>JAZKJV010000194.1:337705-727815 GCA_037367405.1 Ottelia alismoides | reverse complement strand
TCCACGCTTCAAGAGGTATTGCATTATACTTGTTGTGGTTATAGATGAAACGATCCGAGAATCGTTCTTGGATCATGTGGTTTCATCACATGAAAAAAAATTAAATTCCGCTACACAGAATAACTAGTACGACTAGTCGTTCTGCGTCGTATTTGATACGACGATCACGCTTCCGTGATGCACTTGAGGATAATTCCATATCCTTCACATATATTATAATCCTAATTTGATATCCATTTTGGGAAATGGATCGGTTCCTTTCTTTGTCCGTAGCAAGTGATTAGGCACTTAGTTACATACACTAAATAAAAAAATGAGAAGACTAATTAGGGGGGGGAGGGGTAAGTTAGTTTAGGTAACTGCTTTTGCCACCATCTCCAAATGGAGGAAAGCTATTTGTTGACACTTTATAGGGCCATCATGGAGCGCCTCTCCATCATGGACCGACTTGCGAGATTCAATATTTGCCCTCAGTCCATCTGCTATCTCTGCTTAGCTGAACTTGAAACGCACTCCCAATTATTCTTCGGATGCCCGGTGGCCTTGACTGTCTTGGTTGAACGAGTGCCTGGAACTTAATCTACATCCTCCCCCCACTCCTACCCCTCTGCGAGATATTTTTAGGCTTGCTAACCTTTTAGTCTCCTCGCCTCGCGACAAACTCTGCACTACTCTTGCTATTATTGTCTGGGTACCTTGAAAATAAAGAAATCGTCGTTGGGTTGTTGCCTGCTCGGAGCCTGCAGAGTTGTCGATCGTCAAGCCACTCATGGCTTCTATCTGCGAGACTTCTCAAAATCAAAAGGGATGAATGCATGTTGATTGTCAATACATGCCTTCTCGTGCTTAGCCACTTTAGCCGAGGTAGTTTTTTTGTGTGCATCGTATCCCGCAACGAAATCACTCTTTATCAGACCTATCAATGGAGAAACTCCAATCAAATCTACATACACATATTTTTCTCTAACCCATCCAAATATTAAAACATTTGCTGGTCTAAGTCTTGGTCTCCCCTCCTGTGGATCAATCAAAAAATTCACCGGTGCTTCTTTTTTGAAGCAACCCCCGTATGTCCAAGTACATCAAAAAGGACATCCCTAACAAACTCATGTCTATATTTAAAATCTGGAAGTTCACGACAATGAACTGCATGTTCCCCAAAAGCATCTAAGCAGGATTTGCGGTATACTAGGCAAGCCTTATCTACTGGGAGTAGAGGAATCATGAGGCGGTACTTGAGAATAGTACGCTATTCAATAGGTGACATATGCATAGCAAGCCCTTCAATAGGAATGCCAAAAATGAAATCTTGAGTATGTTCAGCTTCTAAACATCAGAAAATTTCTTTTTGTTCAACAACCATGTCAAAATCAACTTCCATTTCCTTTACGATTTCGCTAAAAAAAGAACTCGTCGAAGTATTCTAGAACATGCTCATCGTTTTTCTGATCATCTCCACTCAACCTACATTCCCATATCTTCCATCACTAACCTCAAACTTTGTTTCTCCATCACCCTCGATTCTCCCATGTCCAACTTATCACAGCCAACATTGAAACCTGAAGACATTCCATCTATATAAGCAAGAGTCGTCGTAGTTGACAGTGGCATTCACTAGAGTGAAAATGGAGTATCATCAACTGATCGAGTTAATCCTCGGCATTCTTGCAGGAATCCATGTTTTTAAAGAAGCATGGTATCATAGTTACGCCGTCAAACTCATAGGGTGCGTTTAGTACACGGGTTAGAGTGGATCAAACTGGTAGATGATAACTCATTTTTGTGTTTCGGTGTTCAGATAGAGGGTTAATCTAGGGGGTGCGAATCCTCTGCCGTAAGTGAATTGCAGCAGAATCTGCTGCAATCCACGGATGGCTGACACGTGGCCTAGTCTTGATCTGACGGTGCGCCCCCGCTCCTCCTCTCTCCCGAATCCCTCTCGCCCCACCCCTCCCGAATCCCTCTCGCCCACCATCGCCGCCTCCCCGACTCTCTCTCGCCCACCCCCGAGCATCCCTCCCCGACTCTCTCTCGCCCACCCGCCGCCTCTCGCCGCCTCTTCCCCGAGCCGCCCCTCGTCGCCCACCCGGTGCCAAGCCCTCTCTCACCCCCGACCATCTCTCCCTCGCCACCCTCGCCGCCTACCCCAGACCTCGAGCCCTCTCTCGCCTCCCACCCTCTCCCTGCCTCCCCGACTCTCTCTCGCCCACCCGCCACCTCTCGCCGCCTCTTCCCCGAGCCGCCCCTCGCTGCCCACCCGCAGCCAAGCCCTCTCTCTCCCCCGACCATCTGTCCCTTGCCGCCCTCGCCACCTACCCGACTCTCTCTCGCCCACCATCGCTGCCTCCTCGACTCTCTCTCGCCCACCCCCGAGCATCGCTGCCTCTCGCCGCCTCTCGTCCCCCTCACCGCCCACCCGTCGCCTCTCGCCCTCTCTCGACCATCGCTGCCTCGTCCCCTTCACCCGAGACCCCCCTCGCTACCCACCCACCGCCTCTCACCTTCTCTCGACCATCCACTATCCTCTCCCACTGTTGTTCTCACTGCCCAACAATGGATCCCTCCGGCGGCATCTTAACGTACGTCGTCAAGAAGGTCGGAGATGGACAGAGAGCAAGAGCATACCAAAACATGCACATATATACAAAAACACGCACATATATACCAAAGGACCATTTATCCAATTCGAGCCTCTTCCATACCAAAACGAGCACAAATACACCAAAGGGAACACTTCCATATAACAGAGATCACAATCATACCAAAACTTGCACATATATACAAAAACACGTACATATATACCAAAGGACCATTTATCCAATTCGAGCCTCTTCCATACCAAAACGAGCACAAATACACCAAAGGGAACACTTCCATACAACAGAGATCACAATCATACCAAAACTTGCACATATATACAAAAACACGTACATATATACCAAATGACCATTTATCCAGTTCGAGCCTCTTCCATACCAAAACGAGCACAAATACACCAAAGGGAACACTTCCATACAACAGAGATCACAATCATACCAAAACTTGCACATATATACAAAAACACGCACATATATACCAAAGGACCATTTATCCAATTCGAGCCTCTTCCATACCAAAACGAGCACAAATACACCAAAGGGAACACTTCCATACAATAGAGATCACAATCATACCAAAACTTGCACATATATACAAAAACACGTACATATATACCAAAGGACCATTTATCCAATTCGAGCCTCTTCCATACTAAAACGAGCACAAATACACCAAAGGGAACACTTCCATACAACCGAGATCACAATCATACCAAAACTTGCACATATATACAAAAACACATACATATATACCAAAGAACCATTTATCCAATTCGAGCCTCTTCCATACCAAAACGAGCACAAATACACCAAACGGAACACTTCCATACAACAGAGATCACAATCATACCAAAACTTGCTTATATATACAAAAACACGCACATATATACCAAAGGACTATTTATCCTATTCGAGCCTCTTCCATACCAAAACGAGCACAAATACACCAAAGAGAATACTTCCATACAGCAGAGATCACGACCATACCAAAACTTGCACATATATACAACAACATGCACATATATACCAAAGGATCATTTATCTAATTCGACTTCCATACCAAAACGAGCACATATATACCAAAGGAGACACTTCCATACAACAGAGAGCAAGAGCATACCAAAACTTGCACATATAATACAAAAACACGCACATATATACCAAAGGACCATTTATCCAATTCGAGCCTCTTTCATACCAAAACGAGCATACATATACAAAAATATGCTTCTTCCTATGAAGTGCGTTCACATATATCTTTGAGTTCATACATATATCTTTGAGTTCATACAAAAATACGCTTCTTCCTATGAAGTGCGTTTACATGACCTAGACGAAGATGGGTGGTGTTTTCCTCAATACTATCGGCAGTATATGAGAGGCATCACATTAGAGCCCCGAGACTCTTCTCATGAGCACTCCTCCAAACATCTAGGAATTGAATCTTCTTAGCCTCCTTAACTGCCAACTCAAGAATCAAGTCATGGATACGACATTTTCTTTCATACTTCAAGTGCGAATATCCTTCAACAACTTGAATCAAGCAACAACCCAGGTTGTATATTCAAAGCTTGAAGATGATTGAAGTAGCTTATAAACCTTCTTGGCAAGAGTGGTTTTACCAAGGCCGCCCATCCCCACGATGGACACAACCGATTTCCTGCTTCCCTCACGAACAAGCAGTTTGGTCACTGCCTCCACATGGTGCTTCAAACCCACGTCCGCTCAATGGTGTCGACGCTCCTTGTGTTGAGAAACTTGATGTCATAGGTTTCCTTCCTCCTCTTGAAATCGGCAACATCCTCCTTCAGTTATGCAATTTGCGTACCGAAGTCGTGGCGCCATTCAGAAAGAAAGTCGGGGAGGAAGGATTCCGGTGTAGCATCACCAACGTGGAGAGACAAGATGTCGACGATGTCCTCGACATGGAAAGCCATCTCCCTTACTTCCTTTGATCCATGTTTCCATTATGGCTTCCTTCGGTTGGACGTTGACATCATCCTCAAGGAAGGCCAGCATTGCCCCGAGCTCGTTTTGCACCCACTTGAGATCTCGTCGAGTGTTACCGAGGAGAGCGGCCTCGTTGAGGATGGTGTCTCCGACCTTCTTGACGACGTACGTTAAGATGCCGCCGGAGGGATCCATTGTTGGGCAGTGAGAACATCAGTGGGAGAGGATAGTGGATGGTCGAGAGAGGGCGAGAGGCGGTGGGCGGGCGGCGAGGGGGGTCTCGGGCGAGGGGGACGAGGCAACGAGGGGTGGACGAGAGAGAGTCGGGGAGGCTGCGATGGTGGGCGAGAGAGAGTCGCGGCGGCGATGGTCGGGGACGAGGGTAGGAATTCGGGAGAGAGGAGGGGCTGGGGGCGGACCGTTGGATCAGATCCGCGCCACGTGTCAGCCATCCGTGGATTGCGGCAGACTCTGCTGCAATCCACTTACCGCAGAGGATCCGCTCCCTAATCCGGGGGTGGGTTTGTTGTGATATGATTTTGAAAAGGTGAGCAGTTATTGTGATGTGATTGCATTAAAGTTTGGAAAAATAAGTATAAGTGGAGTAGTTTATAATTTTTATATGATATGATGGTGTAATATATTATTTTTTATAGAATTGATAAAAAAGAATTAATTTATTTAATGTATTAAAAAGGAGAAAAAGTGAGACCCACGCGTGGAAAAGATAAAGAATATCCCACATACCGAACGGCCTCATACTATTTCACTCGCCGTAATTTTCACCGATCCCAGTTATTCCTTTGTTTGGGAAGATGGGCATGAATGAGGTTACTTACGATATAATAAGATAAGGGAGGGATATGACTGCAAAAAGGAACTTTTATTTTTATTCCTTGGAAAAAATGATTAAAAAAATTCAACGGATTAATTCCATTTATAACTCAATACTAATTATATAATATTTTCGTAAAAGGAATAACACTGCAAGGATATTGTTATGATCTGCTGTTTATGATGCTGACAGGGATGCAAACGGTTACTGATATATCCATATCCGGTCCGTCACCGTATCTGTTTTATACAGATTTTGATATCCGTATCCGTATTTGTTTTAAAATGGATATGGATATGGATATCGTTTTGATATCCGCAAACATTCGTATCCGTATCCGTATATCCGTTTTCGTATATAAATATAGTATCGATTTATTTTTAACCTTATATAACATAATTCTCTACCTCCTTTTACCATATTTATATAATTTTTATGATAAAAAAACATTCAGTAAATTAATATCCTATGTTTTCCATACAATTCTTAAATATTTAAGTCGATTCTACAGAGTATTTCTAACATTATTCGTGTGCGATCAGTATCCATTTTACATCCGTATTCATTTTTTAAGGATATGATAAGATAGTTTTAATATCCGTCAATATCCGTATCCGCATCCGTATTCGTATTAAAAAACGAATAAAGATACGATAGTACCTATATCTATATCCGTATCCGTATCCGACTGTTTGCATCCTTAATATGCTGTTTAAAACTCCCACTAAAAAAAGTGAGACAATGCTCGAAAACGAGCTCACCTTTATGTTTACATCCCTTAGGAATGGAATAAGGGGAATAAGCCCCCAACACGCTTCCCCGTGGTACGACTATTCCCCATTATTTCATCTTATTTCACTCTTATTCCTATCTTTATCCCACCTTACCTACCTTTATTTCACCTTATTCTCCTTATTCTTATCCTCCAGCCGAACGGAGAATAGACCCTTATTCCCCTTATTTCCCATCCTTATTCCTGCTTATTCTCCTACCGAACGGGCCCTTAGTAGGTTCGGGGTCGATTGATTGAAAGATATTTAACGGATATACTTTATTGCCAGGCAATGACATAATAGATGATCAATTAATTCATGACGTAACAACTTATATAATGATAACTTTACCGAATTTCCTTTCTCTCGAATTGATGGGAGAACATTACACATCTAAATAACACATTATTGATAATCCGCATGTTTTTATCCCTTTCGATTTTGATATATTTGGATTCTTAGAACTGAATCGGTAGAGCTCCTTAAAAGGGTCAAAAAAATTATGGATATTAATGTTATAGTTCTCAGGTCGGTGGATGCTGTGTTTCGAAGAATTAGATTTGTCATCCAAAAGGGATTGATGACACAATTTGTTGCCTGTCACTCATCAATCTTTCTGTAAAAAATAATATTAAAGATTTGGATATTCTCGTGTTGTTATCCAATATCACCTTAGGGTGCGTTTTGAATAGAGGGTTATCAAGGGGTGAGTAATTTGTTTTTGTATTTTAGTGTTTGGATAGAGGGTTTAGATTGAGAGGGTTTGAAGTTTGGAAAAAATGCGTAGTTGTAATATGATCGTATTGAAGATTAGAGAAATGAGTTAAGCTGAGTGTTTTATAATTTTTAGATGATAAGATGATATATTATATTATTTTTTGTCGGTTTGGATGAAAGAGAAATGAAACTTTTGATGTGTTTAAAAAGAGAGAGTGTGATCTTTGAGTGTGCTTCATAAAGGGATAAGGATATAGATTTTGGAGAAAAATCTTTCAAAAGAGGGGGTAACCCGCAACCCAAACACACACTTAGGGTGCATTGGGTACGCGGGTTATGGTGGATTAAACTGATAGAGGGTAATCCATTTTTGTATTTTAGTGTTTGGATAGAGGGTTAAACTGGAGCGGATTTGTCGTGGGTTTATTGTGATATGATTGTATTAAAATTTGAAAAAATGAGTAGTTATTTATGATGTGATTGTATTAAGTTTGGAAAAGTGAGTAGAAGTTGAATAGTTTATAATTTTTATATGATAATATTATATGATGGTATAACATATTATTTTTTATGGAGTGTATGAAAGAAAAATTTATTTAATGTATTGAAAAAGAGAAAATATGTGGCTCACATCAGAGAGAGAAAGAGTGGGTTAAGGGGCTATTAAGTTATTAACCCATTCTTTCTCTCTCTAATGCGGGATCCACATTTTCTCTTTTTTAATATATTAAATAAGTCAATTTTCTTCCATCCACTCCATAAAAAAATAATATATTATACCATCATATCATATAAAAATTATAAACTACCCAACTTCTACTCACTTTTCCAAACTTAATACAATTACATCATAATAACTACAAACTTTTCCAAACTTCAATACAATTATATCGCAACAAACTGATCTTTAGTTTAACCCTCTATCGACAACAATACTTACATGTGAGTGAGTATGAAACTCAGGGAAGGGAGTGATCCTTGAGAAAAGAAAAATAATGTAAAACCGTGAATAATTATGGATTCATTGGATTACAACTCGAGGAAGGGAGGGTAATCCATTTTTTTATTTTAATGTTTGGATGAAGGGTTAAACTGGAGGTGGGTTTATTGTGATAGATTGTATTGAAGTTTGAAAAATGAGTAGTTATTGTGATGTGACTGTATTAAGTTTGGAAAAGTGAGTAGAAGCTGAGTAATTTATAATTTTTATATGATAATATGATATGATGATATAACATATTATTTTTATGGAGTGTACGAAAGAAAATTTTATTTAATGTATTAAAAAGGAGAAAATATGTGGCTCACATCAGAGAGAGAAAGAGTGGGTTAAAGGGTATTAACCCACTCTTTGTCTCTCCAATGTGGGGCCCACATTTTCTCCTTTTTAATACATTAAATAAGTCAATTTTCTTTCATCCACTCCATAAAAAATGATATACTATATCATCATATCATATAAAAATTATAAACTACTCAACCTCTACTCACTTTTCCAAACTTCAATACAATCACATCACAATAACTACTAACTTTTCCAAACTTCAATACAATTATATCACAACAAAACGACCTTTAGTTTAACCCTCTATCGATAACAATACTTACATGTGAGTGAGTATGAAACTGGAGAAGGGACTGATCCTCAAGAAAAGAAAAATAATGTAAACCCGTGAATTATTATGGATTCATTGGACTACAACTCAAGGAGGGGAGGGTAATCCATTTTTGTATTTTAGTGTTTAGATAGAGGGTTAAACTGGAGGCAGGTTTGTTGTGGTTTATTATGATATGATTGTATTGAAGTTTGAAAAAATGAGTAGTTATTGTGTTGTGACTGTATTAGGTTTGGAAAAGTGAGTAGAAGTTGAGTAATTTATAATTTTTATATGATAATATGATATGATGGTATAACATATTATTTTTTGATGGAGTATATGAAAGAAAATTAATTTATTCAATGTATTAAAAAAGAGAAAATATGTGGCCCGCTTCAAAGAGAGAAAGAGCGGGTTAATGGGGTATTAACCCGCTCTTTCTCTCTTCATTGTGAGATGCATATTTTCTCTTTTTTAATACATTAAATAAGTCAATTTTCTTTCATCCACTCCATCAAGAAATAATATGTTATACCATCATATCATATAAAAATTATAAACTACTCAACTTCTACTCACTTTTTCAAACTTTAATACAATCACATCACAATAATCACCAACTTTTCCAAACTTCAATACAATTATATCACAACAAAACCACCTTTAGTTTAACCCTCTATCGACGACAATAATTACATGCGAGTGAGTATGAAACTCAAGGAAGGGAGTGATCCTCGAGAAAAGAAAAATCATGTAAAACCGTGAATTATTACGGATTCATTGGACTACAAGGTCATTCGAGAGTTTTTGATTAATTAAAGGATGCCTTAGAATTGAACTGACGAGGTATCCAACCAGAAGATATATGTTCGAAATGATCAGGGTTCACTTGCGATTTTAGTATGTCCCTCCGAAGGAAAAAGATTGCCCGTCGTGGCCATTGGATCTGTATGATCGTGCCATCGGATGATCCGTATAATTCACAAGCCCTCCTCCTAGTAGAGTGACAACATTCCTTTCCGAATGATCTGAACAAACTCACAATGGGGGATGCAGTGAGTGGCCCTTCTTCCAAAATCAAAACTTTGGGTACATAGTACAAATTACGCGAAAACTAAGCAGCAGATTTCATAAAAAAACCCGATGGGCCTGTAGTCAACATAAGTAAAAGGTTTTTATCCATTGTGCCCTTTCGAGATATTTCAATATCAGTTATGCATCTTTCTTTTTGAGAATATCAGTTATGCCCTCGATTTCTTGCCAATCTATCACTTGTGTCTCTCCGTTACTTTAGTCGTCTGTAAAGTTGAAAATCATGATTTTTCAAAACATGGTTTGGTTAGGAGGGGAAAATAGGAAATTGTCATCTTATTTCTCGACCGACCTTTGAGTTCCTCGAGTCGGTCTTCGGGATGATCGCTAGTGTGGGCAGCGGCGACATCTTCCAATTGATGCTCAAGCTCATGATCACGATCTAGGGGAGGAGCTTGTGGCGGAGACGGAGGAGCGAGGCAGAGGGGAAGGAGCAAGATGAAGGAGAAGGGCAGAGGGGAAGGAGCAATAACAGAGGGGGAGGAGCATGACGGAGGGAGAGGACTGTGATAAAGGAGCTGAACAAAACGGAGGAGCGGGGCAGAGGGGGAGGATCTGGGCGGAGGGAGAGGAGCGGGGTAGGGGTAGCAGGGCAGCGGAGCTGGACATAGGGGAAGGAGAAGTGGCGGAGGGGGAGGAGCTAAGCGGAGGGGAATGGGCATGATGGAGGGAGAGGAGCTCGACAGAGAGGAGGAGCATGCCGAAGGAGGAGGAGCGAAGCGGAGGGGTGGAGCTGGGAGGAGTGGGGAGCTGGGAGGAAGGGGAGGAGCGGGGGCGGAGGGGGAAGAGCTGTTCGGAGGAGGAGGAGCTATGCGGGGGGAGAGGATCAGGGCAACATAAAGCATGGCGGAGAAGCTGGGCAGAGGGAAAGGAGCAATGGTGGAGGGAAAGGAGCTGGACGGAGGAGGCAGATCAGGACAGAGGAAGAGGAGCTCGACAGAGAGGAGGAGCGGGGCGGAGGGGGAGGAGCTGGACGAAGGGGGAGGAGCGCGACAGAAGAGATGGGCAGAGGAGGAGCTGGGGGTTGGGGAGGAAGAGAAGGGGGAGGATGAGGAGGAAGAGGATGATTTTCCAGTCTTTTTTTTAAATTTAATTCCTATTGTGTCCCTTGAAATTATGATCATTTGCATTGAAGATGAACGGTAACTATCTAAGCGGCACAAGTGATAGATTGTTAGGAAACAAGGGGCACAATTGATATTCTAAAAAAAAGGACATAACTCGTTGAAATATAAAATATATCGGAGGGGCAACCGGATAAAACAATAAATAAAACTCCACCCCCAAGAATCTTGCAATTTGCCGGTACAAGTGGATACGGCCGTCGGCGCGCGGGAAAGAGGAAGGTTCGGCCTTTCACCAACTCCGGTACGTTTCGGTGGCCCCTGACCAAACCTCGTCGTCGTATCCGTCGGAGGCGACCGAATCGTTCGCGTATATAATGCGGAAGAAAAAGACGTCACACCAATCCATCCATTTCCCCGTCTCCCAACTCCGTTTCCCAACTGCCCCGCTGCTCCATCTCTCCTCCTCCCCCCCTCTCTTCACCGCCCTTCCTCTCCCTCTAGGGTTCCCGATCGATAACATCGCTCGCAATCCGATCAACCTCCGAGAACTAGCAGATCCTGAGGTTGCGATCGTTCTCGCGATGGAGTTCTCCGATCGGGATCGTTCCAAGAGCACTCGTCTGGGTTAGATTCGTCGTGTGATTCGGTGCTGCAAAAAGTTCTGTCGACTGGTGGAGCACGTGGGGAGTTGCTCTTAGAGCTTGCGGCGGACGGGACGACGATGCATGTAGTTTGCGGTATGCTTTCCCGGAGTACGGTGGTGGCCGTGGCGCTGCTGTTGTGCCTCTGTACTCTGTTCCCGACGGAAGCTCTTGTCACTGATCCAGCAGAAGGTCGTCTTTACTGAATTCTGATTGGGATTTATCACGTTTTGGTCATTCTCTGTATGTAAGTTTGCTTGAGATCTCCTGGATGCGAAGGCATGCAGCTGTAGGATAGGATTGTTTGAGTCTGATTCTCTTGAGGTGCCGGTACATTCAACAATGCAGTGGAAATTTCGTGCATATATGCTCCTTTTACGGTGTTTTTTTTCACGGGTTAAGTTCGTGGTGGGTGATGGTGTATGTGCTTTCTTTTTTCGTTTGGAGTGCTTTGAGAAGGGATGGTAAATTTCAGATACCTATCGTTAGATTAGGAGTTTAATATTAGGATTCAACATCTTAAAGAAAGTGGACTCGTACTAAAAATAGCCATGTAGGGTACTTGGACTATATATAGATGCGTGGAGGCATTATCCCCACAATACAAGATATGACGGTGATGGATGGGGTTTGTTTTGGTTGGGTTGGGGGGGGGGGTTGATATGTACGTGTTATACAATGTTTGTGAGAGGTGACTCAGTTAAATCATGTCTTCTTTTTTGTGTGCTTTTGTGGTTGTCGGTTGTCTATATGTTTGCCCAACAATTATTATTAGAGCCAAATTCGACGACGACAAAATGACATGCATGTTCTTTAGAAGCCATTAAGAATCGATAGTTATGACGGACCATGATAGTCGAGGGCATGTGGTGCCCAAAAACATCAAAGATGAGTTGGACGATTCATGTTGACGGGATTCCACTCCATTTTTTAGAGCTTACGAAGTGGCAATTGAGGTGTTAAGTGATTCTTGGTACAATATGATCACACTACACCATATATTTTGATGGTGAAGTTTACATCAAAAGATGCATCATTCTCCATAATACTCTTCAATGGAAAGAATGGCTTCACCTTATGACAACAATAAGTGAAGAATATGACTATAGAGAACAAGTCATAAAAGAGGAAAGAGAAAGAGTGGAAGGAATTGAGAGATCTCCCAAACAATATAATAAATTGTTCTAAGATGATAACACTGTTCGCAAAGTCACCGAATTAGATTTTAGACGGAGGTCTAGAAAAAGCTCGAGGGGTGATACAAATCTTGATGAAGGCCTTGATTACATTGGACTAGACAATTGCTTTATTACTTATGAACAAGTCTTGATGAAGGTCGACATGTGAAGCAACAAATTATGAAGGTTGAGTCTTGATGATCGAGGATATATATTCAAGATCGAGGAAGATGATGATCACATGTTATCAGAAAATAGAACGCGGAAGCGTATCAGAGAAATAAAGGTAAAGAAATATGAAGAACGTGAGATTTTAATGTGGAACCGTACTCCTTAAGGAGCATGATGACACCACAGGAGAACGCCTCAAAGGACTGATGTATGCATTGCATTTCACAGTGAATACAGAGGGTGTGTGGCTTCTTATATAGCCCTCACCGAGTCTCCACATCTCACAACTGGTAGATGTGGGACTAAAGACTTGGATGTAGTAAATGAATCATGGAGAGATCCACTTACCCATCTCCCACATAAGTGATGCGCAACATATATTCCAACACTCCCCCTCGAGCTGGAGCATGCAATGCTCATCTTGGAAAAACAAAAACAAATCTCAACTCACAATATAGGACACTACAGACAATATCAACTTAACGCGCACAATTGTAGGCTGCTGTCGAGGATGTTGCTTTTCATGTCATGCATGTTAGGAGGATGAACGAGCTGGAGTGTAGGTCTATTGAATCTCCTCGTCGGAGAGCATGTGCTCTGTACTATGGCTGTTAGAGTGATTGCTATTGAAAATGAGTCTCTACTCGGAGAACACTGCGCGCCATAACAAGTGGACAATTGCTCCATCTCTGAAGTCGAATAAAGAATGTTTTTAATTATCCATACATAGATCTCTAAAGACGGGTCTCTCTTATAGGGATCTCAAAGTGGATCCTCTCTCATAGGAACTTCGGAAAGATCTTGTACTGGAGTTCACGAATGTTGGAGAATGGAGTATGAAAGTCTCCTCGTCGGAGAACTGGGTCTCTCCCATCTGGCTAAGAGAATGGGATCTCTACTCTGGAGTCACCATGAAACCACATGAAAACCCTAGCCCACATGGCATAGAGAACGCGATCTCTACTCTGGAGTCCCTATGGAACACACGAAAACTCTGACCAAAAAAACAAAAAGATGGAGACCATTGAAAAAGTGATGGCAAACATGTGCACATCTGAAAAGAAGACTGTACACATATGCATGTTTGGAACTGAAGACTCGGAACCAATAGTCTGAATATCTGAATTGTAGAGTCTGGAAAAATCTGGCCGGTCTGGAGAATCCGACATCTGAATATGGACCAAACCTGATGCAACGTGGACCAGAAAAATAGGATCACATTTTAATTACGTTTATTTGAGTCATCGAAATTTTTATTTAATTTTATTTACGTCGTCGAATTTTTAATTAAATAAAATCGAGATCGCCTGTGATCTCCAATAATTAGTTATAGATTTGATTTTCAAATCAGTCGGTTAAATAGTTAGAGTCAATTTAGGATAATTAGTTGTCAATTTGAATTGATTTCTATTTTTGTAATCTCATCCCTCCTATATAAAGGGATGAGGGTCCATTGTTTTTGGTCAGTTCAAGTTAATGAAAAATTGAGATTTTTATCTCCCTCTCTCTGATTTCCCTCCTCTTTTAACGTGGTCTACACGTTTCTTCTACTCCAAGTCTCGCGCAACAGGCGCGCCTTCTCTTCTTCTCCCCTCTAATTTCTTCTCCACCAAACATCCACCGTTCAAATCAATTTTTATAGCCGCGCCAAAATCCGATTTGCATCATTTGGTATCAGAGCATGGCAACCTAATCGTTCCTACGATTCGACGATCCTATCGACTATTGGAGGATGCAATTCAACTTGAGTCGTCTATCTCATGGCAAGCATTCACGTACACGTCAACAAAAATTCAAGCAATGCCTTATGTCAAGCGTCAAGGTGCAAGTATGGCTGGACACAACATTCGAAGAAGAATCGCTCGTGAACGGCAAAAATCAGAACACTATACCTGCTGTTCAATCCAATTCTGACATAGAAAATGAAGGTATGTTCAGTCCCAATGAAGATTTATTTGATACAATATTAATACAAGATGAAAAGGAAGACTTGGGGCCTATATTTGATGAGGAACCTACACAAGAAGTATGGGAGATCATCGATTGGTTCGTTGTTGGAGCTGCTGTCCAAGAAGAAAACAATAACCTGAGATCCATCTACGATGACACCGACCTTGAAGATGATGGAGAGTCTGGACCAATCTTCAATAAAGGTTTCCCCAATGATGAATTCAAAACTCTGGATATATTCTCATCTAAAGTTCCTGGCCAAAAAAACGCGCTACTGCCATCATACGCCTCCTCCCCAATGGCATCTCCAACTCATCGCTGTGAACCTCATCGCCGCAATACCCGATTGCGACCTCCCTTCACAAGCCAGCGCCGCCCCCACCACGTGCGATGCCGCATCTACAGTATTTACCGGCGCCACCAACATCGTTGTTCCCGAACTACGAAGCACGCATGGCTCCTCTACAGCCCATGCTCCAGCATCTCAGGTCGTTGTTGCCACACGAGTTGCCCTCGACCCCAACTACCGCCATCACGCCGCTGCCACCGTCAAGGTTCTCTCCCATGCCACAAATACTGGAACCTTAAATCTAGGGTTCGACACTGCCAAAGGCGGCATTACCAACTTCCACGGAAGAGGCCACGCCGCCATCTCCTCTCAAATTGCCGCCGTTGTTTGGAAAGTAGAGAAGAAACCCTAAGGCACGATTGGGTGCTTCTCTCTCCAAAGATCGAAATCCCACCAAACTGGGGATTTGAGATTGAGTTGGAAATTTGTAATGAAGTCCCTCCTCACAAACAATTCTATCTAATGAACAAATGGGAGGAGACCTTACGTTATAGGTACTATTTGGCTGAAGGGGCATGCAAATTGCTATTCAAACCCTCTCCTCCTTGAAATTACAAAAGAAATGTCGAGGGTGGAAAATGGGGTAACGAATTAGTGGGAAAGGATCAAAGGATCAAGCAACAATTAATTAATTTTATTTTGCAATTGACGATCAAGCAATTCGTCAGGAGACGAATTTTTCAAGCAGAGGAGAGTTGATGCATCGTGGACCAGAAAAATAGGATCACATTTTAATTACGTTTATTTGAGTCATCGAAATTTTTATTTAATTTTATTTACGTCGTCGAATTTTTAATTAAATAAAATCGAGATCGCCTGTGATCTCCAATAATTAGTTATAGATTTGATTTTCAAATCAGTCGGTTAAATAGTTAGAGTCAATTTAGGATAATTAATTGTCAATTTGAATTGATTTCTATTTTTGTAATCTCATCCCTCCTATATAAAGGGATGAGGGTCCATTGTTTTTGGTTAGTTCAAGTTAATGAAAAATTGAGATTTTTATCTCCCTCTCTGATTTCCCTCCTCTTTTAACGTGGTCTACACGTTTCTTCTACTCCAAGTCTCGCGCAACAGGCGCGCCTTCTCTTCTTCTCCCCTTTAATTTCTTCTCCACCAAACATCCACCGTTCACATCAATTTTTATAGCCGCGCCAAAATCCGATTTGCATCAAAACCTGTGACTCTACATAATACTTTCACTTTCTCTTATACTCGTCGGAATGGAGACATCGACTAAGTTGGGAGAAGACAAATGAAAATGGGGAGAAATAAATCATCACACATGATTTTTTTGTTGTCGTTTCAAATGAATTTTTATGGGTTTTCATTTTTTTCAACATTTATTTTTTTTCGTACGACCTTTTTTGTACGTGTCTTTTTCAAAAGAAATTTCTTCTTCTTTCTATACTTTTTTTTCAATACAAACAACCCAATTGAGCCTGAAACAGAGGACCTATCATTTTTATTTAACTAGGACCCTCAACCCATTTGGGCAAGAAAACGAAGCATCAATTTAAATAGAGGGACAATTTGTGGGAACCCTTCGAGTCTCTCGAAGACTGACTTCCACCACCGACACTAGAAATTGGAGGGGCAAGGGCCCATCGCTTGGGCCACCGAGCACGACTGTGCAACGAGGAGAAGGCTGTCGCCTTTGGGTTCCTTCGTGCGATTGGGTTTGCGCGAAGGCTGCTGGAGGTCCGCTGGAGGCGGAAACCATGGCGGCATAAGTTGAGGCTCGATGTCGTAGCCTGGAGCTGTGGCTGGAGAGGGGTTGCTGCCGGGGTGATCTGCGGCTAGCGCTTAGCTGTGGCCGCGCTGTTATGAGGAGAGGTGCCGTCATATGTGCATTGTCTGCATGGGGGCTTCTGTGGCTGTGCCGCCATCGAAAGGACCGCCAATAGGGGGAGTATTGCATGCAGAGAGGAGGCACTGCTCCGTGCGATGTCGTTGGAGATATCGGTGGAGCTCCTCCACCGAGATGCTGGAAGTAGAGGAGATGCGGCCTTTGCCGCCTGGAGAGGGAGAAACAAAGGATGAATTGCATGGGCATGATCGTGCATTGCCTGGAAGCGACTAGGGATGCCGCATGGGGTTGCAGCTACATGAGAGAGGGTTCCAACATGAAACCCTAATTAGGGTTTCAGAGATACCCTCATGAATCTTACACACCACTGCTTGATGCTTCACGAAGAATCGCCCCAGTGCTTGAACGGATTTAAGATTTGGATCTGGATTTGGCGTTGCCTTGAAAATTAGGGTTCCAGTAGGAACCCTAGAACTGATCCCATCGATGAAATCCAAGAACTCTTGAAGAATCTCAAATAAGTTATAGTAAATCAAAATCTCGAACAAAATATGAAAAGAAGTAAATCCTCGAGAATCGAACCCGCTCTGATACTATGTTAGAAAATAAAATGCGGAAGCGTATCAGAGAAATAAAGATAAAAATATGAAGAACGCGGGATTTTAACGTGGAACCTCTCTCTCTAAGGAATGAGATGAAACCACAGGAGAATGCCTCAAAGGGCTGATGTATGCATTGCATATCTCACTGAATACAGAGGGTGTGGGGCTTCTTATATAGCCATCACCGAGTCTCCACATCTCACAAGTGGTAGATGTGGGACTAAAGACTTGGATGTGGTAAATGGATCTTGGAGAGATCCATTTACCTATCTCCCACATAAGTGATGCACAACATATACTCCAACATATGTTATTCAAGTCATACAACCCAATCAAATGCATTTATTGTGATAGTGAGGGTCACATGCTGATTTTTGGAGACTTAAGAATGAGAAACATAAGTAGAAGATATGTGATTTAGACTCAATCTGGGAGGATTCCACCTCTACCTATAAGAGAAACTTGCAAGCTTGCTCAAATCAAGAGGATTTTGTACAGTTATGAGTCTGGAGAGATTGGTTACACAAGTCATTTCGGGCAGTTGGTTGGGTAGCTTCTATATTTGATAGTCACTCAATTAGATACCTCACTTGTTGTTAGCAAGCTCAATCAATTCTTGAAATGTCATACTCAAGCCCACTTTGACACATGCATGATGATTCTGAGGTACATCAAATTCCTCTTGAGGAAAAGGATCGCTGTTCACCAAGGGAGGCACTATTGATCTTATAGCCTACTCCAATATAACTTATGAGGGAAATCTACCGGATAAAAAGTCCATTATTGGCTTATGTATCTACTTGGTAGGGAATCTAATCATCTGGTAGAGCAAAAAACATGTACTTTTTTTTTCTAGTTAGTGTGTAGAGAGCGAATACATAGAGATATCTCTTGCAATAATAGAGTTAGTATGGATTCGATCGGTACTTGCAACAATGTTGTAGTAGTCTGTATTTGGTATTCACTTGGGAGTGAACACTAAATAAATAATAAAAGGTAATTGGGCGACTACTAGAAAATATTCTATTATGTGTTTTTCATAATTTAAATATAAAATCTGTGTCTAATATTTGTAATCACACATATATTCATTTATGCATCTATGATCATCGATTAACAAGATAAAAGTACCAGTTAAATTACAATCAAACTATATGCATCTAACTTTTACTTTACTTTAAAGAAAAGAATGAAAAACTAAAATAATAATAAAAAAATATTATTTTTCATTGGATGGCTGATTAGTTAGCAGGAGTTTTTATATTCGATCGCCTTGTTAAATAGCATAGTCAGATCGACTAATCGGTCTAGTCAAACAACTATTGCAACAATGATTTGCAATATTCGATCGCCTTGTTAAACAGCATAGTCAGATCGACTAATCGGTCTAGTCAAACAACTATTGCAATAATGATTTGCAGACCTGCAAATTACTTCCACTACAGTGACAAAGTTATCCTTAAGTGACTTGATGATGATCTTCGTGTAGCTACTTGCTTGAGATGTTCTCTATTTTTGAAGAATTTGTACCTTAATCTTTGTGCACTTTCACAATGATGTGGAACATGATTCGGATACCACTTGTGGGGAAGTTAACTCTTGATCGACTATTGAAAAACATAAATTAAAAAAAACTATTGAAAAACATGCCTAGAGAAAGGCAATGACATGGTTTAACAAAATCACAAAAAGACCAGAGAACAATGAAGAAGAAAAATGCAAGTCCCTTCATTCCTTTGCTCACAAAGACTTCTTTATCCATCTCAAGATTTTTCTTCCACCTCTCGAATTAGAGACCTCAACTTTTCCTCTCATCTCGACCAAGAGGTTGGACCCTCGCCCTGTCCTCCATGTGTGTTGTACTTTTGTCAGGTTCATGCTTCCTTTGCCAATTGTGTTAACCATTAGTAGGCCATAGCTTTGTTCCAAACACAAGAGGCATTGTGGCGCGAATATGCATATAAGAATGCTATAGCCAATTCGACTTTTGACTCCGACCACGTTCACTTGTTACAATTGAAGGGGTATAGGGAATCTGACTAGGTTAGTGGTATAATAAGAATTTTGGACGAATGTTTTGTTTTTTTAGGATATGCGAATAAAGGTGAAGAAGATTGATTCAAACTTATGTAGAAAATCTTCAACATCATGTTGCTTTTGACCATACGATCATTTTTTTCCCTTCTAGGAGAATCCCTCTGAAGCCCCTTCACCTTTATTGGGTCTTTATTTTTCTACAAAAAATTAAAAAAAGATCTCCACTCTCTTTTGCAATTCAAAATCTCGCCAAAATATCCGGTCTTCGTAGCAGAAGGTGGTAAAATGACCTTATGTTTTGTCCTTTTCTCAATTTCAAGTAAGGGGTGCTACTTTGATTAAAGTCCCTATCTTCACTATCCCTATGGCAACAACCGACCAAGACTTCATCCAAGTGAAAACTAGGAAGTGTAAAGGACGAAGAAGGACTTCATGAGGAAAGACTATATCCAAGTGAAAACTAGGAAGTATAAAGGACGAAGTCCCTTAAAGCCCGAAGTTGAGTCTCATGTTATGGGGAAGGACTTCATGAGAAGGACAAGTAGGCTTGGCTTTTCCTTAAAGGTTGAACACCTTTTCCTTTTCTCAATACAATAACATGTTGGCAACCTTGTATGAGATGCACTTTCTTCTTTTATAACTAATGAGGCATGTTTTTTTACGAAGTTTATGATCATTGTTTGGTCTCTCTGGAAGTCTTTCACCCCTCAGCCCTGCTTTTCCCATCTCTTCTCATTCCATCTTAGTTGGTGATTTGGGAGTTCACAACTCCATTATTTATTTAAACTCAAATGCATGACTCTAGTCTTATTCTCGTGGAATATACTTCTACTTACATAAGAATTGTCTCCCTCTTATTCTTGACACATGATCTCCATGCATTTAGTAGCATATACTATTTCTTTCTCTAGGATAAACCATAGAAGGCCATATTGTTACCGTATCGGTCCGTCCAAAAAATGATATATCGGGATATATCGTCGATATATCGACGATATCAGTGGAAATGTCGGAAGACTAAAATGGCATTTTTGTTATTTTTTTCAGGGATTAAGATCATCCAAGATATTAAAACAACAAATAACCTACAAATACATACGTATATCACACATATCGGTCATTTATACCCCATATCGCACATATCGATCACTTCAAACATATCGATGTAAATGTTGATTCCTGACTTATAGATACTGGAAATCGAGTTCGTTCAAATTCTTAGATCACTAAATAACTTACAAATATACTCTCATATCACACATATTGATCATCTATGATCCTTATATCGCCCATATCGGTCATATTGAACTTATTGTTGGTACTGTTAATTGTTGACATATAGATATTGGAAATGGAGTTTGTCCAAGTTCTTAGAATACTAAATAACTTACAAAAATGCTCTTAAATCACACATATCGATCATCTATGACCCTTATATGGCACATATCAGTCATATCGAACATATTGCTAGTACCGTTAATTGTTGACCTATAGATATTGGAAACAGAGTTCGTCCAAGTTCTTAGAACACAAAATAACTTAGAAATATACTCTTAGATCACACATATCGATCATCTATGACCCTTATATCGCATATATCGATCATATCAAAAATATCGTTGTTACTGTTGATTGCTAACTTATGGATATTGGGAAATGTAGTCCATCAATTTCTTATAACACTAAATAACTTACAAATATACACTTATATCACTCATATCTATCATATACGACCCTTATATTTCACATATCTGTTATACTGAGCAGTGAGCATATCATTGTTAATGTTGATTGTTGACTTATAGATATTGGAAATGGAGCTCATCCAGGACTTATATTTCATCACATATTTTGTATAAACAAAATGTTTGAGCCATTTTTGGAACCAAACAAATAAAGAGCATAATAACATTTTTCCGAAAAGAGACATAATTCATAATAATAATTTCAAAAGGGAAAGAAGATGAATTAAAATCGATTGGACACCCCAAGATGAAGAACCATTGAATGCACCACTTGTCGCACCATACCCTACAAGACGGGGTCTCATTGTCCGATTATCGGGCCTGGGGGGGCTAGCGGGAGCCCGGGTTGGCTCCCCCCTTGCAGCAGTGCAGGTGCAACACTCCGATCCGGAAAAAAACATATAAAACATTATGTGTACTAGGAGTGACAAAATAAGTAGTGAAATCAAGATTACAAGGGTATTATTCATCAATATATAGATACCGGTGAAATTTCGGTGATATCGGTCAATATCCAGAAATTTTTGTACTGAATCCAATCATTTTTGACGGCTATGAGCCGATATGACAATATATCACCGATATGTTGGTTATATATCGTTGATATCTTGGTAAATAGATATGCACTCAGATATCGATATCCCCTGCCTCTCGATACTGATATATCACCGATATATCGATGATATGGCCTTCTATGGGATAAACTAAATCAATCCTATCATGTATGAGTTGAAGAGATGCACATTCGAGATTAATTTACCCAAATATCACAATGCAACTCTTACATTGAGTTGCACAGATAGGTCAAACATGTCCATTTTGCCGCATAACACTTCAAATCAAGAAGATGGCAATCACTTGGTATAGATGTCTGCAATTTGTTCATCTATCTTCACACAGGGTAAATGTAAGTCACCAAAATCAATCATCTCATGGAAGATGTGTTAATCATAATTTCGTATGTTTTGTATGATCATGGATGAATGAATATTCTTATTTGTATACGAATATAGTCGGAAATAATTTTCATCCAAGCATTCATGTAACTCTCGAATCTCAATGGCTTGGTTTATACGCAACTTCACCACATCACATATATATTAGTATCCATTGCCATTATGCCTGTGCAATGAAGAGTATGAATAGCTTGGGGGGGGGGGTGAATATAAATTATTTTAAGGATTTATAAAGTTGTCTAGTATGGTTGATTCATATGTTTTTTCTAATTATTAGTTGCATGTAGTTAGAATACGTATTTATATCTAATGCTAATGGTGCTTTCATTTATTGCGTATATGGTTACCGACTTTCCACATGCTCATGTAGCAATTTCTGCAGAACATGGATGGATGCAGACATTGTTAAATCTCCACATCTGATCAACATATAGTTCATTTCCAATTTTTTTCTTTTAGTGGAGCCGCTTTCAACCACATGCACATAATCAATCACTATCTCATTTTAAATTTACACGCGAACTTACCTTTTTTTTGAAGAAAGCTACTTACTTCGAAATGATAATGTAACGATCAGATATGAATGTGCATGCCTAAATATGTTTTACGGCCTTCAAGGTTACATTTTTTAAACATGCTTCAGAATATAGAAGTCGAAGAAACTAATTTGTGCCACATCTCGTGAAACTGCTGATAAATATGTGCTGGAAAATAAAGACCTGTTTTGGAATGCCTAATGACATCTTTGATCATAAAATTGCCAAATAGTCTTTTCCTATTCGTTTCAGAACATGCAGAAACCAGTTAAAGATGTTCATTTGCTGCATTATTTTCCTTTCGTTAAAGGCTTATGGGAGACTAACAAGCGGGTGACAATGGCTGCACTTCTAGGCTTATATGATTATCTTACAGGAAATGAAGCTGGAACGAAGGAACCCTACATTATTGAAGTTCATTTGTGGATTGTGTCTTACCGAGTTTCATGCAATGGGTTCTACAAGAACATAGGGAGGCATTATCTTAGGTTAATGTTGTAGCATGTATCAACTTGTGGATGAGATCTTGGGTAGATATTCGATCTCAAATTTTCTTAAGAGAGTTGTGGATGGAGTTTTCACGATGATTTCAAGCACTTGTGGACCTACGAATGCCAACTTAAGGTGCGAATCTTGGATGAGCTAAAACTGGCTCATGCTAGATTCCATTTGGTCCTATAGAAATATTTACATATATTGATATTCTCTATGTACTCATTTCGCTATTTTATTTTTCTGCATCCGTTTCTCAGAAATAACAAGCTCTTATTTTCTCCCAACATGGTATCAGAGCGGCGGTCCTAGGTCCGAGCTCGTATACCTTAACACTTAAACCCCTTTCAACAGTTTAGGCTTCAACTTTATGTTGTAGAGTTCATTTTCCCATAGTGAAAAAATATAGTCACTCTGGATAATGTCTTTCTGCAGTTAATTTTTAATTTCGTTGTGGTCACTTAGGATATAATTTTAATGCTGGTTTTGCAGTCAATGCATTGGGAGATATCAAGAGCAGGTTGATCGATCCATTGAGAACATTGACGTCCTGGAACAGGGGGGATCCTTGTAGATCACGATGGTTAGGGATTGAGTGCTTCAACCAATCGGCAAAAGATGGATATGCCCATATTAAAGAACTGTATGTATGCCAGGCTTTGTGATTCTCCTCCCTCTCTCTGTCCGCACCTGCATTCTTCTGCGAAAGTAGCTACAAATTCTGAATTTAACAAGCTTAGTTTATTGTCTATGCATACAGCGGTTATAATTACTCATAATTACATTTAAGTGGCACACAAACCCTTAAAGAAAGCTGCTGGGATGAAGTCATTTTTTTATACGCTTTATCATATATGCCATTTTGCCATCCATTAGAATGTTGCAAGTGTCTAGGAGGAAGCAATCCCTAAGTTTTGTTAGGTGATTGGAGACATCATGAGGTTTTATCATGCCTTTTTTGGCCGTCAGTTTTACTAGCCAATATACATATTGCAGTGTTTTAGCGCTATGAAAACATATTGCAGGGTTAATTTCATAAAATTGAGAAGCAATAATTTACATGCCTTTGAAATGAGAGAGGTTAAAAATTTCTTTTGACATGCAGACATCTTCTAAATCTAAATCTTTCTGGGACTTTATCACCTGCACTTGGTCAATTATCTTATTTGGAAATTTTGTAAGTGAACATTCTTTCTGTTTTATGAATGACTGTGATTGAAAGCACTTTTCTCAAGTAGTTCTTGACCGTTCGTGTTCTTGAAGGGATTTTATGTGGAATAACATCCATGGAACCATACCAAAGGAGATAAGCCGTTTGACGAATCTGAAACTCTTGTAAGATGCTTGTCTTTCTCTTTTTTTGATGTTTAACAACATTTTAAGTATACTTAATGAAAGTAGGATACTGCATATAAAAACAGCTGCTGTTCATTTTTTTAAGCTTCGACAAGCTGAAAAAAACAATCTTTCCTGGAAACAGCTTCACCAATTCCAAAAATTTTTACTAGTTAAGGTGGGGATGATGGTTTTGGAACTTTGGTCATTGGAGTGGGAGCCCACTGCTTCTAGTCACCAATATCAATTTCCAGTGTTTGTTTTTGAAAAGCCAAAGGACTTTTTGACAATGTGGGAGAAAAGAATGTGTTTTATTATGGGATCCCTGCAACATGTCCACCCTTGTACATGCCCTCCAATGCACACACCCTTATTAAGTGCACACTACAGTCATGCAGCATTTGCCATCTTAATGAATACATAAACTTTGATGATCTGGACAAAAATTGAATTAAACTAAACCTCAATATGCAACTTTTTGAATTGATTTGCTCTACCTACCATGTTGAAGATGATAATATGTAATAATGCACAACCACAGCATCAAAACATCTGGGATTTGCGCAGTTAGAGATAGTTAAGATAACTGCATTAATGGGAGAAGTAATGTAATAACTATATATTATCATTGAATTTTCTCACTGAAACCTGTAAGGTCCTATATATAGGCCTTGTTGATCTTCAAATCTCTCGCAGTGGACGACGTGAGACCATGGCCTCAAATGTCGGCTTTCAATTGTTTCACTGAAGTCTGGAAAGGAAAATTTTAGGGAATTTCGCTTTAATATAGTCTGATTTGCGGGAATGACTATAAAACTCGATTTTCTTCCTGAAAATAGTGTTTATTTTTCTTTAAAATTTTTTGTGTTCTAGACTCTCTTCAACCAAAGCCGGCATATGATGGAAAGTTGGTGATGGTCATTTTGATGATTGTTGACTAGAAGGGGAAAAAGTCAAGATCCTGCTTTTGAAGGTTGATTTTTCAAATGCGTATGATTATGTAGTCTGCAGATTCATTTTGGCTTCCCCTCATGGATTGCGTCACGAAAAGATGTATTGCCCGTGCCTGATACTTGGTGTTGGTGAATGGGTAGCCATAGGGTGGCTTCTTGTAGTCAATTTGGGTGACCATTGGCCTGCTTGCGCCTATTCGTTTTGTTATCGTAGCGGATGCACTGTTGGTGACTATTGACCTGACCTTGTAGGTTGACATCATAGACATATGACGGGTACAAGCTAGACGAGCTTTCAATTCCAGTCCTACACCATGTTGATGATTCAATCTTTCTCTATTAAGGGAGGATTAGATTAGGTTGGGGGGATCATAATGGTCCCGATTATTTTGGCGATGTTTCGAGACTTCAACCACAAGAAATTCGTTTCATGCCTTTCAGAATGTCACATGATGAGATTGCTGTGTGTAGGAGAGTTTTGGCAATCATGTGGTTGATTTTACCCCTAACTTATCTAGGCATGTTGTTGAGATATGGTAAGCTTAAGCAAATTTACTTGTTGCTGTTGGTAGATAAGTTGAGAGGAAGTTGGCTGGGTTGAAGGCTATGCCTATCAGAGAGGGGTGCGTGCTTCTCAAGGCAATTCTGTTTGCCATCCTCGTTTTTCTGTTTTTTTTTAAAAGGTGCGTGGCCTAAGTGAAGCTCGTCCAATAATATATATAATTTTGAGCAGTTTAAGATAATTTTTATAATGATTGATTTCATACTTTTTCATGAATATCATATCCCCCTCCTATACACAAGCAATTTCCGTTGGTATGGTTGTCTTTGACATTGCAATAACATTTGATGCTTCCTTGTAGTATCGTTTCATTTTTTGTTATAGCAGCTAATGGTATCTCATGTCATTATTTTCATTGATTAAGTTTTTTACTTTTCATGGACCCACAGGATCCGAACACCCCATTACTTTCTTGTGTCAGCTGGAGTTTTTTTTGTATTTCTGTTTTCCGTGTGTGTATATCCCTCTTTTTGTCTGTCATCTCTTATAGTTCGCTTTTGATTACGGACAGACTCCTGAGTGGAAACCAGTTGTCTGGTTCTTTACCTGATGAGCTTGGCTATCTCGCGAATTTGGACAGACTACAGATAGACGAGAATAAGATATCAGGTCCTTTTCCAATATCATTTGCAAACATGACAAATATAAGACATCTGTGAGTATACATTACTTAGCTTCTAATATCTCAGATTGGAAGACACATGCTTTGAAACCAACTCTGTTTTCATCATCATTCCAGGCACATGAATAACAATTCAATAAGTGGGCAAATTCCGCCAGAGCTTGGTAAATTGCCTAAGCTTGTACACTTGTAAGTCATACTTCGCTTTCATCGTTCCAATCACGCATTGTGTATTTAGTTAAATTGGTGCCTATATCCTGGTCTTTACCGATGAATGCTTGAATGTAAATTGTTCTTGTTGGCATACTGCCACCCTAGTCTGCTGGAGAAGAGGGCTAAAAAAACAGATGTGTATAACATTTATTCTCTTTGACATAAAGAACAGAAGGTCCATTTATATAGGTTGCAACACTTGCAGTAATACCTGACATGGGAGAGCTGTAAGATCTGCATATCCATTTTAAATTAGTACTTAATTGTCCGAAACCCCGTATGTACTTCATTACATTTTCATCATTCTTGTACTAGGAAGCTTGATCTCCTCTCTCCATTGACACATTCTGAATTCTGTTTTAGGACACAACTGTTATCCTAGTTTTCCTGTAATATATTCTCTGTTGAAACTAAAGATATTCTATATTTTTGCAGCTTGATAGACAATAATGAGTTATCCGGTTATCTTCCTCCAGAGCTCTCTGAGTCACCCAGCTTGATTATTTTGTAAGTATTGCATAACTTCTGTAGTCGATGCCTGTAATTTTGCTGTCTCTGGCTTTTGTTGGATAAAAATGTCTTCTATTATTGTTAATCCGTTACATCATCATATGATTGCTTAATGGAAGAGGTTAAGCTATTTATACAAGAGGATGGGAGTAACTTTGACTCTCCTAGTTTGGCATATTTATAATCGTCTGATAATTAAAGAATTGGAATCACTTCCATAAAAAAAGAAGCATTTGAATCACAACCATGCTTAAGGGTTTCAATACAGCCAGATCCACGGTTGGCAATCATGCTTTCTTTCTTTTTTCTTGCTGTAGAAAAAGAATCCAAAGAAGCATTACAATACAAGACACAAGATTTATGTCGAAACCTTACTAATTGGAAGGGAAAACCACTGGATGAATGAGCCCTGTTGCTCACATATCTCACCCTAACCCTACCCTACCCGCACCCACCCTCCTCGCGCTGTCGGCTGCCACCCACCACCGCTCGAGGCAGCCCAGGCCGCCGCCCCCGACAGCCGCAGGCTGTCTCTATGCTGGAGGCCGCCCCCAGGCTGCTGCAGGTACTCCTCCCGGCCACCTAGGCCGCAGGTGCCCCTTCCGGCCTCCCAGGCCACCGCAGGCATACCTCCCGACCTCCCAGGCTGTTGCAGGCCCACATCCCGGCCTCCCAGGCCGCTGCTCCCCCCTTCCTACTGCACCGCATGCTGCCCTTGGCCCTCCCAGACCGTCTCCGACCCTACCATGCGACTCTGCGCATCTCTGCGGCTTGATCTGCAGTTCGGATTGATCTGATTTTGACTGGGAAACACGATTTCAGACCTTTAAATCATATTTTTTGGCCCTAGCGAGCAGCGAAGATTGACGAGGATGGTTGTATGAGTCCGCACGTACAACCAATCCTTCATATGATCGTATAGACTCGTTTATATCGGTCTACTTCCCAATTGAGTTTTGTTGTTCGGCAGTTTTACTATTATGTCAGAGAACGAGGGTGGCATTTTTTCATTCGGAGCCTTCAACGACCCGGCTCCCATCGTTAAGATGGATGGGACCAAGTATGAGTTGTGGTCCATGTAGTTTCTCACCCTCATGCAGTGCAACAACAAGGAGCACATCCTGACAGATCCAGAACCAACGAATAAGACTGGGGCACATGCTTCTTGGAAGCAAGATGATGTGCATGTACGTGTTTGGCTATGTGGGACCCTCACCATAGAGATAGCCAATGATATTCTGAACCAGCCCACCGCCAAGGTGATATTGGACACTTTGGCTTCTACCTAATGAGACCAAGATTCTCCAGCTACAGTTTGATATCTACAATGCCAAGCAAAATAGTCGTCCTCTGCACATGTACTACTCTTCATTTCGTGGCATGTTCGAAAAGCTTCATAGCTATATGCCTATTACGTCATTTCTAGAGCAACAAAAGTGTTATAGGAACTCCACAATGGTTGGAGTTTTCATGGCAGGCCTTGATATAGAGTATGATGCTGAGCGTGCACTACTTCTCACTGGAGCTACCATACCACCCATGGAGGAGGGTTATAGCCGTCTTAGTCGGATTATCTTACCTTCTACGGTTAATCCTCAACCCTCTTCTGCTATGGCCGCTTCTCGTGGACAAGGAGGGTCGTCCTAGTCTAGAGGACGCACCCCTCGCGGCAGAGGATGTGGACGTCTGCGTGGGATCCTTGCAACTTCTGTCGTCGACCAGGACATGCAGAGGATACATGCTACCTGAAGCACAGATTCCTATTTTGGGTCGTGTAGCAGAACAGATCGAGTCTTTAGAGACTCCAGCTTCTCAGGTTGATCCTCGCCTGGATGATATTGTCTCTCGCATTCGAGAAATCATGACTCCTACTGCTGGCACCACCACTACATATACTACACCCGCAGCCATAGCCTCTTCGAGCTCCTCAAGTATCGCATATGCTCTTACTGGTAGTACTGGTGCTGGCATGACAAAGTGGATTATGAACTCTGGTGCTTCACACCACTTATGTGGAGGTAGAGCGCAACTGAGGTCCTACAGGACTATACTACCTGACAGATGGGTTGTCATTGCTAACGGCGACCTCTTACCCATTACAGGGGGGAGATGCATTTAACGTCATCCATTCGTCTTCGGAATGTTTTATATGCGTCGAATTTCAGATGAATTTACTTTCGATTAGTCAGATTACTAAGGATCTGCACTGTCGTGCCATTTTTGACCCCTTGTCTCTCGTGTTTCAGGACATACTCACGGGCATGGTGATTGGATGTGGCCGTGAGCAATGAGCTATATAGACTGGTCCAACCTCCTCATGCTGGTGCTTCTATTATACCTATTGGACATGTCTCTCCATATCTGTGGCATCTTCGTTTTGGCCACCTTCCTCGGCATAAGCTATGTCATGTTCTTCGTTAGATTTATACGTGATCCTCCTTTCAGTGTGAGGCTTGCCAGCTTGGGAAGCATCACCATTCCTCCTTTCCATCCCGTCAGAGTCGGAGCTGTTCTTAATTGTTTGAGCTCCTACATTTAGACATTTTGGGTTCCGAGTCGTGTTCATGATCACCAGAGACACCGTTTTTATCTTGTTGATGTCGATGATTTTCTAAACTGTCCTGGGTCTTTTTTATTTAAGAATGTTGGAGTATTTGTTTATATGCGTCACTTATGTGGGAGATGGGTAAATAGATCCCTCCAAGATCCATTTACCACATCCACGTCTGTAGTCCCCCATCTACCAGTTGGGAGATGTGGAGACTCAATGAGGGCTATATAAGAAGCCCTTTACCTCATGTATTCAAAGAAAAAAGCAATAGACTATCAGCCCTTTGAGGCGTTCTCCCGTGATTTCATGATACAGAGTCGTGCTCCTCATGCTTGCTGGGGAGATGCTGTCCTCACTGCATGCTATATGGTTAATCGCATTAGAAAATTCCTTTCTCGATTGCGTTTCCCGAGAAGGATCTTTTCTCCCTTACTCCTCGGGTGTTTGGCTTTGTTGCATTTGTTCATGATGTCTCTCTTGGTCGTGACATGCTCTCTCCCAGGGCTGTCAAGTGCGTTTTTGTCGGCTACTCTCGTACCCAGAAAGGGTACCACTGCTTTGATCCACTCAGGCGGAGGTACTTTGTTAGTGCTGGTGTCAATTTCTTTGAGTCTGTCATGTATTTTACTCCTACAGGTGACATACTTGCTTCGTCGAACTCTGATGTTGAGTTCTACATACCTCCTCCTCCTACTGTCATACCACCACCTCCACCTCCTCCTCCACCACCACCTACACCTGCTCTTGTGGCTCCTTCTACTGTGACACAATTTTTTCCTTGTGTTTTTACTCACAGATCTCGCTGGTTCCCCCTTGCTCACAGGTCTTGCCTATCATCCATCACATCTTAGGTATGTAGGATTGCTAATTGAACAGAACTGTAACGAACGAACCTATGTTCAAGTTTGGTTCGATAAATGTTCGTTAGGATATGTCCGAGTTCGAGTTCGTTTAGAAAACAAACGTTCGAGTTCGATTCGATAATAGTTCGTTAACAACTTAACTAGAACTTGTTTATACGAATAAGTTCGAGATCGAAGTTCGATTACAAGGTTCGATAAGCAGTAAAAATACAAAATTATTCAAATAAAATGGTACAAAGTCTAATAAATACCAAAATTTCTTTAACCTCGAAATTTATCAAGTATATAAGTACAAAGTTACACATACAAATACACACATCTATATACATATATCGAACTCGAACATTTATCGAGCGAACATATGTTATGTTCATTTCGGTTCGTTAAGCTATCGAACTAAAACTTTAAGTTCATGTTTAGTTCGTTTAGAAACGAACGAACATTTTTCGAACTATTATCGAATAAACTCTAATCGAATACGAACATGTTTAGTTCGATTAGCAGCCCTACATGTATGTAATGAGCACATTGTTTCTACTGATGGAACTACTGAGTTGTCTGTGTAGCAGGATTCTATACAAGATGAGCAGGTGCCGTCTCAAGAGGGGAACTCATAGGTTATGGACTTGACAGATGATCTTGATGTGCCTATTACGCTACGTAAGCCGATACATAAGTGTGCTACTTATCCTTTTGCAGCCCAGGTTTCCTTGAGCATGCTGTCAGAGGATTTCATGAGATTTACCTTGGCACTGTCAGCTGTGGAGATATCACAGACATATCAGGAGGCTCCAAAGGACAGTCAGTGGAGGTTAGCCATGGAGGAGGATATGGCTGCGCTACAGTCACGTGGTACATTGACTCTTGTTTCTGCTCCGGTTGATGCATCTGTTGTGGGATGCAAATGTATATTCACTGTGAAACACCATGCAGATGGCAGCGTGGATTGCTATAAGGCGAGACTTGTGGCACATGGGTTCACCCAGACATATGAGGTGGACTACCATGGTACTTTCTGTCCAGTTTCCAGACATTCTACTCTGCGTATTCTACTTTCTATTGTTATGACATGAGATTGGCCTCTTTATCAGCTTGATGTGAAGAATGCCTTCCTATATGATGATCTACAGGAGGAGGTCTACATGCAACATCCACCTGGGTTTGCTGCTAAGGAGGAGTGTCAGAAGGTTTGTAGGCTACATAAGACTATCTATGACCTTAAGCAGAGTCCAAGAGTATGGTTCCAGAAGCTCTCGGACTTGATAGAGCAGCATTGATTTGTGAGATCTACTGCCGATCACTCCTTGTTTGTGTAGAGGACCCTGAGAGGTACTATTATCATTCTTGTTTACATTAATGACATCATTGTTGACGAACAAGGCATTCAAGGTGCCAAGGACTTCCTAAGTCAACATTTTATGACCAAGGACCTTGGACATTTATGATACTTCCTTGGACTGGAGTTTTAGGAACCAACGAGGTCTTGTGATGACTCAGAGGAAGTACGCTACAGATCTTCTTTCATAGACATGTATGTCAGATTGCAGACCCGCCACTGCTCCTATTGACCCGAGCATGAAGCTCTATGATGATGATACCGAGGAGGTCGACAAGAGGAGGTATAAAGAGATTGTTGACAAGCTACTATATATGACTATTATCAGGCCCGACATATCCTTTGCTGTGAGTAAAGTGAGTCAGTTTATGGAGCAATCCAGACAAGTACATATGGATGCCGTCCATATGATTCTGAGATACCTGAAGACTTCACCTGGTACAAGACTTCTTTTCAGCAGAGGTACATCTCTCTCAATTACATCATGTGTAGATGCATATTATGCTGGGTGTCCAAAGGATAGAAAGTCTACATCAGGCTTTGCTGTGTTCATAGGGAATTCTCTTGTTTCATAGAAGAGTAAGAAGCAGATGGTGGTTGCCAGATTAAGTGTTGAGTCGGAATACAGGGTCATGGCGCAGGCTAGCACATAGTTGATGTGGGTCAGGTCTGTTCTTACTGACCTGACTATAGAGGTGCCTCTTCCCATGCACCTCCAATGTGATAATCAGACTGCTCTTTTCATTGCCAACAACCCATCCTTTCATGAGAGGACGAAGTACATAGAGGTGGACTGTCACTACACTCGTGACATGATAAAGAAGGGTCTTATTGCCATTACGCATGTCAGCTTTGGAGACCGAACAACAAATGTAATTACAAGGGTCCTAGCCAGAGGACCTTATCAGAGATGTTGCTCCAAGATGAGTCTGATTGATATCTACGCTTCAGCTTGAGGGGGAGTGTTGAGATATTAGTTATCTTTATAGTTGTTTTCTTATTTTCTATTTCTTATTTTCTTCTTCTTGTAGTTTGCCTAATAGATTCCCCTCATATATAAGAGAACCATAGGGCCTCTCATAATGCGATCATTTATTTCCCTATAACTCAAATACTCCTGCAATGTTGATCTTGGCAACATGAACAAATATTTCCAGTTAGTCAATTCCATAAATCTGGCCGTATCCTCTAGCCACATGTCGAGCTTTGAATTTTTCAACATTTCCATCAACATCATGTTTGATTGTGATGACCCATTTAGAGCCAACTAGGTGAGCAACATTATGAGCATCAACAATATCCCAAGTATTATTTTAAACTAAGGCATCCATTTATTCCTTCATAGCATTGATCCATTTTGGATCTTTTTTGGTTTCATCAAACATGATAAGCATCAAGAGAGGTAATAAATCATTCATATCTCGAACTCATCTCGGTGTAAGAAACAAGGTCCTCCACCAGATAACGAATAGAGGTTCGAACAATTCTAATTGTTTTTCTCATAGCAATGCGACGATCATCTGGTAAATGGTTGGCATTATCAGTATGGATATCATGAGAGAGAGAGAAACACTTGCATAGTTTTCATGGCCAAATTGACCTGTGGAAAGGTTGACATCATGGTTTGATGAAAGGTTGACATCATGGTTCAATATCATCTCTTCTCCGGTCCCGACCACTTTATTTGATTCCTTTCATCTGTTATAAGTCTGTCCAAATCTTCATATCCTATATTTCATTGTCTTTGTCCCTATCTTGCTCATTGCCCTCCCCCACATGGATAGTTTCTTGTATGTCACCAAGAAAGTAAAGCACATTCTCATTCTTCTCAACATCTGTACTCACAGACTTCCCATGAGGAAAGCTCTAAGAGAAGTAGGACTCGCTCTCAAAGAAAATAACATCGTTACTCACATGAAGACGACGTACCACAAGGTCATAACGTTTGTATCCTTTTTGGGTTCCAGAATAGCTTAGAAAGATGCATTTCGTGGCTCTTGGGATCCCACTTATGTTGACTTAGTCCAAAGTTATGAAAAAAACAGACCCATCAGAAAATCCTTGGGTCCAAACTGAAAGGAGAGATATTCAGATGGATGACAGAGAAAGGAGTTGTCTTCCCAATTATGATAGAAGGCGTCCTATTGATCAGATAAGCAACAATCAAGACGGCTTCTCCCTAAAATTTTGTTGGCACATTTCGCTGAAGTAGGAGTTCTTTGGTGACATTCAATAAATGGCGATTTTCCTTTCAACAATCCCATTTGTTGTGGCATGTAAGTACGCGAGGTTTCATGGATGAGGCCCTTCCCATCAAGAAAAGCACGTGGGAAACTTGTCAGGTACTCCTTGACATTATCAGTCTTGAGCGTTCTTACTCTTGTTGCACTTTTTTTTGAATAAGAAAATAGAGGAGCCCTTCCGAGGCGGGAGTCACCACACCAAAGCATTCATTAATATAGGAGAGGGTGCATCGGTTTGATATCCAGAAATTGTACAAGGCATTACAATGTGCAAGAACATTGTCAAAGTAAAACCGCTGCCCCTTGAAAATGGTATCATTCCTACCAAGCCATATAGCCCATAGCGCGGCAAGGGGCTTGGAGACATCATCGGAAGACCCAAGGCTGACCCCACGAATCGATCTCCAAAATTGTTCCGCATCGGATGCCCGAACCCACGGAAGCCCCAAAGACTCCCAAACCATTGCCGAAGTCCTGCAACCAAAGAAAATATGGTGCGCATCCTCCATTTCGCCCTCGCATTTGTCACACTTTAGATCCGTCCCACCCAGTAGTCTGCATCTTCTCACTTTGTCACAAATACAGTCTCTCCTCATACACCAAAGTAAGACCTTAACCCGAACATGAGTCTTAGCTGCCCAAATCACCTTCAACTCAGCACACAGATCTTCATCGTGCTCCACTAGAACACCACTCAACTTCCGACAGGCAGCCTTTACCGAGAACTTACCATCAGTCCACTCAAAATGGTCCGGGTCGCCCGACATCTCCCTTACAGGGGGAATCTCAGACAGCATCCGCAAAAAATCCTCCAACCTCTGATCCGAGAGATCCGCAAGGAACCTCGATGCCCTCGACCCAGAGTCGACGACCTCCGCCACCGTGCCCCCTATCCACAGCTAACGCCATCAATCTCGGAAAGCGGTAGGCCAAAGCCCCCTCCCCCGTCCAGTTATCCAGCCAAAAACGGAATCGGAGATCATCCCCCAAAATCGCCCTAAGAAGAGGCCGGAGCCCCGGAAGCACGAAACGGATCCCACTCCACGAGGAAGACTCATGACGCTTCCTCACTGCTACCAACTCCCCTGTGACATCATTAATCTCTCTCAGCAACTGCAAGACCGGCGAGTCGGACGGACCCCAAATGTGCATCACCCATTTTGCTAACAAGGCTTTGTTCATTGATTCCACGTCCTTGACACCTAGGCCCCCCTCTGCAACAGGTACAACAAGATCCTTCCAAGCCACCATGTGCAACCCCCTCTTTGTCTGCCTTCCATCTGACCAGAAAAAAGATCTCATCAAAGTCTCCACCTTCCTTCTAACACCGACATGCATTAATCTCGTCGAGAAGAAAAAAGTCGGAATGGCTGAAAGAACATGCTTCAGCAGTGTAAGTTCCCACCCTTGGACAGAGTGATAGCCTTCCACCCTTACAACTGCTCCTCCATTCTCCGCAGAACACAGTCCCAATCGGACTTCCTCAGCCTGCCATTGAGTGCTTATTGGGTGCTTATCATATTTATAAAGTTCTTATAGCAACAGGAATTTCACTTCTATGTTTTAAAAGATACACATAAGTACTCCGTGAAAAATCGTCAATGAAAGTGTATAGACCATATGACCATCCATGCTATTCAAATTTGACGGTCTCCAAACATCAGGATGCACTAATTCGAATGTATAAGTAGATTTACCAGTAGATGAAGGAAATGTAGTTCATGTTTACTTTACAAATCAGCAAACCTCACGTTGCAAATTGGCATCAACTTTTGTAAAGAAGAAAAATTGATATGGCCAAGACATTCATGCCATTTTCGTACTAAAGTGGAGTTTCCCTTTTCAAGGCGAGCTTTCATCACATAGGTAAGGGTTTGACTCACTCGAGCTGGAAGACAATACAATCCATCCTCAACTAATCCAATTTCAATCTTCTTGCATGTCTTTAAGTTTTCTAGAACACATAAATTGTGATAAAAAATTAGCATGCGGTGCAATTCTGTAGTAATCTTACTGAGTGCTAAAAGATTTATTGGGAAATCTGGGATTTAAAGTGCATCAGTAAGGAGGAAACGATCGACAACAAAAATTGTTCCTTTTCCAACAACAATCAATAGAGAAACTGAGGACGGTGGTGATGGGCACCGAAGAATTATTTAGATTTTTTCTTGATGACTGGACGTAAAATAGGCCTTTTTGTGATCGATATCCTAGAGTTTCACTTTGGCAGAGAACTGGGAAATTCCAATACAGATGGTGTGGACGAATGGTGTCTGGGCATCTTCCTTGATAGCAGAGTTATTGAAGCAATGATTTGAGGAGTTTCTATTACCGCACAATGAGCTGGCAGAGATGCGTGGTCCTTCACATGGAAGGGACCACTTTGTTTGGGGGGATGACAATTTCTCCGCAAAAAAGCCATATCGGTTTTTTGTGGATGACCGGCTTATAATTGGTGATGGGATCGGTCTTGATACCAGAATCATATTGAAAAGCAAAATCCCGCAATGAATTAAAGTTTTTTATGGCTATTCAAATATGGAAGGGTACTTACAAAGGAGAGGCGAGGTAGGATCCTACATACTGGGGATGTCTTGTGTGACAGATGTGGCTTGGAAGCAAAGGATTTGGAACATCTATTCTTTACCTGCCCTTTCTCCATGCAAAGCTGGCGAATGGCGGGAATTGTTGGGGTCAATGTGGATTGTAGCGCACACTCCTGGAATTCCGTCAGATCGGTCGGTGGCAATTCACATGAGGATAACTCATATCTTTTGCGCTTCTGTGGACAATTTGGTGTGGGAAAAATGATACCATCTTCCGTTGTCAATCATTTTACTCGGAGAATGTTCTGGAACATTGCAGGGCCTATGTAATATAGCATGTAATGTAAGTGTTTTCCTGCAACAAATTTTGATAGGTAGTTGAATTACCTTTTTGCAGGTGATAAGTGTAACATAATAAGAAAATTTCATTGTAGCCAATGTACTCTTTCTGGCCTCACCATGCTTATATATATTTGACAATCTCCGTTTGTTTGTTTTTCTTTTCAGACAGCTCGACAATAATAACCTTAATGGGAGCTCTATTCCACAGTCTTATGGCAAACTTAAAAATCTTGTGAAGTTGTAAGTTTCTCGTTCCCACAGATTATTATTTATTATTAAAAGACCTCTCATAGCTAGTTGCGTATTGATTTCTAGCTTGCACTATTCACTTAAGTAGATTTGGTCCCGTTTGAGGACAATCTAAGGTGATTAGGTATCTGCAGTTTTCCAAATTTCTACAACTAATTTTTGATCTGTAGATTAAATTTTGCCAAGACTTTTTATGTAGATTAAACTTTTCCAAGATTTTTTCATGTTCTTTCACGTAATTCAGAGGTGATTGTATTTTATTTCATGTTTACTTGTCCCGTCCAAGCACAGGAGATTATTTTAGATAACTAACTTATAACATTTCCCTCTCAGTGATTGAAATGTATTTCACATTGTGAGGACTTGATATCTACCATCATGTCGTGCCAGAGAATATTTACTCTGTTTTCTTTTGGTAATCATAATTTGAGATACCACAACACTAAACTCTAAAAACAGTACTATATGAAAAATTCACAAAAAGTTGATTCTGGTTAGAACAGAAGACCATTACATGACAATTTGGACTTGAGTAATTTGAATGGTTATTTTGGATCTAATAAAAAAATCCTAATAAGTTGACATGATCACTTTTTCCTTGACAGTGACGGGCAAAAGAAAATCTTCCTATATTCAATGGATGATTCTTTCGATAGAGAGAGAGAGAGAGCGTGGATCATAACTTTCTAAATAGCAATGAAATGATTACTCAGAAGTGTATATTTGCCAGTATTATTGGGAATTAAGAGGCTGTGTAGTTGCAATGATGGCATTGCGAATCTAAGTGAGATATTTGTAACAAAAAATAATGCATACTTGCACGAAAAACTCGTAAAATATTGAGTGCAGGTATGGGTAAATATTTGGTACTTAGCTCAGGCTTATATACTTTGAGTGGTAGCCTTGCTGTCTTGAATTTAGGCCTATGTCATTAGAACTATACTTATAAATGGCTTTCTGCGTCTGAGCATTTTGATCTTGTTGTAGTATATATATAATATATTATTGTGTCATTTGGTGGATAGTAGGAGTTTGGTTGATATTAAACAAACTTCTGTTTCATTGTCATCAAGTAACTCTTTGCCATAGAACACTTGGTATCATGTTTGATTAACGTGTTCTTTACACATTTTTGCATCACCCACTAAATTCGTCATTTACATATTTGGTTAGCACAAGTTGAGAACGATGAAGGGGTTATGTTTATTGGGTACTTGTATCCTCCCCAAGGATCCATCTATTGCATGTTATATGCAGTCATGTGCTAGTCCTACATCAGCGATGGAGAAAAACTTGGAACTGATTGGGGCTCTATAGAACCATGCACTACTTGTTTCAGTGACACATTCATTATTGTAGAGGATTTTCCTGACGTCTTTCCAGGTTTGCCTCCTCAGAGAGAGTTTGACTTACAATGGACTACACCACCTATTCTAAAAGCAGCATATCTCGTGCGCTCGCTCACGTTCGTCAGCCTGGGTTTGGGGTTTGGGGGTGGATGGTTGAGTGTGCACACATTTTTGAATGTGCACAGAGATTCTCAAGAGAGTCCTGCATGTGAGATCGATTAAAAAAATGAAGGGAAGGGTGGGGGATATGTTTTCCTGTTTTCCTAAGGAGATTCCAAGGGACCATTTACAAGCTAAACTAATAAAAATGTAAAAAAAAGAAGAATGACACCATTTTCTTGAATAACTTTTTTTCTTTTTGTTGTACATGCATTCTCTTACAATTTAACAATATCCTAGTAGTCATATGATCATTGTAGAGTAGTAGTCATATTCTCTCTCACTGAATACATGTGGTGTGAGGATTCTTATCTAGTCCCACTGGTAAGACCAAGTTCCACTAATAGATGATGTGAGACTAAACATGTGGATGTGATAATTGAACTCTGGACTCTGGAGGGATCCAATTACCCATCTATAGACACATACTGCAACAAATATTATTTTTTTAAAGAAAAAACTAAAATCTGCAAATTAAGCCCTATAACCATGGTTAAAACCTTGCCATAATTGTTTATCTAAAAAGGGATTAAAAACAGTACGTAATTGTATACTAAGACCTCTGATAATGGTTCATCTATATTGATGTCTTTCTCCGTCCACCGTCCTCTCCATTAGGTCCGTTTCTTCCCCTCGGAAAAAAATGCAGTGCTTCAGTCACCCCTTTGATGCCCCTGCTGTGCCCCTGTGCCAGGAGCTGGAGCACCTTTGCCGCCTCTCCAGGTGGATCTCCCACAAGGTCCACATTGCCCCTTGGAATGACGTCAAGGGTGAGACAAAGTGCTGGACGCGAGGCACTAAGCTCACCTTCCACATCTTAATATTAAGTTATCATATATTGAAATCAATCTTCTATAGTTAAGTTTGTGGAAATGGGTATCTTGGAGATACATCTTCTAATACAGCACCTTAGAGATTTATAGAAATAGATTAAACCATGCATTATTACAAGAAATCAAGGTTTTTATAGTTTGTAGGGGGCTATATACACTCAATGCATTGATGGTAGAAAATTATGGCATTTGAGTAGTATACATCATATACTGCTTGGATAAGCATGTAATTTTATTAAGGATCATCTTACCTGCTTGTTTGTATTTGTACAGATTGAATTTTCTTACTGAAACCAGCTTTTTTATTTCTTGGGAAGTATGGTATCAACCTGTTTGAAAGTGATATTCATTATTCTCTCAAATGCTGGACCTGTAGGAATATGTTTGATTGATATTATTTATGGATGATAACTGTACAGGGATCATGGGATTTGAGTTTGTTTTTACTGGTGCAAATGCATTGACTTTGTGAACTTCCATTAAAATATGCCTACCATTTGTAGTACTCTTTTTTTCTTCGTTGAATAAACAAAAGTGTTTCCTTTTTTCTCTCTAATAGTTGATCGATGTTGAAATGTGGTGATATTGCATTCTCCCAGTATCCTTTTTTGTTATGCTAGACAATACCCGGCATCCATGTCAGTTCTGCTACTTATTGCCCTTCAGTTGTATCTTATATGTGAAAAAAAACAGACAATGGTCTTTGGCCTCTCGCACTTCCAATTGTTTTATAGGGTTTTCCATTACGCAGTCATGTCCACAACTACATATCTTTTATAGGGTCTTCGCGGTTATATTTGCCAACAGGAGTCTTAGAAACTGCAGCTTATTATTTGTACAGATTGCATGTTCTGACCGAAATCAACTTTTTATTTCTGGGAAATATTGTCTTAACCTGTTTGAAAGTGGTATTCCTTCAATGCTGGACCTGTGGGAAAATGTCTGATTGTTGTTTTTATATGGATGATAAGTGTAGACGGATCATGGGATTTTGAGTTTGTATTTACTGGTGTAAATGCATTGATTTTTTTAAAACTTCCATTAAAAATGAGTTTGCAGTACTTTTCCTTTTTCATTAAAGTAAAAAAAGTTCGGAAAAAAACCAGTGTTTTTTTCTCTCTCCAATAGTTGACTGATCAAAGCTTCAAAAAAAAGTTGACTGATCAAACTGTGGTGATACTGCATTCTTCCATTATCCTTTTATATTATTCTAGAGAAGGCCCACCATCCATTTTGGTCCTATTGCGCTTCTCTTGTATCTTATATGTGAAGAAAATGCATATGATGGTACTAGTCTCTAACATTTTACTGCAATTGTTTAATATGGTTTTTTTTCTTTGCAGTCATGCCCATAACTACGTCTTTTGAGCATCTTTTCATGGTTTTATTTGCTAACAGGAGCCTTAGAAACTGCAGCTTGCGTGGAACTGTTCCAGACTTAAGCAACATATCTAATCTTACTTATGTGTATGTTTCTCATCTTTTCGTTAAATGTTTTTTGAGTTGTTTTATTTCACTGAGATATATTGCAGATTGTAGAGATATATTTCATGTTTATACATCTTTTTATCTATTTCCTTTTCTCTTTGTCTACTTTATGTAATTTGCCCATATGTCTCTCCCTATATAAGAGAGCCCAGGGCTCATGGAATAATCCATCTCTTTCTATTTTCCCAACATGGTATCAGAGCGGCGGTCCTAGACCAGAGCTCCTGTATCGAAACTCTAACCCTAATCCTCACCTCAAACATCTCGTGCGAGCCGCCGCCCAGGGCCCCTCGCCGCCCAGGGCCCTTCGCCACCTCGAGCCCCTGCAACTAGGGGTGTAAACGAGCCGAACCTGAGCGAACCTACCCAGGCTCGGTTCGGTTCGTTTAGTAAACTTTAAGGCTCGGGTTCGGTTCGGCTCGATAAAATAAAAATCGTGTTCAGGTTCGGCTCGGCTCGGGTAACGTTCGTGAAGGCTCGGTTCGGCTCGTTAAAGGCTCGTTTTAGAATAAACATTGATAATGCTAAATATATATGCATTTTTGCATTGGTTAATGTTTTTTGATAAAAAAAACTTCAACAGTGTATGCTATATACCATTTTCCTTATATTTATATGGATGGATATACAAGCCAACTTAAAAATATATCTCATTTCAACCTTAAAACACATATAAACCAATGACATCAAGCTTGACCATAAGTTTACAACCATTCCAAACTGAAAATTCAAGGCCAAGAAGAAACATTCTAAAAAATTTATACGCACATTTAAAAGCTAAAGAAGCAACAAAATAAGATGGTTACCGTAAGTTTGTAATTGTTGTCATGTGTTAAAGTAAACTGATCTAAACAACAAGCATACATGATACAAATAGAGATTGTAGGATATAAAAATATATTAGTTTGTCAGAGAAAAAGACCAGATACTGACCTTGAGCTCTTGACATTCTTGAACTGAGTGAGGGCGAGATAAGAGGAGGGCGATGGACAGTGTGAGGGCGAGTTGCCGAGAGCCAAGGGGGGAGGGCGTGACCGGCAACGTCCGAGCGAGAGGGGAGGGCGATGACCGGCAGGCGGCATCCGAAAGTTGAGGGATCGCTCGCAAGTTGCAATAGGAGGGGTGGGGATGGGCGGCGCTGTGCACGCGCACAAGAGGGGAGATGAGGGCAAGATGGGAGGCAGCCCAGGCGGCAGGCGGGACTCAAGAGTCGAGAGGGGAACGAGGGTTTGTTCCCTGGAAAGTGGAAATGGAATTAGGGAATAGGGCTTGGTTGGGAAAAATTAAGAGAGCCCTCATGTTTTGAGATAATTTTTTTCCTATGTACAATATACATATGTATATTTATGGAAAATTTAAGAGAGAGCCCTCACATTTTAAGAGAATATATTTTTCTTTATATGTACAATATATATATATGTATATATTTTTATGTATGTATGTATCAGTGTATATAATCGAGCTTTTAACGAACCGAACCTGAGCGAACCTATGTTTTTGAGGTTCGGTTCGTTTATTTAATCGAGCCCAAACTCGTGTTCAGGTTCGGTTCGTTTAATTTCGAATCGAATCTGAATCGAACTTTTAGCGAGCCGAACCTGAGCGAATGTCGAACCTGAGATTTTTTTGACAGCCCTACCTGCAACCCCGTTGCCTCGCGGCTCCACTGCCCTGGGCTCCTGCCGCAACATCTCTTATCTTTAGAGTTGCTGCCGTTCGGCTACCTCTAGGGGATCCCTTCCGCGGTTCTGTCATCCTTCGGCTACCAACACCGCATCTCCGTGTTGATGGGTTTGGTTGCTTGAATCTACACATGCAACCAAACCTCTATGTCATTGTAGACAGAAGTTTATCTAGTCTACAACCCTAGTCTTTTCTAGTCATCATGTCAAAAAGCAAGGTAGATATCCCCACCACGGGTGCCTTTAGAGGTCTTGCACCTATTGCGAAGATGGATGGATCGAACTACGAATTATGGGCTATGCAATTCATGAGCCTAATGAAGTCTAGGGGTAAGAAACTATTCTTATCAAGGAAAAGTCGACAGAGAAGACATGGTTGTATGCTTCATGAGAGGCTGATGATGCCTATGCTCATGTATGGTTGTCTGGTACCTTGATTCCAGACATTGCAAACGATGTCTTCCATCAGTCCACTGCCAAAGCCATTTGGGACATTCTTGCTGCCACGTATTCACATGCCAAGAACGAGATAGATTCTACAGCTTCAGCATGATATCTTCACTATACAACAGAATGATCGACCCCTACATGCTCACTACACTGCTTTGCGAGGAATGTTTGAGAAGCTTCATAGCTTCATGCCCCTCACAGATACTGTGAACCCCCTAGGATCCGGGTACCCGTTAATCACACATTTCGCGTTTCAACATTCATTAATATCGCATTAGGTAAGTGAGAGTACGGGGAAAATTTTTCGCGAATGAAATGATTTCATCTGACATTCATATCAACATTTATAACCACAAACTCATAGAACAATGGTCACCAAAATCTTATTTCATTAACTTCCATATATTTTACATGTACAAAGTCTGACAGTACATACAGTATATTCCAAAATCTGACTGAAGAGAAAGAAACATAATACATTATAAATTGAACAAAAACTGGCACAAAATAAACCATACCGTTGGGTATAAAATTTATCTCCTTAAATCATCAACCCGCTACTGTGCTAAAGGCTCCTTGCCTGCCATGCGTGCAAGGAAGAAAAGGCATCAGCGGGCGCTGGTACTTCCCATAAGTTTATATAAAATAACAGACATTTATTGTTTTCAAAAGCAACAACTAGAAAGACGAGAACAACTCAAATTAAAATTTAATTCTACTTGCAAATGTAAAGGGTTTCCAAATTTCTAGTAAGCACCTCTCATGATTAGACATTAACCCAACATTTCCCACATAAGCATATTTATGTTATAACTAATTGATCATAGTAAGTATATTTCATTCTCATATTACTTAGAGGTCATATTTGTGGATTTTGATGATGGAAAAGATAAGATGAGAAGATATAATGATTTATTAACTTCTTAAGTCTAGTGGATAGTCTGTGGTCTTGGCTCTTGTGAAACCTCACACTATGACTCTAAGACTAGGGGAATGTCTTAGGGTTGGGGTGCCTCCGTAGGCATGCGGTGTTGTATAATGCATCCTAACTAAGTTCCCAACACGTCCACTAGCTTAATGAGATTTCGAATTAGATTATAGTCTTTTCCATTTATTCAGCTTTAATTGTAATCCCTTAAAACCTCAAGTGTAATTGTCTCAGATGTAACTCTAGATGATGTAGATGTAGAAATGGATGATCTGGATATAAAATCAATCCTTTCAAACCTCTGTGCAACAACCTCAATGTAACTCTAGATGATGTAGATATAGATATGGATGATCTGGATGTAACATCGCCAAGTCTGTTGGCGAAGAAAAACTCAAGCGGTGAAGAAGCCAACAAAAAGGCTCTTCCGTCTCGCCCTCTAATTGGAAGGACGGTCCAATAGAGGGATAGGTCTACACTCCCAAACTACGCCACTAAGACGGGTGAGAGGGACTTCCCGGAAAAGTCACTCTAGAAAAACAGCCCGACCGGTAACGGGCAACCGAGGTCGTACGTAAAACTGAAAACCAAGGATCCCCCGCCTGGGTATCCTAACAACGGGTCAGCGTAACTGGTCTAAAATCGGGATCCCACGAGGCGTAAAAACACTGTGAGCTCACGTTAAAAACCGAAGGGGGACTGGGATCCTAGACCCGCGCACTTGGCGGCCGCTGCCCTAACTGGGCTTCCTTTCTTCCGCCCAGTTGAGGGTCACCGCACCCTCGCACGATCAGGTGTAAGGTCCTTCTGACCGGCACTCTTGATTATGAATCATCAATGAGTCTCCATCATATCGATGCACATGAATTCCTCTTCCTGTCTCACCCTTGGATATATGTATGTTCACAGATCTAAGTACTAATCCAGAATTTTTCTGTGATTAATTGTACTGATTTAGATCACCTGATCAGTGGTCTTACTGATATTGCTTTTTAGGTATTTTGATTCTGTTTATCATTAACTTTGTGTATCTAAATTTCGTGTTAATATAACTCTTGAGTTTGTAATAGTATCAACTTAAGTATGACTTGAGTAGATCTGGTCGATTTTGAGTCTTAATGATCTTTTGAATTTAAGAAGAATCATAATGTGGAGTGTATTACATCATCTTAGATAACATGCCATAATGGCACGTAAAAGGAGGAAGTAAGATTTCAAAATTCTCAGGCATTGAACAATTGATGGTGTCTGATATAATTACATGGATTGTATAATCATTTTAACATATATGTATATATATCCCTATAATCTACCAGTCACCCAAAATTTGATAACTTCTCCATGCTTCAAGGATGGATGTTCTAATTATTTGTGAACGGATGTCATCAATTATGTCAACTACAATATAATGCTTGATAATTTGAACTTTAGATTGTACAATGTATAACATAGCATATATATATATATAATAATCGTAACATATGATTTGTCAACCTCCCATGATTTTACAACTAATTACAAGAATAATCATGAAGAATACCTGACACCTTAACGAAGTCATTCCTTCTTCCAGAACCCTATTTTTTCAACAATGACTACAATATCTATATGCAAAACCTATGTATGAGATATCATTTTTTTTATAAATGTGCTTATTCTGACGTGCTTAGCTAGAATTCAGTAATCATGTAGTGGATTCCCATTAAGTATTGCTTACAACTTTGTTTTATGAAATAATTGAGGAGAGAAATCGGAATTCAATAAGAAAAATGCCAAGCTTATCAAAATTGGGTGGAGAAGATTATTTTAGATCCTGGAAACATCAGGGAAGGAGATATAATATGATCATTTTTTTTTGCAAAAACCTATGTATGAGATATTAATGGAAAAGACACAATTTCTTCCCGAGTATTATTCCCTGTTACTGTTTCCCCCATATGCACTAATAAAACAATTTAGATGCAAAAAGATAAGCAGATCTAGAGGTTCTGAAGGCCCACCAAGCAATACAATATGGATGAATTATTATTGATCTCAATTTTTTTTACTTCACCAGATATGTAATGAATTGTAATTTACTTCTAAATGCATAGACCATTTTAACTGATAAGGACAATCAGACGATCATATGATGTAAAAAAAATATTAGCGTAAACGATACACCATCCAGAGAGTATTATTTTCACAATATCAGATGAGGAAATAATCCATAAAGTTGATGGACACGACCATGGATAAAGTGAAGGCTGCCAACTTTATTAATATTTCATAGGGTGAAAAATCTTGCATCTAAAAAATTTGATCTTTTAAAACGTAAGATGAGGAACTAAATTTCTGGAACTTGGATATGGAATCAAATTGTGTGAAACTTATACAATGGTCAACAAAAGAGAGGTAAAAGCATACATGCATGGCAGCAAAAGAGGTATAGGGAGGTACCTAATTGGATCTTCTCAATTTTTGGACTGCAGTTCCAGCAGTAGGGTATCACCTTGGTGGTTTTGGACAGCAGCAAGGGCTGCTGAGAGCTGCTCCAAGCTTCGAATGCAGCAACAACTTCAAGAGAGGAGAAGCAGTTGCAGCAGCTCTTTCATTTGAAGAAAATGTGGATATTTGAGGGCAGAAAGGGAAATGGGGAAGAAGAATTCCAGCACGGGTGTTTGTGGCTGCTCTCATATGCAGTAGCAGCAAAATCTTGCTGCCGAAAACAGCTACTGAAGCAATCCATGGTTGCTGCATGCGGCAGTAGGCGGTAGCACTTGGAGTGGTTGCAAGTCGTGGCTATTAGTAGCTTGACCACCAATTGAGGGCAGCAGGATTTGTTGCAGATCAGAAGCTCAAACATCCGAAGAGCACGCTATTTCCAATGGCGGTGATATCAAGAAGAAAGAATTTTCAGGTTCCCTCGTTGGAGAAAAGAGAGAGGTGTAGAAATAAGGAAAGGGAAGAGTAGCCGTGAAGGAAAGGGCGTCGACACTTGTTTATGGCCATGTCACTGAAAATGACAGCAACATCATGACATCAGCAATGATGTCAGTTGCTGATGATGTAAACTTAATAATATATCTTTTTTTTGAATATGATCGAACATCTGCTGCTTTCTGTTAAGTAGACATAAAAATTTTATTTAATATATTATTATTATTTCAAAGTTCTTTTTATTGGATATTTCTTAAGGTTGACCGTATTCACATCTCAAGTGTCGGATTTCGACACGTCGTGATGTCTCGTTTTGACCGTCTCGGAACGACGATCAATATGAGTATAATATTGATATACTTTCGGTCGGGTTTTGAATACCTGAATTTTTCGAAATACGGTTTCGGTTTGAGGTTAAATTTTGTGATTTAAAAATATCAAACGGCATCCGAGTGGCGAACGGTCAATTCCGTTGGTCTTCTTTCGTCGAATCGGATCTCATGGCGGTCTCGGTTTGTTTTACGGTTTCCGCATTCGCGTCACGGCTTTTCGCGGCATGCATTACAATGGGACCGATTTTTGGTCGATTTCGCCCGAACGACTTTTGATTCACGATCATTTGATCGTTTTAGGTTGTCTAATATTGAAAATCAACTTTATTGGGCTAATCGGACCCTAATCAGGTCGAGTTCGGGTTTAACGGATCCCGGATGTTACAATTATAAAAACCTCAACGGGAGTCTCGTCCTCGAGACTCGAGTTAAGGCTATTAGGTGTCTTGTTGGAATTTCCTATGTCCATAAAAACCTCAAAGGGTTTTGAACCCATAAAAACCTCAAAGAGAAAACAAGCCATATATTTCATCATATATTTAATTACAAAAGCTTGTTTTGATTGTTACATTTAGAAAAGCTGCGGGTATCATGCCTGCATGTCGGCTTTGGTCTCCCACGTCGCTCCCTCGATGCCATGTCGGTGCCACAACACCTTGACCAATGGAATCTCCTTGATGCGAAGCTTCTTCACAGCACTGTCAAGTATCTGTACCGGCTTCTCCTCGTATGTCAAATCAGGTTCCACGTCAAGATTCTCGTAGCTGATGACGTGTCGAGGGTCGTGCACATACTTTCTCAGGTTGGATATGTGGAAGGCATCGTGAATCGCTGATAGATGTGGAGGAAGGGTTACTCGGTAGGCCACCTTCCCCACTCTTGCAAGAATCTCAAATGGACCCACATATCGCGGCGCCATCTTGCCACGAACACCAAATCTCTGTACTCCCTTCATGGGAGATACACGAAGAAATACCCAATCTCCCACCTGTAATTTATAGGGATGTCATTAGTATGTGATTATTTAGATGTCATACATATGTTATAATTGAATGGATGAAGAGGAAAGATTGGATTACCTGGAACTCCAAATCTCTTCTCTGACGGTCTGCATAGCTCTTCTGGCGGCTTTGTGCCGTCAGAAGCCTCCGTCTCACAAGATCAACAGTTCTCGCGGTCTCCTCCAAAAGATCTACGGAATATGAAGCATGATCGCCTACCTCACGCCAACTGAGAGGTGTGAGGCATCTCTGTCCGTATAGGGCTTCGAAAGGTGCCATGCCAATACTGGAGTGATAGCTGTTGTTGTACGCGAATTCTACCAAAGGCAAATGATCTTTCCAGGACCCTTTCCACTCTAAAGTGCATGCGCGAAGTAGATCCTCAAGCGTCTGAATGGTACGCTCACTTTGCCCGTCTGTCTGCGGATGATAAGCAGAACTCATCTTCAGTTCTGTCTGTAGTGCTGACATGAACTGATGCCAATAATGAGATGTTAATCTCGAATCTCTGTCAGACACCACTTCTCGTGGTATATCGTGAAGTCTGATGATGTTTTGCACGTAGAGCTTGGCCAATCTGGATGGAGTGTAAGTCGTGTTGACATGTATGAAATGGGCTGACTTGGTCAACCTATCAACAACGACCCAAATGGAATCATGGCCACCCGGTGTCTTCGGTAATCCCCTGACAAAATCCATAGAAATGTTCTCCCATTTCCACTCGGGAATGGGGAGAGACTGCAGTAATCCTGGTGGTCTCCTGTGCTCGGCCTTGACCATCTGACAGGTCATGCATCTGCTAACATGTAGCGCCACATCGCGCTTCATTCCATCCCACCAGAAATGTCGGCGCAAATCACGGTACATCTTCGTGCTGCCTGGATGAATAGATAATCGTGAACTGTGTGCCTCATCCAGATCTCTGCGTAAATGCTTGTCGTTGTGCACAATGACTCGGCCTGTCTTCCATAAAATAGACTCTGTTACAACAAAATCATCAACTTCGTCCTTGACGACGCGCATGTATCTGTCTCGAATTCAAGGATCTGTCTTCTGGCCTTTGACAATGCGATCCCACAAACTGCTGAATCGTAAAGGCACGGCAGTAGAAATGGATGCGCTCTCCTGAGGATGCCAATCAGTCAAAGATGCGAGCATATCCCACGTGTATAGCCAGTTCACCATACCCTCTGCATGTACTCTCATGTTAAGTGCATCGGCTACCACGTTTCCTTTACCGGGATGGTAAGAGATCGTGCAATCATAATCCTTCAGTAGCTCGAGCCATCTGCGTTGTCTCATATTCAGCTCTTTCTGATCAAAGATATACTTTAGGCTCTTGTGATCCGTGAAAAACTCGAAATTCACCTCATAAAGATAGTGGCGCCGTATCTTCAAGGCGAATACAATTGCCGCCAACTCCAAATCATGCGTGGGCTAGTTCCGCTCATGCGGTCTCAACTGTCGTGATGCATAAGCAATCACCTATCCTCTCTGCATCAACACTGCTCCTAGACCTTCTCCAGATGTATCTGTGTAGACTGCATAGTCCTGAGTGCCTGAAGGAAGAGCAAGAATAGGTGTTGTAGTCAACCTCTTCTTCAGTGTCCGGAAAGCCTGCTCACATGAATCGTCCCAAATGAATGGAACTCCCTTCTGCGTCAACCGTATCAAAGGACGAACGATGCATGAAAATCCGTTGACAAAGCGTCTGTAATAACCTGCTAGTCCAAGGAAGCTCTGAATCTGCGTGACAGTCTTGGACTGCTCCCAAGACATAGCTGCATCTATCTTCACAGGATCAACTGCAATGCCTGCTCCAGAAATGACATGCCCGAGAAACGAGACATGAGATAACCAAAACTCACACTTGCTCAACTTGGCATATAGCTTGTGCTCTCGCAATGTGTCCTAAACAATTCGTAGATCATTCGCATGATCCCATTCATTCCGTGAGTAGATGAGCACATCATCGATGAATACTACTACAAACTTGTCCAAGTATGGACGGAAAATCCTGTTCATCATATCCATAAATGCTGCAGGTGCATTGATGAGCCCAAACGGCATCACCACAAACTCGTAGTGTCCATAGCGCGTCCTGAAGGCTGTCTTCAGAATGTCCGACTCGCGAATCCTCAGCTGATGGTAGTCGGAGCGAAGATCGATCTTCGAGAAAACCGAAGATCCTTGGAGCTGGTCAAACAAATCATCGATACGTGGCAAAGGATAACGGTTCTTCACCGTTCTCTTGTTCAACTGCCTGTAATCGACACACAGTCTCATGGATCCATCCTTCTTCTTGACAAATAGAACCGGAGCACCCCAAGGTGAAGTGCTCGGTCTCACGAATCCTAAGTTAAGTAACTCCTTTAACTGCACCTTCAGCTCTCTTAACTCAGCAGGTAACATACGGTAAGGAGTCATCGAGATCGGCTGTGTTTTTGATAGTAATGTGATCTCAAACTTAATCTCTCTCTCAGGAGGTAATCCCGGTAGCTCATCAGGAAACACATCTGGGTATTCTTGAAACTACTCGAATGTCATGTATCATCGGCTCCTGATCAGATACCTCCCGAACGAATGCAAGATATGAATCACAACCCTGATCGACAAGTCGCTGGGCTCGCAACACTGAAATGTACTCCATGGTGGAGTCGTGTATAGTACCCTCAAAGGTGAACTCAGGTAAATCTGGAATCCTGAAGACAACTGTCTTCCTAAAGCAATCAACAAGTGCATGATGAGCGGATAACCAATCCATGCCTAGAATCAAGTCAAACTCATCAAGCTGTAGGAGTAAACAATCTGCGAGCATCTCGTGTCCGCCAATCAGTATGGGCAAGTGCCCGACTATTAGAGAAATGACAAATAACTGGCCACCTGGCCCTCGGATGTGATACGAAGAAGAGAGAGTCTCTACGACTCTACCTAAAGAAGCTTAGTAGTCTCGAAGCAAGAAAAGAGTGTGCCGCACTAGAATTAAGTAGATCATGGAAAGGTTGACAAGAGTAGACAGTATGTGTACTAGTTGGTTTGTCATCTCCTGGTCTGGTCGGGATGACATGGCTCTGCATGAGAACCATTTTTAGTCATAAAATTGATGGTTCGTAGATAATATGATATATGCTTTTCTCTTCTTGGGATATAATATGAAAGTTAATGAAATTGGTGACAACTGTGGTATTTGAATCTGAATGTCATATTTCCCTTCTCGGACTCACGACAAGTCGGAAGACTGCCGCTATCCGAGAACTCAATGCGATCGGAATTGAAATACTGCAAATGTGCGTATCGGGGTACCACTGCTCTGATACCAAACTGCAAACCCCCTAGGATCCGGGTACCCGTTAATCACACATTTCACGTTTCAACATTCATTAATATCGCATTAGGTAACTGAGAGTACGGGGAAAATTTTTCGCGAATGAAATGATTTCATCTGACATTCATATCAACATTTATAACTACAAACTCATAGAACAATGGTCACCAAAATCTTATTTCATTAACTTCCATATATTTTACATGTACAAAGTCTGACAGTACATACAGTATATTCCAAAATCTGACTGAAGAGAAAGAAACATAATACATTATAAATTGAACAAAAACTGGCACAAAATAAACCATACCATTGGGTATAAAATTTATCTCCTTAAATCATCAACCCGCTACTGTGCTAAAGGCTCCTTGCCTGCCATGCGTGCAAGGAAGAAAAGGCATCAGCGGGCGCTGGTACTTCCCATAAGTTTATATAAAATAACAGGCATTTATTGTTTTCAAAAGCAACAAGTAGAAAGACGAGAACAACTCAAATTAAAATTTAATTCTACTTGCAAATGTAAAGGGTTTCCAAATTTCTAGTAAGCACCTCTCATGATTAGACATTAACCCAACATTTCCCACATAAGCATATTTATGTTATAACTAATTGATCATAGTAAGTATATTTCATTCTCATATTACTTAGAGGTCATATTTGTGGATTTTGATGATGGAAAAGATAAGATGAGAAGATATAATGATTTATTAACTTCTTAAGTCTAGTGGATAGTCTGTGGTCTTGGCTCTTGTGAAACCTCACACTATGACTCTAAGACTAGGGGAATGTCTTAGGGTTGGGGTGCCTCCGTAGGCATGCGGTGTTGTATAATGCATCCTAACTAAGTTCCCAACACGTCCACTAGCTTAATGAGATTTCGAATTAGATTATAGTCTTTTCCATTTATTCAGCTTTAATTGTAATCCCTTAAAACCTCAAGTGTAATTGTCTCAGATGTAACTCTAGATGATGTAGATGTAGAAATGGATGATCTGGATATAAAATCAATCCTTTCAAACCTCTGTGCAACAACCTCAATGTAACTCTAGATGATGTAGATATAGATATGGATGATCTTGATGTAACATCGCCAAGTCTGTTGGCGAAGAAAAACTCAAGCGGTGAAGAAGCCAACAAAAAGGCTCTTCCGTCTCGCCCTCTAATTGGAAGGACGGTCCAATAGAGGGATAGGTCTACATTCATAAACTACGCCACTGAGACGGGTGAGAGGGACTTCCCGGAAAAGTCACTCTAGAAAAACAACCCGACCGGTAACGGGCAACCGAGCTCGTACGTAAAACTGAAAACCAAGGATCCCCCGCCTGGGTATCCTAACAACGGGTCAGCATAACTGGTCTAAAGTCGGGATCCCACGAGGCGTAAAAACACTGTGAGCTCACGTTAAAAACCGAAGGGGGACTGGGATCCTAGACCCGCGCACTTGGCGGCCGCTGCCCTAACTGGGCTTCCTTTCTTCCGCCCAGTTGAGGGTCACCGCACCCTCGCACGGTCAGGTGTAAGGTCCTTCTGACCGGCACTCTTGATTATGAATCATCAATGAGTCTCCATCATATAGATGCACATGAATTCCTCTTCCTGTCTCACCCTTGGATATATGTATGTTCACAGATCTAAGTACTAATCCAGAATTTTTCTGTGATTAATTGTACTGATTTAGATCACTTGATCAGTGGTCTTACTGATATTGCTTTTTAGGTATTTTGATTCTGTTTATCATTAACTTTGTGTATCTAAATTTCGTGTTAATATAACTCTTGAGTTTGTAATAGTATCAACTTAAGTATGACTTGAGTAGATCTGGTCGATTTTGAGTCTTAATGATCTTTTGAATTTAAGAAGAATCATAATGTGGAGTGTATTACATCATCTTAGATAACATGCCATAATGGCACGTAAAAGGAGGAAGTAAGATTTCAAAATTCTCAGGCATTGAACAATTGATGGTGACTGATATAATTACATGGATTGTATAATCATTTTAACATATATGTATATATATCCCTATAATCTACCAGTCACCCAAAATTTGATAACTTCTCCATGCTTCAAGGATGGATGTTCTAATTATTTGTGAACGGATGTCATCAATTATGTCAACTACAATATAATGCTTGATAATTTGAACTTTAGATTGTACAATGTATAACATAGCATATATATAATAATCGTAACATATGATTTGTCAACCTCCCATGATTTTACAACTAATTACAAGAATAATCATGAAGAATACCTGACACCTTAACGAAGTCATTCCTTCTTCCAGAACCCTATTTTTTCAACAATGACTACAATATCTATATGCAAAACCTATATATGAGATATCATTTTTTTATAAATGTGCTTATTCTGACGTGCTTAGCTAGAATTCAGTAATCATGTAGTGGATTCCCATTAAGTATTGCTTACAACTTTGTTTTATGAAATAATTGAGGAGAGAAATCGGAATTCAATAAGAAAAATGCCAAGCTTATCAAAATTGGGTGGAGAAGATTATTTTAGATCCTGGAAACATCAGGGAAGGAAATATAATATGATCATTTTTTTTTTTGCAAAAACCTATGTATGAGATATTAATGGAAAAGACACAATTTCTTCCCGAGTATTATTCCCTGTTACTGTTTCCCCCATATGCACTAATAAAACAATTTAGATGCAAAAAGATAAGCAGATCTAGAGGTTCTGAAGGCCCACCAAGCAATACAATATGGATGAATTATTATTGATCTCAATTTTTTTTTACTTCACCAGATATGTAATGAATTGTAATTTACTTCTAAATGCATAGACCATTTTAACTGATAAGGACAATCAGACGATCATATGATGTAAAAAAAATATTAGCGTAAACGATACAACATCCAGAGAATATTATTTTCACAATATCAGATGAGGAAATAATCCATAAAGTTGATGGACACGACCATGGATAAAGTGAAGGCTGCCAACTTTATTAATATTTCATAGGGTGAAAAATCTTGCATCCAAAAAATTTGATCTTTTAAAACGTAAGATGAGGAACTAAATTTCTGGAACTTGGATATGGAATCAGATTGTGTGAAACTTATACAATGGTCAACAAAAGAGAGGTAAAAGCATACATGCATGGCAGCAAAAGAGGTATAGGGAGGTACCTAATTGGATCTTCTCAATTTTTGGACTGCAGTTCCAGCAGTAGGGTATCACCTTGGTGGTTTTGGACAGCAGCAAGGGCTACTGAGAGCTGCTCCAAGCTTCGAATGCAGCAACAACTTCAAGAGAGGAGAAGCAGTTGCAACAGCTCTTTCATTTGAAGAAAATGTGGATATTTGAGGGCAGAAAGGGAAATGGGGAAGAAGAATTCCAGCACGGGTGTTTGTGGCTGCTCTCATATGCAGTAGCAGCAAAATCTTGCTGCCGAAAACAGCTACTGAAGCAATCCATGGTTGCTGCATGCGGCAGTAGGCGGTAGCACTTGGAGTGGTTGCAAGTCGTGGCTATTAGTAGCTTGACCACCAATTGAGGGCAGCAGGATTTGTTGCAGATCAGAAGCTCAAACATCCGAAGAGCATGCTATTTTCAATGGCGGTGATATCAAGAAGAAAGAATTTTGAGGTTCCCTCGTTGGAGAAAAGAGAGAGGTGTAGAAATAAGGAAAGGGAAGAGTAGCCGTGAAGGAAAGGGTGTCGACACTTGTTTATGGCCATGTCACTGAAAATGACAGCAACATCATGACATCAGCAATGATGTCAGTTGCTGATGATGTAAACTTAATAATATATCTTTTTTTTTTGAATATGATCGAACATCTGCTGCTTTCTGTTAAGCAGACATAAAAATTTTATTTAATATATTATTATTATTTCAAAGTTCTTTTTATTGGATATTTCTTAAGGTTGACCGTATTCACACCTCGAGTGTCGGATTTCGACACGTCGTGATGTCTCGTTTTGACCGTCTCGGAACGACGATCAATATGAGTATAATATTGATATACTTTCGGTCGGGTTTTGAATACCTGAATTTTTCGAGATACGGTTTCGGTTTGAGGTTAAATTTTGTGATTTAAAAATATCAAACGGCATCCGATTGGCGAACGGTCAATTCCGTTGGTCTTCTTTCGTCGAATCGGATCTCATGGCGGTCTAGGTTTGTTTTACGGTTTCCGCATTCGCGTCACGGCTTTTCGCGGCATGCATTACAATGCGACCGATTTTGGGTCGATTTCGCCCGAACGACTTTTGATTCACGATCATTTGATCGTTTTAGGTTGTCTAATATTGAAAATCAACTTTATTGGGCTAATCGGACCCTAATCGGGTCGAGTTCGGATTTAACGGATCCCGGATGTTACAGATACTCCAGAGTAGATGAAGACATGCCGGAATGCCACGATGGTGGGTATCTTTCTAGCCTATATAGACTTATAGTATGAGGCTGCTGCTTCTCAGATTCTGGCAGATGCTACCATTCCTCCCATGGAGGAGGCCTTTCGTAGATTAAGCCAAATCAATATCTCAGGCCTTGCTCCAGTGCCAAATTCTTCTGCTATGACAACCACTCGTGTAAGAGGTGGCCCATCTCAATTCCGTGGAAAGGGACCACATGGTCGAGGTGGACGTAGTTGTGGACCACCTTATCCCAATTGTCATCAATATTGTCATACCGAAGATGCATGCTACTCCAAACATGGTTTCCCAGCATCTGCCGCCGACAACCCCTCTCTCCACTGCCGGTAGCCCAACAGATCGCCACATATCAGGACGCCGCCCGGCAGGCCGCCGCAGCTTGCCAAACCGCCTCCCCAGCCACTGATTCCCTCCTCGTGGCCTTGCTGCTTGTCACCACTTTGTGGATCGTCCCACATTCTGCGAGCTGCAGTTCGGCTGTTTCTGTAGACCCATACGGTCTGATTTTGTTTGGATTTCATGATTTCGAACCTATAAATCACGTCTTCTGATCATAGACTACTACAAGGATTGAGAGAATGGTTGTATGAATCTACACATACAACCAATCCTCCTTATGATTGTGTAGACTCGCTCATAGTACTCTACTCATTTTTTTCTAGATTGTCGTTTTTTACCATGTATGAGAACAAGTGTGATGTTTTTTCATCATCCAATGCCTTCAAGGGCCCAACTCCCATCGTGAAGATGGATGGGACCAACTACGGGTTGTGGTCCATGCAGTTTCACACCCTAATGCTTCGTGGAAGCAAGATGATGCATATGCTCGGATTTGGCTCTCCGGGATGCTCACCACAGAGATTACCAAGGACATCGTCAATCAACCCACTGCGAAGGCTATGCGGGTCATCTTATTAGACACATATGAGGATGCTGAGAACGAGAGCAAGATTTTACAATTGCAGTATGATATTTGATTGATTGGTGTGGCTATCGAGCAGGTAGTGCTTATGCACTTACCAGTAGTAGCAATTCATATTTGATTGATTGGTGTGGCTATCGAGCATAGGTTAGTTCTTACAGGTCTATCCATCTTGGTAGATCAATGGTGACTGCTAATGGGTTTCATCCACCCATTGTTGGCCAGGGGAAGATTATCCCAGCTCCCTCGATGTGTCTGCAGAATGTCTTACATGCTCTAGCATTTCAGATGACTCTTTTGTCCATTAGTCAGATTATAAAAGATTTACATTGCCATGCCATTTTGACCCCTCTTCTCTTGTGTTTCAGGACATACTCACGGGAAGGGTGATTGGATGTGGCCGTGAACATAGAGGGCTTTACAGATTGGTCCAACCTCCATGTGCTAGTGATGCTACTACTCCATTTTGATGTTTCTCCTTTCTTATGGTATTTTTCGCTTCGGACACATTCCGTTGCAGAAGCTGTGTCATGTTCTCCCTCAGATCTCTACTTGTACTACCTTGGAGTGTGAGGCATGTCAGCTTGGCAAGCACCATCATTCTTCTTTTTCGAGTCATCATAGTCGTCACAGTAATCGATTGTTTGAGTTGTTTCATTTTGATATATGGGCTCCTATTTGTGTTCCTGATCATCATGGACATCGGTTCTCTATGATTGTTGTGGATGATTTCTCTAAATTATCTTGGGTTTTCTTGTTAAAGAATAAGTCTGAAGCTGGTCCTGTTATTAAATCGTTTCTTACTGAGATTAAGAATATTTTTTTCGGTTAATGTGAAGTTTATTCGCACTGATAGTGCCTTGGAGTTTTCTACTTTACAATTGTCTGACTTTCTCAGATCTCTTGGTATTGTTCATTAGACTTCTTGTGCTTACACTTCGCAGCAAATAGTGTTCCTGAACGCAAACACCATCATCTTTTGGATGTGATGAGGACTCTTTTGATTCAGAGTCGAGCTCCTCATTCGTTCTGGGGGGATGCGGTTCTCACTGCATGTTACTTGGTGAACCGCGTGCCTTCTACTATCTTTGGAGAAAAGGTTCCTTTCTTGATTGCGTTTCTCGAGAAGGACCTATTCTCCCTTACTCCCATGGTCTTTGGGTTTGTGGCATTTCTCCACAATTTAACATATGGTCATGACAAGCTCTCTCCTAGAGCTGTCAAATACGTGTTCGTTGGTTATTCTCATATCCAAAAAGGATATAAATGTTTTGATCATGTATGGAGAAAATATTATGCGAGTGGTAATGTCACATTTTTTGAGTTATTATGTATTTTTCTCCTACAGGTGACAAATTGTCTATACTGGCTCTGGCGAGGATGTCTTTGTTCCACCACCTCTGTTATCTCCACCAACAACACCCCATGTTGAGTCACCTCCACAATTTAACATATGGACATGACAAGCTCTCTCCTAGAGCTGTCAAATACGCGTTCGTTGGTTATTCTCATATCCAAAAAGGATATAAATGTTTTGATCATGCATGGAGAAAATATTATGCGAGTGGTGATGTCACATTTTTTGAGTTATTATGTATTTTTCTCCTATATGTGACAAGTTGTCTATTACTAGCTCTGGCGAGGATGTCTTTGTTCCACCACCTCCATTATCTCCACCAACAACACCCCATGTTGAGTCGCCTCCACCTCCTCCACCACCTCCACCTCTACCTCCATCTACCTTGACACAGTTCCTATCACGATTGTACATTCGCAGGTCCTCTGCTTGCTCCTCTGCTCATGCGCCTTCTCCGTCATCTAGCACGCCTTAGGTATGTAATGAACACGTTATTTCAACTGATGGCACTGGTGATATGCTTGTTACGCATGATATTATACAAAAGGAGCTGATACCAGAAAGCAGAGAGCCCGCTGACTTCGATGTACCTATTGCCTTGAGGAAGCCACGTCATAACTGTGACACTTATCCTCTAGCTGCGCATGTTTACTTGGACTATCTTTCAGAGAAGTACATGAGGTTTGTTATGGGACTCTTAACTATTACTATCCTGCGAAAATATCAGGAGGTTGTACATGATATTAGTTGACGACTTGCCATGGAGGAGGAGATGGCCGCTTTGCAGTCTCGTGGTACCTGGAGTGTTGTTTCTTCTCCTCCAGGTGCCTCTATTGTAGGGTACAAATGTATCTTTACTATAAAACAACGGGCAGATGGCAGTGTAGATCGCTAGAAGGAAAGGCTTGTAGCACGTGGGTTTATCCAAACTTATGGGGTGGAATATCAGGATACCTTCTCTCCTATGGCTAGACATTCGACATTATGCATTCTTCTATCAATTGTTGTTTCACGGGACTGACCTCTTTACCAATTTGATGCGAAGAATGCGTTTCTATATGAAGATCTACACGAGGAGGTATATATGCAGCAACCACCAGGATTTGCTGCTGAGTGGGAGTCTTAAAAGGTGTGTAGGCTCTACAAGGTGATTTATGGCCTGAAGTAGAGCTCGAGAGCTTGGTACTAGAAGCTTTTAGAGTTGATAGAGCACTAGGGGTTTGCGCGGTCCACTGCAGATCACTCGTTTTTTGTTTAGAGGACACATGAAGATGCTTTTTCTTTTCTTGTCTATGTTGATTATATTATTGTCACGGGTGTTGATGAGCAGGGCTTTCAAGTTGCCAAGGAGTTCCTAGGTCAGTAGTTTGTGACCAAGGACCTTGGCAATCTTCGATACTTCCTTAGATTAGAGTTCGCCAGGAATCAGTGTGGTCTTGTGATGACCCAGAGGAATTTTGTGACTGATCTTCTACTAGAGATATGTATGACAAAGTGCTAGACTTCTACTACCTCTATGGATGTGAGCATGAGATTATATGATGATGACACTGAGGAGGTAAATAAGAGGAGATACAAAGAGCTCGTTGGGAAGCTCCCTGTATCATATGCTGTTACAAAATCCAGGATGACTTTTCCCTCTTCATTTCTATCTCCAAAACCATGTCTTCCATGAACACTAGCATACCCTGAAGCATCTTCTCCCACATGTCCATTAAGATCTCCACCTATGCGAATCATCTCTCTTTGTGGGATTCCTTGTAAAATCTTATCCAGATCCTCCCAAAAAAGCTTGTGTAATCCTTTCTTCTAAACCAATTTGAGGTGCATAAACTGAGATGATATTCAGAATTTCTTCTTCAAGCACCAATTTTAACAAAATAATCCGATCCCCGAATCTTTGCACCTCAACCACACAATCCTTCAAATCCTTATAAACAACTACTCCAACGTCGTTTCTACGTCTATCTTTACCTGGATACCAAAGCTTAAAGCATGTCTTCTCGATCTCCCATGCTTTCTCTCCAACCCATTTAGGGCCCGTTCGGTTCGGGAATAAACAGGAATAAGGATGGGGAATAAGGAGAATAAGGGTCTATTCTCTGTTCGGCTGGAGGATAGGAATAAGGAGAATAAAGTGAAATAAAGGTAGGTAAGGTGGGATAAAGATATGAATAAGAGTGAAATAAGATGGAATAATGGGGAATAGTCGTACCACTGGGAACCGTGTCAGGAGGAGAATTGGCCCCTTATTCCAGGGCTTATTCTACTACCAAACAGGGCCTTAGTCTCTTGAAGACATAGTATATGAATCTTCCTTCTTTCCATCGTATCCACTATCTCCATCAACTTTCCAGTTAAAGTGCCAATATTCCAACTACCGATCTGCAACTTCCATTGTAATCTCTTTTGGACTAACTTCTTTACTCACACGCGTCCATTATGCGAGAACCCTTATAAATTTTAGACTGCATCCGAGCAGTGATGTAGCGGAACTAGCTTAATTACCCGCATGCGTTCGTCATACGAGAACCCTTGCAAAATTTGAACTACATCCAGGTTGGGATGTAGCGGTCCTTGTCAATTTTTCATTGCATTCGGTCGATGCAACGTGTCACAAGTAGGGAACGCACCAAAGAATTTTTTATGTTTGCTTAAATCCATGTTGAAAAGATCCAACTGCCATGAGGCAACTTCCTAAATAGTATATTTTTTTAAAAATAATATTTAGGAAGTTGTCTCCGACTGGTTTACACTAGCTGTCGGCTACCTAACACAACCCTCCTCATTTACCCGGGCTTGGGATCGACCATGGTTGCGTTATGGATGTTATTTATCTAATTCTGAGATATTTTAAGACTGCACCAGGCATTGGTCTTCTATTTAGCAGAGGTACATCTCTTGAGGTGACAGCTTATGCAGATGCAGATTATGCACGATGCCCTATATATAGGAAGTCTACTTCTGGCATTGCTATTTTTGTTGGGAGCTCACTCGTGTCATGGAAAAGAAAGAAGCTTACAGTGGTTGCTAGATACAATGCAGGGTCTGAGTACAGAGTCATGGCTCAGGGGAGCAAAGAGATGATGTTGGTTTGATCCATCTTGACCGATCTTGATGTGGAGGTACCTCTTCCCATGCAACTTCTACATGACAATCAAGCAACTCTGTTTATTGCTAATAATCCTACATTCCATGAACGGGCCAAGCATATAGAGCTGGATTGCCACTATACTGGAGACATGATCCAGAAGGGTCTCATATCCACCTCCCATGTTTGTACTGGAGATTAGACTGCTCATATATTCACTAAAGCCCTTGTTAGAGGTACATTTCAGAGATGATGTTTCAAGCTGAGCATAATAGACATATATGCTCTAGCTTGATGGCGAGTGTTGAGATATTTGTATGTCTTTATATTCATTTCCTATTTCTGTTTTCTTCATGTACCTCGTATGTAATTAACCCAGAGCTTTTCTCTTATATAAAAGAATCCTAAGGTCTCTTCATGGATATACAATTCTCTTCTCCCAACAATAGGCTTAGTCACTTTAAAGACTAAAACACAGAATTCATTGAGACTAATGAAGTTTTGACATAAAGAAACCAGAAGACATTATAAATATGAAGGACATGGATCCAAGAACGCAACACTGGAATAAAGAAATTGGTGGTGCCAACTCTTAGAATGAATAAACATAGAATTTGGGCGTTCTCACGTAATTAACACACAAAATCCCAACTGCATTGTAGTATCTGACATAAATTACCCTATAGCCGTGAAGAATAAATTCACCAGCAATATATATTTTTATGGATAATTTTGGTATTGTTATAAAAGTAGGAATACTCTCTAATCCTATAAAAAGACATGCACCGATTTTCCTCTTGAACAAGCCTCGTTGGCTCTAGAGCAGTACACCGCCTTGGATGTGTGTGTAGGCAATCCCTAGCACCTCATGCTGCATGACCCTATACCTAAGCGTGTCCCCGACACCACCACCATTTGTTCGTATGAGAATTCAAGAGATAAATATTGATGGTCGCCATAGTTGGTGTTCCCATGGAATCAAAATAAATTTATTGAATCACATTTGGGAGTTTTAATCGAACAACATAGAGGGAATGCTTTACAATTATAATTAGTTTACGACAGTTAATCTTAAATGGAATGCAAAAATTGAAATAAAAATGCAATCATAATATACAAATCGGGACAAGTACAATTAATTGAAGAAAAAGTGCTATTGAATAAATATGATAACAAAGTAAATTATATTATTATTTAGATGGCACAAAAAGAAACTAACAAAAAGTAGAATTGAAATCATACTTAAAAAGGGAAGATATGTACTTTTGATAAGTCAAAATTCCATATTTGAATCAAGTCAAAAGGAAGAAAGAAAGACCTTTCATGCTGCGTCTTGTCACAATTTGGCATTTAAGTTCTGTCCACAATGGCTTGGTGATGCAATTTAGGCTCTACCTTTGGGGCCGAATGAAAAGTTTAGCACGTATCCTAGTTGTCTTGGTCTAAGTGTAACTTGTAGTGTTTTTCTTTTGTGTCTACGATTTTAGTGGTGTGGCCCCCATGTACACCTTTCTTTCATCACCAACCTCTCATCCTCCCCGTTCTTTCCTTTCCCCAACCCACCTCTTTCTTTCTACCAACAAAGCCTCACCACCTCTCCCTCACTGCTCCCGACCTCCCCTCCCAACCCTATCCCAGCCAGCCTCTTCTTCCACCACAATGGCCATCGCCACCACCCCCAATCTCGCCGCCACCACGCACCAACAACTAGGGGTGCATAGCGGGGTGGTCAGTTGCGAGTGTGTGAGTGCGCAGAGACTATGAACATGAAAGCGTTTGCTCCCTGGAGGAGAATGTGATCTCTGACCGCTCCTTGCACCCAGAACCTTCCGCCTTTTAGAACATATATTTCCAGTCTAATCGCTTTCTCTTGCCCCTACAACACTTTTTCTTAATCAAAGGCAGAAGGTTCTTTCTCACCTGGACCTGCCCTATTCAAAAGTAGTAGGAGAGAGCTCTCTTTCGGGCCTCATGAAATCAAGAGAATACCTATTCATATATAAGAGAGAAATACCTGCTCCAATTTCTTACGAGAGATCAAAACGGAGCTCGATTGTCCAATGGGAGCAAGAATTTCCAGGAGCATTTGGAACATTTCGTTTCTGAACAGAAGAACCCCACTATTATTCCGCAGCCCACGTGAACTCCACCGTAGCCAACCTTCTGTGGGGAACAACCCTAGTCAGCCAGATGCAGCAACATCGCCCACCCTCCCTCCCCGGTGCTATCCCCTCCCCCGCCGCAATCGTGAATCTGTAGGATTTGGTATCTTTCTTGTGTCATTAGGTCTCGTTATGTATAGATAGTTCCATTTCACCCTTTTTTTATTTGGTGTCATGTCACTGTCCTGGTTCGAATATTGTTCAGGTCTCTGCTACTATTGTGTTGAAGTTTAGCAATTTTTATTTTGCAGCTTACCATGTTATTTTCCTTCTATAAAATTGAACATCAGCCTATGATATCCATCTCTTCCAACTCGCATTACTTTATTGCGATGATGCAATTATGATCTCGGCTCATCATTTTCTCTATTCTTGTGAGGTTGCGGCAAATATTCCTCACCCTAATCTCATTGATTAATTTGGTTTGGCATTTATGAGGGTTGTAACCCACAACAAACTGTGTCGGGTAATGGGTTCACATAATTATCCTTCTATTGGGTTAAGTTCAACAGTATGTTTACTTTGTGTATCCATCTATTTAGTCAAAACATTTCATCACTTGGCCTTGGTTGTCAGAGAAGAGGATGCTAAAACTTTTCCATGATATTGAGGGAGAGCAACATAGATGTTGGGGCCACGCTTGTTTTTCAATATACATAGTATAAACAATCATTTTATACATAAATATTTGTATTATATGGTGTTGAGATATTTATATCTCTTTATATTTATTTCTTATTTCTCTTTTTTGCATGTACCTCGTAATTTACCAAGGATTTTTCTCCTATATAAGAGAGCCCTAGAGTATCAATATTGACATGCAATTCTATTTTCCATGACATAGTATTAGAGCAATGGTCCTAAACTAGGATTCCCGTATTTCAAAACCCTAACCCTACCCCCTTCCCCCCGATAGGCGACAGCCGCTGCTCCGGCCTCCATTTGCAAGCATGTCGGCCATCGCTATCAGTCTAGTTGACTGCTTCCCGTTGCTGTGGCCACCACTATCCGTCTGCAACAGCCTCCAGCAAGCCGTCGCCTGCCCCCTGGTCGCCGGTCGTGCGGTTGCAGGTTGCTGCCCTATCCCCCTCGGACTGTAATACGTACGACCACTGTTGCAGCTGGATACAATCTGATCTCGATCAAAAGTTATGATTTTAGACACACAAATCACGTTTTCTGGCTCTAGACTACAACACGGATTGAAGAGGATGGTTGTATGAGTCTACATGTACAACCACTCCATATAATTGTGTAGACTCCCTTAGAGTAGTCTACTCCCCAGTTTTGTTCTGGATTTTTGATATTTGTTCATCATGTCGGAGAACAAGGGTGACATATTTTCATCGTTCGACACCTTCAAGGGTCCGACTTCCATAGAAAAGATGGATGTGACAAACTATGAGTTATGGTTCATGCAGTTTCACACCCTTATGCAGTGCTATAACAAAGAGCACGTTTTGATTGATTCTGAGCCGACGGACAAGATTGGGGCTAATTCTTCTTGGGACCAAGATGATGCCTATGCACAGATTTGGTTCTCCGAGATGCTCACCACATCGATTGCCAATGACATCGTCAATCAACCCACAACTAAGGCTATGTGGGACATCTATGCTGACACATATGGGAAAGCAAAGAATGAGAGAAAGATCCTTCAGTTGCAGTATGACATATTCTCGACCAAGCAGAATGGTTGGCCTCTTTATGCCCACTTCTCTCATCTTCGAGGTATGTTTGAGCGATTCCATAGTTTTATGCCCACTACTACTAGCATTGAGCAGCAACATGCATGTCAGAATGCCACTATGCTCAGTCTTTCTGTCCTCCCTTGACTCTGAGTACGATGCAGCACGCACTCAACTGCTTACTGGAGAGATGATACCACCGATGGAGGACCTATAAGAGGTTGAGCAAGACACTACTACTTCCACTACTGTGGCCCAGACTCCGTCTACGATGGAAGCTTCTCGTAGTAGAATGGGTACTTCACAATGTTGCGAGCGTGGATCCCGTGATCGAGGAGGAGGACGTCAACGTGGCCCATGCTCACATTGCCACGTCCATGACATTCGGAGGAGGCATGATATCTGAAGTATGGATATCCTGCGTCTGTTCGTGTAGCTGAGAAGATAGAGACTACTCCGGCTCCTTATCATGATGCGAGGCTTGATGATATTGCCTCTAGATTGAGAGAGATGATGACTACACCGCCCATCCCGACGGCATGATCTTATGATGTTGTAGCTGCTGCTAGAGCATCTACGAGGTCGTTAAGTATTGCTTATGTACTTACAAGTTGTAATAGTTTATTGACTGATTGGATCATGGATTCTGGAGTTTCTCATCATATGTGTGGAGATCGAGCTCAATTTACTTCTTACAGATCTATCCCTCCTAGTAGATCAGTGGTGATTTCCAGTGGAGCTCATCTACCCATTGTTGGTCAGGGGGAGATTGTCTTGGCCATAGATGTCAAGGCACACGCCTAGGCGTCTAGGCGCCTCAGGTTGTGCGCCTAGAAAGAGCGCCTTGCTTTGATTGAAATTCGCGCATGCCTTAGGTTGCCTGGGCGCCTAGGCGACCATTTTTTTATGCGTACTACACATATATCGTATTTTGAAAATGCGATATACATAGCTCATCTACAAAATGCGATATAAATAGCGCATTTTGAAAATACGATATACATGTCGCATTTTTGAAATGCAATATACGTATAAAAAAAATAAAAAAATGATGTCGCATTTGAGACATGCAACATCCATTTGCTTTAAATAACTATATGTCGCATGTCTCAAATGCCATATGTAGGACACACTTTGGAAAGCGCCTAGGCGCGTCCAAGCGGACCTAGGCGCGCCCAAGCGGACCTAGGCGCCCAGGCATCCAGGTTTAACACCTTGTCGCCTTGCCGCCTAAATAAACGTGGTCCTGGCCCCCTCGACGCACCTGTAGAATGTTTTACATGCTCCAACATTTCAGATGAATCTTTTGTCTGTTAGTCAGATTACAAAAGATTTGCGTTGCCGTGCCATATTTGACCCATATTCTCTTGTGTTTCAGGACATAGTCATGGGCATGGTGTTTGGATGTGGCCGTGAACAGAGAGGACTTTACAGACTGGTTCAGTCTCCGTGTGCTGGTGCGGCTACCATTCCTTCTGTATCTGTATCTTCTTTCATGTGGTATTTTCGCTTTGGACACCTTCGTCTGCAGAAGCTGTGTCATGTTCTCCCTCAGATCTCTATTCGTACTATCTTGGAGTGTGATGCATGTTAGCTTGGGAGGCACCATCATTCTTCTTTTCTGAGTCGTTAGAGTCGTCACAGTCGTCAGTCGTTTGAGTTGTTTCATTTTGATATCTGGGGTCTTAGTCATGTTCCGATCATCAGGTCATTAAATCATTTCTTATTGAAGTTAAGAACATTTTTTGTGCTAATGTGAGGTTTATTCGTACTGACAATGCCTTGGAGTTTTAAACTTTACAACTATCTGATTTGAGGTACTGTTGCTATTCTAGTCTATGTTGATTATATTATTGTCATGGGTGATGATGAGCAGGGCATTCAGGCTGCCGAGGAGTTCCTAGGTCAGCAGTTTGTGACGACTAAAGACCTTGGCAATCTTCGATACTTCCTTGGATTAGAGTTCGCCAGGAACCAATGTGATCTTGTGATGACCCAGAGGAAGTTTGTGACTGATCTTCTACTAGAGACATGTATGGAAAGGTGCAAGTCTGCTACTACTCTTATGGATCCGAGTATGAGACTATATGATGATGACATTGAGGAGGTAGATGAGTGGAGATACATGGATCTTGTTGGGAAGCTCCTATATGCTACCATCACCAAGCCAGGCATATCCTTTGCAGTGAGCAATGCGAGCCGGTTCATGGATCAGCCCATGAAGGTTCATATGGATGCTGTCTATATGATTTTGAGATATTTGATCACATGGTATTGGTCTTATATTCAACAGTGGTACGTCTCTTGAGGTGATAACTTGTGTATATGCAAATTATGCATAATGCCCTAGAGACATGAAATCTACTTCTCACTTTGCTATTTTTGTTGGGATCTCTCTCGTGTCATGGAAAAGTAAGAAGCATAGAGTGATTGCTAGATCCAGTGCAGAATCTGAGTACATGGCCATGGCAAGGGGAGCACCGAGATGATGTGGGCTAGATCGGTCTTGACTGATTATGCTGTTTTTGTTCCTCTTTTTATGCAACTTTTATGTGACAATCAAGCAGCTCTATTTATTGCCAATAATCCTGCATTTCATGAACGGACCAAGCATATAGAGGTGGATTGCTACTATACCAGTGATTTGATCCAGAAGGGTCTCATATCCCCCTCCCATGTTTCTACTAGAGATCAAACAAATGATATTTTTACCAAGGTCCTTGCTAGAAGTCCTTTTGAGAGACGTTCTTCCAAGTTGAGTGTGATAGACATATATGCTCCAGCTTGAGGGGGAGTGTTGAGATATTTATCTCTTTTTATATTTATTTCTTATTTCTATTTCTTTCACGTACCTCTCTTTTAATTTACTTATGGTTTTTCTCCTATATAAGAGAGCCCTAGGATCTCAATAATGACATGCAATTCTATTTTCCACAATATATTGTTGGAGTATTTGTTTATATGTGTCACTTGTGGGGGAGATGGGTAAATGTATCCCTCCAGGATCCATTTAGTACATCCAGTTGTTTAGTCCCACATCTATTAGTTGTGGGACGTGGAGACTTAGTGAGGGCTATATAAGAAGCCCCTTACCGCCTGGACCCTTGTATCTAGTGAGAAAGTCAATAGACACATCAACCTTTTGAGGCGTTCTTTCGTGTTTTCATCCTGCTCCTTAGGGAGATCCCATTCTCGGAGCCAGTATGGGAGAGACCTTGTTTTCTAACGAGGAGACTTTTCAAACTCCATTCTCCAGCGACCGTGGACTCCGACGAGGATTGCACTCCACGACTTTTTCAGTTCAACCCTTTCAGAGATGGAGCAGTTGTCACATGTTGTGGCGGGCTAGAGTACTTCGACGAGGAGACTCATTTAAGTTACATTGATTTTGACGAGCGCAGTGCATAGCACATGCTCTCCGACGAGGAGGTTCGGTTTGACTCACATTCCGGCCCATTCGTCCTCCTCATCTGCATGATATGAGAAGCAACGTCCTCAACAACAACCGAGAGTTGTGCACGTTGAGTTGATATTGTCTGTAGTGTCATGTAGCGTGAGTTGAGATTTCTTTCCGTTTGTCCAAGCCGAGCATTGCATGCTCTAGCTTGAGGGGGAGTGTTGGAGTATTTGTTTTTATGCGTCACTTATGTGGGAGATGGATACCACATCCAGTTGTTCAGTCCCACATCTACCACTTGTGGGATGTGGGGACTTAGTGAGGGCTATATAAGAAGCCCCTCACCCCCTGTATCCAGTGAGAAAGTCAATAGGCACATCAACCCTTTGAGGCGTTCTCCCGTGGTTTCATCCCGCTCCTTAGGAAGTAGGGTTTCACGTTAAAATCTCTGGGTTCCAAGTTTATCATTTTATATTTCATGCTCTGTTTATCTTTTCGTTTCCGCATTCGTATTTTCTAACACATATGGATTTGAACATTTTCAATAAGACCATAATAATATAAAAGTAACAACTGGATTCCAACCAAACATTAAGCATCATGCTATTTATTTACTTTACAGAAATCAGAAAAGGAGAATCATAAATCACTTTAAAAAATGTTGGCTGACTAGTCAAGCCAACTAAGAGGAGGCGGAATAATCTAGCTGACTTTTGCAAGCTTGATTATGTTAAGTAGGATGGCATCTTGTATATCAGAAGATTAGAGTTTTTCAATCACAAGTGACAAGGAAAGGAAATTGTTATAACGCCTTCCTTTTCATGGTGTAATGTGTATGAATACAGGGAAATAAAATTGTCATAAGATCTTCCTTTTCATATTGTTATACCGTGTGCGACTGCATTAGCTTACCATGTTAACAAGATACAACTGTGAAGATTTCACTGGGAGAAAAAGATCAGTGACATCAATGGGCCACATATTCGCTATTGAATTTTGCAGGGAGCAGGGTGTAATACATGCACACACATACCTGGTATAATATTTTGTGACGTGATTAATTGAAATGTTACATGGAACCTACAGCTGTGGCTTAGCTTTATTATTTGAGTTCTTGCTGTTTGACACAACCTTCTCCATTTCAGGGATTTGAGCTGGAACCATCTCGAAGGATCCATACCATACCAGGAACTTTCGACCAATATGACTACCATGTCTGTGCAGTATTTTGGGGTTTCAGGCTACATCAGTAACTTGACGATTAATAATTTATTTGTTGTTGGTCTTATTTGTAATCCGTATATTATGTATAATATGCAATTTGAACAATTTGCGCAGTGACTTGTCCAACAACAATCTGAATGGCTCTATTCCTCTAAGTTATTCAAAATTTCCTTTTCTCCAGAAACTGTAAGCCCACTTTTTCATTTGTTCCAACTATTGGAGGCTTTTCATTTGCTTAGTCAGTGTTGGGCATAGTTTTGTTTTTGCTCATGTTTTTTTGCATGTTTAGAGGTATAGAAACTGTATTGTTTATATCTTGAGTTGGCCGTTCAGGCATATTTGTAGAAAACAATGTTATTCGTTGACCTTGTAGACATGTCTACCTCAAAAATTTTGATCTTGTGAACATGTCTTGCTTTTGATATATTTTGAGATAGCAAATTTATTTTTGGTTGAATCTGATATGCATACTAATATCAGTATTGTATTTTGTGCAGATCTCTAAAGAACAATCTATTGAGTGGATCAATTCCATCTATATGGGAAAACGTGACCTTCACTGCAAATAGTAGTCTTATCTTGTAAGTTTGCCTTTTCCAGTGGTACTTATATAGGCCTGGTACTACTCATATAATTGTTTCTGAGGAAACTAGTTTTGCAGGGATTTTCAGAATAACTCTCTTTCAAGCTTTTTAGGCTCATACAATCCTCAACCGACCGTCAAACTCATGTAGGTGTTTCTTTGACATATAACAGTTGAACAAATGAGATTTTTTTTTATCAAAAACAAAGAGGATATTTCCTACCTTTTTACTCTTGTCATGATTACAATGTGTTTAAAAAGCAGCTTGGTAGATGGGTACAACCTACTCCATGAAGCTCTTCTATAAAGTCTCCTGAAGAACTTGACCACTATTCAATTTATTATAAAACATTTGACCACTATTGGTCTTATTTGTTGCTTGTGAGTAAATGACCTGAGGGGTTTTTTTCCAACCCCCAAAAAGGGTTCGATAAGGCTTCCCCCTAGCTCGTTATGCTGATCGTCATTGCGGCAGACATTCTGGCTTGTATGGTTAGGCAAATGGTCCATGAGGGCATCACTGCAGGCTACTCCCTTGGGGTCATCTCCATCCCTCTTCTACTCTACGTCGATGACAAATTTTTTTCATTGAAGGTGGAAAGGAGGAAGCATGGGGGCATGGCTACGGTTCTAGAAATTTTTGGCGAGCTTTCTGGTTTAAATCACAATAAAAGCAAATCAACAATGATCCCCTTTGTATGTCAGATGAAGAAGCTTTGGGCTATAGTGAGGAGTTGGGCACAGTTTGTGGCTCCCTTACAATCCGACATCTAGTTCTCTTTTTGACATGTGGTTGTCTCAGAATCTCTAATTGGCTTTCCATAATTTATAAGTTGGAGAAAACACTTACATGATGGAAGGCTTTCCACTCTCCCTCGACGGGGTCGGCTAGTACTTATGAAGTCTATGCTAGTTGTGATTCCTATCTTTTTCATGTCTTCTCGTCCGCTTCCTATCGGAATCAGTCGTTACCTTGAGATGATTCTGCGGATATTCTTTTGGGTCAACTCCGATCGTGACAATCCATGTGGTCATTTAGTTGACTGGTATATTGTCTCCTCCCAAAGCTGCAGGAGGTCTTGGGATTTCTCGTTTGGAGACCATGAACAAGGCTCCTCTGCTCAAATGGATCGTTAGACTATAGGGTAGAGGTGATAATATGTATTACATGCTCATCCATGATATATATGGCATGCTCAAAATAAGTTGACACATTGCTCATGTTTTATCACTTCAGCTTTTTGGAAGAGCATTTCTTTTTTGTTGCCGCAGTTCTGGGATTTTTTTCTATCTCATCCTTGGCGATGGTAGCTCTTTTTATTTCTGGACAGATAATTAGACGGTTGAAGGATCTTTAGCAACTCGATTGTGGCATCTTTTTGCTTTAGCAGCAAACCATGAAGCTTCAATGACGGATTGTTGGGAGAATGTGAATTGGATGCCATCATTTTCGATGGACATTCAGATCCGCATATGGAGGTCCTGTTGGAGCTGCTTGAATCGATTTACCATCTGGATGGTCCACTGAAGGGTTGAGATCATTTGATCTCCACTATAATCTTAGTGGCCATCACCATGTTGTCCTATATCTGCCTCCCTGAGTTGAAGGATGAATGCACAAGTTAGACATTGTTATCTAGGACGCCACTCATTTAGTTCACCAACACTTTTGCAACCACAAGATAAATGATGTATAAGAGAACGTAAGGAGGGAATCTTTAGTACATTTAAAGTTTCAACACCTCCTTTTGTAGCAAAATAAAATGAGTGCTTTATTGATCAGGTCAAAGCTCGCATGCTTGTGCAAATTCATCCATTACTTACATCACATCATCTCCAACAATGTCCCGGAATTCATGGTAGAAAAGGATTAGGAAACCATTCGGTCGGGAGGTGCCATCATCGTTCTACTCCCAAACAATAGGCCTCACCTCACTACGACCAAAAAACCTTGTGAGTTGTGATTGGTATTGTACAAGACCCCATGCTATCCATCTCCACGGCTTGCTAACCTCCCTACAAGAGATCTACAGACGTATTTTGCCAGTGCATGCCCATTAAATTTCATCAAATCTCAGTCAACAAAATCGAAGCGCTACCTTATGTCTTTTCCATGATTTTGACACAGTGCTGGTGAATTGTCAGCGGAATTTCCTCAAAATTGTTTGTGGTTTCGATGTAACGCCAAAAATAAATTAATCTACCATTTCCTTTCATCATAATTTGTCTATATCAATGACTTTTTACCCATCTCTCCATTGACATGTTGAGTTATTAGAGTGCTTTATATAGGTTGAAGTTCCTTTAACTAGTCTTGAACTTTTAGGTCTAAATCTAAACCAAATAAAAGTTAGTAACAAGCTTCATGAGTTAAATTCACATTTTTATTGAAGAGTTCTATTTTTTGTTCTTTATATACATGCATGTTTTATTTAGGAGTTATTGCATGTGTCACCTCATTCTTGTGGAAGAGGTGACTTTGAGGTCTTTTGCTTCTATTTCATATTCTAGGCAGCGCAATGTTATTATATATCAAGATATGTGGCGATTATAATGATAATACTACTTCAACACTTATATTTAACATATTTATTTTACAAAATACTATTATTTCTATTCTATTCTATTTATTTAAGAACATTAAGAACCTAAATTTTGTAATGGCTTATGATCTTTTCATAGAAAACACTCTCGTCGAGCTTAAAAAAAAGAAAACACTCTCGTCAGGGAGAAGGAGGAGCATTTAGTTACTTGTAAGAGTGGTCCGACTAGAATACATATAGATTACTTTTCGTTGAGGAGAAGAGATCAGTTGTGTTGCAACGGTTGGAAAGTAATTCCAGGAGAGATTTCGACAACCCAACATCGCTGGTTAGTCACGGATGTACAAATAAATGTGCTGGTAAAAAAGGAAGGTTTCCGAGATCACTAGAACTTGGATGGTGGAATCTTCAACTGAAGCAATCAAGCTTTAAAGAGAAGGTTTTAGAAGACTTATCTTGGGATTGTAGCAGAAGTGCATTGAGATGTGGGAGGCGGTAGTATCTTGTATCCGAAGGGTAGCCAAAGAGATGCTAGGCGAGTTAGAAGGAGGAGCTCCATGCCAAAAGGGGGCTTGGTGGAGTGGATGGGTGCAAGAGAAACTCAAAACTAAAAGAGCATGCTTTACATCTATGTCTAAGGATATAACAAAGGAAACTATCACAAATTACAAAATAGCGAAGAAGAAAGCAAAGAAGGCTGTAGGCGAAGCTAAGTCAAAATTTTATGATATTTTATTAAAAAATCTTGACCCTAAGGAGGGCCAGAAGGATATATTCAGGTTGGCAATGCAAGAGAAAGAAAGACCAAAGATCTTTTCAAGTGAGATGTATTAAGAATGGGGAAGGTTGTTGGGAAAAGAAACTTCGTTATGATTCAAGAGAACCCTAGGCTCTCTTATATAGGGAGAGACCTAAAGGGTAAATTACAAAGAAGTCTAAATAAGAAAAAGAAATAACGACATGATACATAAAATGATAGTAGAGAAACTATCTCTACACTCCCCCTCAAGGTGGAGCATAGATGTCTATCATGCTCAGCTTGGATGAACATCTCTGAAAAGGTCCTCTGAGCAGTGGCTTGGTGAATACATCTGCCGTCTGATCTCCTGAGCTCACATGTGTAGTAGATATCAATCCTCTCTGAATCAAATCCCTGGTGTAATGGCAGCCAACTTCAATATGTTTGGTCCTTTCATGGAAGGCTGGGTTGTTGGCAATGAATAGTGCTGCCTGATTGTCACACTGGAGCTTCATAGGTAGAGTCACATCTACATGTAGATCTTCTAGTACAGAACGAACCCACATCATTTCCGTGCTGGCTTGGGCCATGGCCCTATATTCGGATTCAGCACTGGACCTTGCCACAACAGTTTGTTTCTTGCTTTTCCAAGAAACCAGAGATCCTCCAACAAACACTGCAAACCCTGAGGTTGATTTTCGATCCTTAGGGCATCCTGCATAATCTACGTCTGCACACGCCGAGATGGATAAATCTGTGCCCTTTCTGAATAGCAGCCCTGAACCTGTAGAGGACTTCAGATACCTCAGTATCATGTGTATAGCATCCATGTGAACCTGTCTTGGCTGCTCCATGAATTGACTCACCCTGCTAACTGCAAATTGAATATCTGGGCGAGTTATGGTAATGTAGAGGAGTTTTCCCACCATTTCTCTATATCTCCTCTTATCTACTTCATCAGTATCATCATCATACAATTTCACGCTAGGATCCATGAGAATACTTGATGGTTTACACCCATCCATGCCAGTCTCAACCAGGAAGTCTGTAATGTACTTCCGTTGGGTTATCACCAAGCCCTGTGCATTCCTTGCAAATTCCAACCCCAGAAAATATCTTAGGGTTCCAAGATCCTTTGTAACAAACTGACGGCCTAGGAATGCCTTCGCCCTCTCTATGCCCTGAGCATCATCTCCTGTAACGAGAATATCATCCACATAAACCATAATGACAACCGTACCTGCCAATGACTTCTGGACAAACAACGAGGGATCGGCATTTGACCTCTTGAATCCCTGTTGCTCAATTAGGTTGGACAGCTTCTGGAACCAAGCTCTCGGACTCTGTTTGAGGCCATATATCGCCTTGTGAAGTCTACAAACCATGTGTGTCTCCCCCTCAGCAGTAAACCCAGGTGGCTGCTGCATGTAGACTTCCTCCTGTAAGTCCCCGTACAGAAAGGCATTCTTGACATCTAGTTGAGATATACTCCAATCTCGGACCACAACAACAGATAAGAGAATACGAAGAGTCGAATGCCGCACAACTGGAGAGAATGTATCCATGTAATCCACACCATAGGTTTGAGTAAACCCTCGTGCGACCAAACGTGCTTTGTACCTATCCAACGTGCCATCTGCATGATACTTTACTGTAAAGACCCACTTACAGCTCACAACGGATGTATCAGGAGGCGCAGGGACCAAGGACCATGTGCCACGGGACTGCAAGGCCTTCATCTCTTCCTCCATAGCCCCTCTCCAGCAATCGTTCTTCAAAGCCTCCTGGTATGTCCGTGGTATATCCACGGAAGACAAAGCTGTGACAAACCGCTGAAACTCACCAGTGAGGTGGTGAAAGGAAACCTGTGAAGCACATGGATATGAAGCACACTGCCCCCTCTACTTCCGAACAGCAATCGGAACATCAAGATCAGCATCTACTGTACCGGAGGGGCTAGGGTCGTCCTGTACTGAAGAATCCTGCATGTGTACCACATCTGACCCGTCAGTAGTAATGCCATCTGAACATACCTGAGGCGTGATGATAGGTTGTTGGGTGGTCTGAGCAGGGCCTGACCGACGCGTATAGAATTTAGGTAATGGCGAAATGAGAGGCCGTGAAATGGGTGGTGCTGGAAGCGGCAGTGGAATTGGTGGTGCTGGTGTGGACGACTCAGGTGAACTCCCGATAGGTGGTGGAGGAACATAGACATCATCAGTGGTAGTGGATGGTACCATTCTATCACCTGCATGCGAGAAATACATGACAAACTCAAAGAAAGTGACATCAACACTCACGAAGTACCTCTTAGTTGTTGGGTCATAACACCGATAGCCCTTCTGAGTCCTGGAATAGCCAACAAAGACGCACTTGACTGCTCTGGGAGAGAGTTTGTTAAGACCTGGAGATAAATGATGTACGAAAGCCACAGTACCAAAGACACAGTCAGTGAGAATAACTCCTTGTCTGGGAAAAGAATAGAGATAGGTGACTTCTCACCAAGAACTGAGGAAGGCATTCGATTGACCAAGTAACACGCAGTAAGAACAGCATCGCCCCAGAATGAAATAGGTGCACAACTCTGAATCAACAGGGTACGAGTAATATCCAAGAGATGGCGATGCTTTCTTTCCGCCACACCATTTTGTTGGGAAGTATATGCACACGTAGTTTGGTGAATAATACCCTTTGATGAAAGAAAGTGAGAAAGTGAGCGTGTACAAAATTCGAGGGCATTATCCGTCCGCACATATTTAACTGAAGAAGAGAAAATATTGTGCATTTCATTAATCAAATTCTTGATCACATCTCCTGCGTCAGATTTATTCTTCAAAAGAAAAACCCATGAAACACGAGAAAAATCATCCACTACCACAAGATAGAACCTGTGCCCCTGATGATCGGGAACACGACTTGGACCCCATATATCTATATGCAACAACTCAAACGGGGAGCTACTGCTCCGACTCTGACGACTTGGGAAGCTTGACCTATGATGCTTTCCCAACTGACATGCTTCACAGCGGAAAGACGAACTAGGAGAGATCTGGGGCAGAAGATGACGCATTTTCTGGAGCGGAAGGTGACCATATCGGAGATGCCAGATGTACGGAGAGAGTGGTCCGGCAGAATGAGAAGAGGCGCCAGCATAGGAATGTCGAACCATCCGATATAAACCACCCTGCTCAGAGCCACAGCCAATCACCTTGCCCGTGAGTATGTCCTGAAAAATAAGAGAAGACGGGTCAAATATAGCACGACAATTCAGATCCTTCGTGATCTGGGATAGCAAATTCATTGAGAACTCAGGAGCATGTAGAACGTTCTGTAGCTGCATAATGGAGGAGAGGAAGACCTCCCCCTGTCCAACAAGGGGTGAATGGGTACCATCTGTTATCTGTACTGAGCGGCCAGGAGGAATGTCCCTGTAGGCCTGTAATCTATCTCTATCTCGGCAGAGATGATGTGTGGCTCCAGAATCTATAACCCAGTCAGATATATCATGAGGTGGTATGAAAGCAGTAGATCTACCTGAGGTACTGGCTGCGACTGATGAACTGGCAGAGGCAGTAGCAGCAATATCTGAAGAATCGCCTGACGAATCACCAGATGAATCTGACATAATATCTCGGAGACGAGCCACAAGTTCGTCGAATCGGTTATCTGCAGTAGACGGTAATGGAGACTGTGAGTGCTCTGCAACACGTGCCGATGCTGGGAATCCATGCTTCGAATAACATGTCTCCTCCGAGTGTCCTGTGCGGTGACAATAGGAACATGTCTGACTGAAGCGGCCACCCCTCCCCTGGGGTCCACGGCCACGTCCACGACCATGACCAGATGGTGGTCGACCTCTCCCACGCGAGACTGCCATCGCGGAAGGAGGTGGAGTAGAAGAGCTGGAGGAAACTGGAATGCGACTCAACCTTCTGTAAACATCTTCAACTGGAGGAATAACTGCATCAACGAGAATCTGAGATCGAGCTGCATCATACTCAGGGTCAAGAGCCGCAAGTAGAACACCAACCATGGTGGCGTTTCGAAACGCCTTCTGCTGTTCAGGAGTTGCAGTGAGAGGAATGATGCTGTATAACTTCTCAAACATCCCTCTTAGGGATGTGTAGAGAGAATGATGAGGTCTGCCGTTCTGCTTCATTGTGAATATGTCGTGCTGAAGCTGCAACATCTTCGTCTCATTTCGCACCTGCGAATATGTGGCGGCAAGAATGTCCCACATTGCCTTAGCAGTGGGCTGATGGATGACGTCATTAGCAATCTCCATCGTCAAGGTACCGGACAACCAGACCTTCGCATAGGAATCATCAGCCTCCCATGAGGCATAGATCCCATCTTCTCTGCGGGCTCATCCTCGGTAAGAATGTGCTTCTTACCATTCGACTTCATGAGGCTCATGAACTGCATAGCCCAGAGCTCATAGTTAGACCCATCTATCTTGACTATTGGCGCAGGGCCTTTGAATGCGCCGGTGGAGGGCATATCAACTTTTGATTCTGACATACTGCCGCTTGGAGAAGAACTAGGATATATAGAAGTGATGCTGAATGTCTACAAAAACTGCATCGGATTTGAGTGCGTATGTAGACGTTACGCACTCAAATCCATAGAAAGGACGAGGAAGGAACTAGGGCACGCCTAACAAGGGGCTGACAACCCTTTCAACGGCTGGGAGTCGCTAGGAGGCCTTGCGCGGGTGGCTGTTCACGTACTCGGAGACCTTGCGCGAGCGGCAGATGGCGATTTCGCCGATTGGCTGAAGCCGCTGTGGGCTAGGATCCCCTTCAGCGGCTGGCTGGGGGCTGGAATCCAACCGGATGGAGGGCTGGAGCAACCGGATGGAGGGCTGGAGCCAACCGGATGGAGGGCGGGATCCAACCGGGCAGCGGTGAAGGAGGGCTGCCGCTGGAGAGAGAGGCGGCGGTGATTCCGAGAAGAGGGAGGCGGGTGGGGAAGGGGCGACGGGGAGGTGGAGAGCCCTAGGGTGGCTCTGATACCATGTTGGGAAAAGAAACTTCGTTATGATTCAAGAGAACCCTAGGCTCTCTTATATAGGGAGAGACCTAAAGGGTAAATTACAAAGAAGTCTAAATAAGAAAAAGAAATAACGACATGATACATAAAATGATAGTAGAGAAACTATCTCTACAAAGGTCACGTACTTGTTACTCAGAAGATATATAGACTAGGTGGAAGTAGTATTTCCATAAGGTTTTCATTGGGGAAGGAAACAGAGAGATCACTTTGGGTGATCTAGCTAGTAGTGAAAGTTACTTGAATCGTGCAAGCTATAAACAAATACACAGAAAGGAAGTAAAGGAGGCTTTGAAGGTTATGAAACCTGGGAAAGGTGTAGGACTGGATGACATTCTTATAGAAGTATGGGGAGTTTTAAGTGAGCGTGATTTGACTTGGCTTGCAAATTTATTCAATGTTATTTGCAAAGCAAGAAAATGCCTGAAGATTGGAGAAGTATCGTGGTGCCTCTTTATAAGAACAAAATGGACATTCAAAAATTTTCAAATTACAGAGGAGTCAAGCTGATGAGTCACACTGTGAAATTTTGGGAATGTGTGATTGAAAGAAGGTTGAGTCAAGTTTCCAAGGTAAAACAAAACCAATTCAGATTCATGCAAGGTCGCTCGACCATTGAAGCCATCCATTTGCTGAGGAGAACAATGGAGATTTATCGAGCTAAAAGGAAGGACCTCCATATGATTTTTATTTATTTGGAGAAGGCCTATGAGTCCCATGTGAGATATTGTGGAGAGTTTTAGAGAAGAAACAAGTACATGTCCTATACATTAACTTCATAAAGGATATGTATGATAAGGCTTTATCTTGTGTAAGGATCCAGTCTGGGAAGACTGATTATTTTAACATCAACATTGGTTTACTTCAAGGTTCAACTTTGAGTTCATTCTTTTTTACTTTGATTATGGATGAGCTGACCAATCACATTCAAGATGAGATATCTTGATGTATGCTATTTACTGATGATATTGTGTTGATTGGTGAGACTAGACATGGAGTCAATGAGAAGCTTTAGGTCTGGAGACATGCATTGCAGACTAAAGGATTTCGTATAAGTAGGCCTAGGACTCAATATATGGAGTGGACTTTTAATGGAAGCAATGATGAAGGAATCGATGTGAAGGTTGATGATGGTAACATTCAGAAGAGGGATTCTTTTAGATGCATGAGATCTATCTTGCAACGTGATGGGGAAATTGATGGAGATGTTACTAATAGAATACATGCAGGTTGGTTTAAGTGGAGAGGAGCCTCTGTTGTTCTCCGTGATAAGAAAATTCCTTTGAAAATCAAAGAAAAGTTCTACATAGCAGTCGTGAGACCTGCTATGCTTTATGGATCTGAATGCTGGCATGTTAACCACAAACATGTGTAGAGAGTAGCAGTAGCAGAAGTGAAAATGCTAAGGTGGATGTGTGGACACACACACAAACACACGTAAAGATTGGATTTGGAATGATGCAATCGGAATGATAGTTGGTGTAGCTCCGATTGAGGATAAGATGCGGGAAAACCACTTAAGGTGGTTTGGCCATTTGCAAAGGAAGTCATCTGATGCACCAGTTATGAGATCCGAGTTTTGGGATGTTGAGCCGGCTAAGAGAGGGTGTGAAAGGCCCAAATAGTGTCGGAATGAGACTATATGTAGGGATCTTAGTTTTTTGGATTTTAGCCTGAGAATGAACGAAGTTAGATTTGAATGGAGGCAAAGAATCTGGGTAGCCGACCATACTTAATGTGGGAAAAGGCTTTGTTGTTGTTGTTGTTGTAAGAACCTAAATTTTGAAAAAAAATAAGTTTAGAGTCATTTTCATGATTTGCTATGATATCATTGAGATTTCAGCGAAAATTCTTTGAAATTTCAGTGAAATTCTCCAAAAATTTCTCTTTCCATACTTGGCAAAATGAAATCAAAATATGAACTTTAAGGCCTTGGCCAACGCTTTACCCATCTCTTGATCTCCTTCTAGCCGCCTACCATCCACTACTACAACACGCATCAAGTTTCACCTTTTTCTTCCACTAACAACCTTGTTGAAGAATTTTGTGTTTGCGTCCCTTTTTTATCCATTTATAACTGGATCTCTGCTTCCATTCTGCTGTGTATTTCTTGCCCTCCTCTATGATGATTTTTTGAAAAGTCGTTCTTTCCTCTAGCTCCTTCACCAGAAGATCTCTGGCATCTGCCACCTTGTCCACTCCTGAGATCTCCAATTCGGTAGTGGTCCGATGCCCTTTAAGTTAATAAAATTCTCTCTTAAAAACACATAACCATTCGCGTAAGGCAATCGACTTCTAGGTCAGGCGAGTAGCAACTGATCTAGAGTTGTCAAACGAAGTCCAGTACCCATTGACAAGATCTTTGAACCCCTCTTCCTCAAGCCATGTTTTTTTAAATATGAAGAATAAGCAGAGTTTGATCCTTTCTCCTGATTCCCAGACCATGGGAGTATGATCAGATCTCGTTCGCAGACATGAGGTGACACTAGTTATGGAAAAGGATTCTAGCAACCCTATGATTGCCAAGAATATGTCAAGTGTCAATCGAGATCCTAAGTTCCTCCATGTATAGCGCACATCCGTTGTATCTAACACCTCAAGCTGCATATCCCATATCCATTGTTGTGCCATTTTGATCCCTTGTCTCGTTTGTTTTAGGACATACTCACAAACAAGGTTATTGGATATGGTCGTGAGCAACGGGGGTTGTATAGAATGGTCCAGCCTCCTCATGTTAGTGTCTCCACTATTCCTACTGGACCAGTCTCACCGTACCTGTAGGAACTTTGTTTTGGCCACCTTCCTCTATAGAAGCAGTGTCATGTCATCCCACAGATTTCCACGTGATCTTCCTTCTAGTGCGAGGCTTGCCAACTTGGGAAGCACCACCATTCCTCCTTTTCATCTCGTTAGAGTCGGAGTAGTTCTCAGTTATTTGAGATGTTTCATTTAGATATCTGAGGTCCGAGTCTTGTCCCTGATCACTAGGGACACCATTTTTATTTGGTCGCTCTTGATGTTTGATCTAGACTTTCTTGGCTTTTCTTATTGAAGAATAAGTATGAGGTTGGGTCTATTTTCAAATCTTTCGTTAACGAGATAAAGAATACTTTTCTGCCAATGTCAAATATCTGCGTTCTATAGATGTCAAGGTGCGCGCCTAGGCGGCCCCCTAGGCACCCAGACGCCCCAGGTTGTGCGTCTAGAAAAAAGCGCCTTGCTGTTATAGAAAAAGGCGTACGTCTTAGGCCGCCTGGGCGCCAAGGCGCGCCTGGGCTAACAAGTGACTATTTTTTTTGCATACTACATAGATATCACATTTTTAAAATGCGATATACAACGCATTTACAAAATGCGATATACATAGCGCATTTACAAAATTTATTTACCCGAGAAACCTTCTTTTTTGTGCATCCCATGATTTTGATTGTGATGATGTAGTATCGATTTTGACTTATGGTCAAGATAAGCTATCCCAAGTTCCAACTTGCAATCAAGAGTGAGGGTTTTTGTAACCCTTAAATAATTTTTCTTAGTTTTTCACGTTATGTATTTGGCAATATGGTAACCAAATAGAAAATGATGTTTATAAAATTTTATGTAACTATAGTACTTTGATGTGATCACTTACCCTTTTTCTAAGACTTGCATCAAGAAAGATTTGGCTTTTGATTGTTAGAAGGGTCATTGCACGTGTAGCCTTTTTGAGTCCTTGAACATCTGTGAACAAACACTCTTGATTGCCAGTTGGAACTTGGGATAGCTTATCTTGACCAGAAGTCGAAATCTGTACTACATCATCACAATCAAAAGCATGGGATACACAAAAAATAGGGTTTCTTGGGAAAACGCCTAGGTGCCCAGGCGCCCATGTTTAACGCCTTGTCGCCTTAATAACCATGTTGCGTTCTGATAATGCCTTAGAGTTTTGCACCTTACAACTCTCTGAGTTTCTTAGATCTCTTGGCATTGTTCACCCAGAAGAAACGTGCTTGTACATCCCATCAGAACAGTATTGTCGAGTGTAAACACCGTCACTTACTTGATGCGACCAGAATCCTATTGATTCAGATTCGTGCTCCTTATGCTTACAGGGGTGATGCGGTCCTCACTTCTTGCTACCTAGTGAACCACATGCCTTCCTCTGTGTTGGAAGAGAAGGTTCCTTTCTCGATTGTGTTTCCTGAAAAGGATTTGTTCTCTATAACACCTCTTGTGTTTGGATCGATTGCTTTTGTTCATGATTTCTCATCAGGTCGTGATAAGCTCTTCGTCAAAGCTGTCATGTGTGTTTTTGTTGGCTACTCTCATATCCAAAAAGGATCTTGTGAGACTTTGTTAAGATACTACAATGAAAAGGATCTAATGATTTTACCAAGTTGTTCCAGTAAATGCTATTGCCATATATGCGCTCAGTAAATTTGGTATCTTTTCTATTTCACTGTAAAAGGGAAATGATGGTAGTTTCATGGCTGAGTTAAATTTACTTTCGTTGAACAAGTAAGTCATTTCTCGCTGTTTTCTCGTCCCATGCCCTAATCTTTATTTGTATTTGGTAGGTTACAAGGAAATCCAATATGCTCTGGCTTGAAGGAACCTGATATTCTCAAGTTTTGTGGTACTATAAGAAAAGAGGAATCACCTGCAATTTCATCTGACCCCATTAATGTCTGTCTGCCTCAATCATGCCCGAAAGAGAGCCTTTTTGAATACATTCCTGCATCTCCTGTGCCTTGTTATTGTGCTGCTCCAATTGGAATTGGATATCGTTTAAAAAGTCCAGGATTCTCTGATTTCCAACCATATAGAAATTTTTCTGAAATCTTGGCTCATGATGTTGGCCTTCTTCCTTATCAGATTTTTATAGATTCTCTTGCATGGGAAGAAGGTCCCAGGCTAAGAATGTATCTGAAGATTTTTCCTAATTTATTTCCAGTGTTTAATGATAGTGAGGTATTTCGAATCATAGACATGTTTGCAGACTGGAAAATACGCAACAAGGACATCTTTGGACCATATGAGCTGCTTAATCTCACCCTGCTTGGGCCATATTCACACCGTATGTTCTTTAAATTGTTTTTTTAATATCTGAATGTGGGATTTTAAATAAATACCTGAACATAACTTTCTGAGTGCATTGCGGCATCAAGTAGCCTGTTTCTTTAGCTATCAGGCCGGACCAATCCCCCATATCATCTATAACTCTAACTAATAGAAGGTCCCCCCCTCTCTTCGACATCTGCCACATGGCAGCCTAAAATCCCAGCAAATACCCTCTCCCCTTCCTTTACCCGTCTCTTTCCCTCTCTCCCCCTCTTTCTCTCTCTCCACTCAATCTCCCCCTCTCTCTCCCTCTCTTGACCACTCTCTCTCCGACTTTTTCTCTCTCCCCCCACTAATTCTCTCTCCATCTTTCCTCTCCATTTCACCTCTCTCCCAATCGCACCCATCTCCCTCCCCCTCTCTCCTCTTTTTCTCTCTCTCATCTAACTCCTCCCCTCTCCCTCTTTCTTCCTTGGTCATCATTTTCTCCCTCCTCTAATATATTTGTTAAATTTAAATTACAAATATCATATTTTTTATATGTATCATTTTGATGTATATAACAGTTATGTATTTATTATATTAAAATTTTTAAATCTCATATAAAGTTGCAACTTTTTTATGTGATGTAAAAATTGGTTACAATTTTTTTACAAACTTAGTAGTTTATTCAAATTCAGATTTTGTAATCAATGTGGGAAAAAACAAACTTATATATTTTATTATTATACTAAAATTATATCATACTTATATGTGATGTAAAATTTGTGAAATACAATAATAATTTAAAAATAGTTTAAAACAAAATTAATTGTGGAATACAATACTACTTAAAATTTAAATCAAACTTAAATTTGCATATATAAATCTTATAATAAAGCAATAAAATATATAATTTGAAAATAATTTCCATTTGATGTTTAAATTATTACGTAATTTAAATAATTCAATACATAATAAAAATAAAATTAACTTATGATTATCATAATGATAAAATTATACTTATATCAATAGTTTATTAATAAATTTTTTAAAAATAATGTAAAATTTAATAATAGTAATTTCTTATATGTAATACATACATAACTTATTTTTTCCATCTTCTTTTAATCTCTTATTTAATACATACATAATAATTTCTAATTCCCATTTGATCCCGCCGCGAAGTGCGGATATGCTACCTAGTTTCTTCTATTGTTGTGTTGTCTCAGAGCAGTACCAATATTTAATTTCTCAACCACTCCCTTTTCCTATCTCGGGAACAGGGTGCCCCAGACAATCTGTGACATCTAGTAGCTTCATGTTAATGCTATCGTCAAGGTAGAGCCTCATGGGAGTTTATATCTGAATATAGTTTTTTAATCTCTATAACTATATCAGAAACTATCTGAAGCACTCACCAAATCTAAACTATCTAAAATAACGGTGCGATCCCCTGATATAGAATGATTTTTAACTATAAAAATGTTATTAAAATATAGTGGTGAATATTCACTATTATATGGCTATGTCGTCAAGAGTCCAAGACTACCAATATAAGTGAAAAGAATTTTCACCCAGAGCAATTTTTACTCATGGCCATCAACCTCAGTAAAGAAGCTATTGTTACTCCTTCCTCACATATATTTAGATTTTCTTCAAGATATAACAAGTTAATAACTAGAGTTAAATTATTTATCATCTTCAGGGCAGTGCGAATCAGTTTTAGGGTGTTTTTAGGAATAAGATGGTCGGTCTATCATTCAGGGTAAGTGGACCCATTTTTCTATATATCCTCTATGCTTTCACATGTAAAGGCATGTATGTAGTTTACCCATAGCCCATTCCTTTATAAAGAAGTCTTGGGATCATTAATAAATTATGCTAAAGCCCAAAAACCTCCTCCATTATTCTTTTTCTTTAGTTCCATAAAAAATGGAAAAGTCCCTTAATCCCATGAAGAAGAAACTCCAGTTCGGGCTTCTCTACTTCTTGCTTCATTGTACAAAAGAGTCGCTTTGACCTGCCATAAGAGTGTGTATGTGGGGAGGGGAGTGCTGATTAACTCGTGTTCTTATATATTCATACACATGTACACATAAATATACATATATCTACACATACATACATTCACATATAAATAGGGCATTTCTAATGAGCACGAGGCCGCACGAGCTGAACCATTCATTTCTAAATTTCTAATATGTCATGTTCATGTATTACAATTTACGACCATTCCATAGTTTTACAAAAATGGCATTTCCATTTATTTTCATGTTTACATATTTGCAAATAAGTAATATAAAGCATGCCATTTTAAGATCTTGAATATATGTTAAAAATATTTATTACGATACTTTAGATACGTTTTACAACTTCATGTTTATTTATTACGATTATTTTGTTACATTGTATACCTCTGTGTATCGTATTTCATGCTTATATTGCAAGTGTGTTGTTTTTTTATAAAAAAAGGTGCGATGTGGAGATGTCCACCCATGAATTTCTATATATTCACACTATCGAACAAGATAACGATTATAAGGACCAAAAGGTCCAAGGATTTTGTTGTTCAAAGACATTCTCCATGTACATTATCTCACCTCGGAATATAGAACGGGTGTGCCACAAAGACCTTAAGATAGCCGTCACCCAAATCTTTGCGGGGCTACTACTGTGTCCTAGCCCCCATCCATGGACTCCCAGAATAAAAATCAGTTTGCGGTTGACACTAAGTCCATTTGTGACACTGCCCATACCTCCAGAGCAACCAAAGAAGGGATGCTTAATGTCCTCCTCCAATAATAGATAATGCTGACACAAGCCACTAACCCTATGAAAAACCTCGCCCGCTCACCAGTCATTAGACAATTACTTTTCAACAAACCAAATGAAAAATTAAACATGCAGGAGGACCTTCCACACCCAGATATACATGAAATGATCAGAAGCAATTTTATAGTCAAAGATCCTCTCCGTATAAAAGATAATATATGATGGATAGCCTGTTAGTGGCCTTAGAGATAGATCAATGATTGGAAGATAATGTAGATTAAGGGCTTACTTTGGAAGGTAGACTTCACGAAAGCTTAAATGACATCGTGGATCAGCACTTCATCTATATATCAATGCACATATATGATTTCCCTGAGGTTTGGGGTGGTCTGGATGACTCATTCCTAATTTATGGATGGCTACAAGACGGGTTTCTTCAACTGCATAGAGGGGTTAAACATGGTTGCCTGCTTGGACCTACGCGTTGACAATATTGCAAGCCATGCAGTGTTGTGAGGTTATACCTTCAATTACAAGTGGGAAGGCATCTCCAGTATCTTATTCCAATATGTAGACGATTCAATTTTTTCATCGATGGGGTGTTGGGGAAGCTTGTTATACATCCAAGCTTCTGAACCTTTTCTCTATATCTCTGATCTGAAGATCGATAGAGACAAGCTTTTGTCGCTCTTGGTCTCACTTCAGAGAAGACAAATACGTATGGTAGGGCTCTCACTTCCTCAGAAGCGAGTCTACTGTTGCATTACTTGGGCTTGCTTCTAACCCTGCAACGGTATACACCATGCTAATTGGCTACTATTTATTGAGAAGCCAGAGAAATGTTTAGTTGGGTGGAAGGCCTCCTGTCTCTCGTGGAATAGTCCTGATTGCTATTCCAGTATTTTTTTATCTACACACTTGTACTACCAGGAGATTTGGGGATGGTGACTTTGCTTATTAGCACGGAGGTTTCAATGTTCTTCGTCTTAAGGAAATGAATGGTGCCCTTTTATCCAAGTGGGTTATGAGAAATTGGGAAAGGAAGATCTTTGTCACGTTGTTCGTGCGATACATAAAGTTTTTTTTTTGGCAAAAGTGGGTGCAACCCCAAGAATGGAGCTCACCACAAATTTATTCCATTACCACGCGATTACAAATATATACAACCATACAACACCAGAAAACGAAACTACATGCTAAGCCACAAAGACATCAGAGTTCTGTAGTGCCCCAACACCCTGTCACAGATAAACAGGCGCTTGAAAGATTTTCTCATTTCTAGAACACCAAATGGCCCAAAAAATGGCAAAAGGACCATTTGCGTCCTCTTGAGAGCTCCCACAAACCGCCCTCGTCGAGCTCCAATACGACGCGATGTCTACTAAGCGCAGCCATGGCACCGCCGCCCACTCTCACACCGTGGTCGAAGTTCCGCAACCAAAAAATAGATGCTCGTAATCCTCCTACTCAAGGTTGCATCTATCGCATGGGATCTCCCAGCACCCAGAGCCTCGCCTTAAGCACCATGGAAAGCAGCCACCCACGTCTGGCCAACCACATGAAGACGGCCTTGATCCGTACAGGAACCCTGTTAGTCCAAATAATTTTGTAGTCTCAAGCACCCTCCTGAACAACCCCACGTGGCCTAGCAAAATATTTATACACCCTCTTCACCGAAAGCAGCCCTCTCTCCAAGCAAAATGATCCCTGCCCCCACTAGGGCCATCCACATCTGCCAGATCCCTCAAGTGGGCCACGACATCATTGCATCTCTGGTTCGATAAAGCAGAAACGAAATATGGGCACTATGATCCCTCCGCACAAATCTGATGCACCAAAGCACTCGTGTCCCTCATAATGGCGTAAAGTCGTGGGTACTTTTCCCTGAGCAGACCCATACCTAACCAATCATCCAACAAGAATTTAAAATTGCGCCCATCTCCCATCACTGGTTTCACCAACACACCCAACTCCGACAAAACACTCACTATCCCCTCCAAAGCGACGACGACCTCTTGAAAACCTCAACTCTCCGCGAACTATTGATCCCATAGATGCTCCACATCACCGTGCAAATTAGGTCATCGGACTTCCCCTAGATTCTTAGGGCCCACTTCGCTAGTAGAGCCTTATTCATGAGCTCTAAATTGCGGACCCCCGGGCCTCCCTCCCTTTTCGACATCGTCACTGTGCCCCAACCCACCAAGTGCATTCCCCTCCCTACTGCCGCCCGTTAGACCAAAAGAAGCGCTTCATCATTCCCTCCGACCTCTGCCGCACCCCCATAGACATTGACCTCGTTAAGAAGAAGAAAATTGGGATAATAGATTGGGCATGTTTGAGGAGGACTAGATTGGGCATGCTTGAGGAGGATCAACTTTCTACTCTTAGAGAGCATTCTAGTCTTCCAACCCACTATCTTACACTCCAGCCTGCCAATAACCACCTTCCAATCCATCACCCGCAGCTGCCCAACAATGAGAGGGAGCCCGAAGTGGTTGGATGGGATCCCTCCGGACAATGCAAAACACGACAAAGCTCTCAAGTCTTCTCATGCGTTACACCAAACTGGAAGGCCTTGGACTTGTCTCTGTTCAACTTTGAGCCCGAGATCTCCCGAAAGATATCCATAATGCAAGATGTATGCCGCAAATGCTCAGGGTTCCCATCAATGAACTAAATCGTGTAGTCGATGTACTGCAGAATGGGGTTGGATGTGTCCTTCCTCATGTACCCAGCACAAAAACTGTCAGTTGTCGACTGCCTCATCATCACCGCCAGCACATTCGTTACAACGAAAAAAAGGAGTGGTGTTAGAGGGCACCCAGGCCGCACTCCCCACTGGGGCTGGAACCCCCCCTCCAGTCTGCCATTCACCAGCACTGAGTAAGATGTCGTAGTGATACACCTCTTCACCCAACCAATCCATCTGTCAGGGCAACCTCTCTTTTGCAGTGGCCGCCATCCACACATATATGCCTCAGAGAAATGCACCTTCCTAAGTACCCTTCTGCTTCCCCCTCTTCCAATCTCGCACCGGTTCTGACGCCAATACCTAAGAGTCCACCATATTACTGCCTAGAACAAGGGCAATCTACTCAGGAGGGATGATTCCCCATAACACTCCGCAGTCTATTCGCCAGGATCTTGGCAACAAGCAGGTAGATCTCATTGGACAACGCGATAGGCCTAAAATCCTCCACACGAGCGACCCCTCCCACTTGGACAACAGAAACATGAGCGCCTTGTTCAGTGGTTCAAAGTCCTGGTTTCCCTCGAACTCCCGCAACACTGCAACCATCTCCACCTTTACACACTCCCAGAACTCCCTGAAAAAGCACATCGAGAAACCGTCAGGCCCGGGGTCCTATCCGAATTCAGCTGCCATAGAGCCCGCCGAGCCTCCTCCTCTGAGATTGGTACCGCCGCGCTAGGTTGTCAGCCTCCTGGGGGAGATACACCAAACTCTTCGCCTATGCCACCCCCAGCCTGCCCCTCTCGCCTCCTGGAGAAAGCGACGAAGTTTGACTTGAGTCGCTCGTCGCTTGCACTCCTCCCACCTCAATGCTTCTAATGAAATTACAACGCCTTCTGCCATTGGACATGAAATGGAAGAACCACGTATTGTTATCCCCCTCCCTCCACCATTTCTGCCTCGACCTCTGCCTCTTCGACCTCCTTCTTCCTATCCTCCAACTGCACGTAGTTCAAACTAGCACATCTCTCCTCAACCTCATGTAGCAACAACTCTAGCGAGTCCACCGAATCGAGGCGGGAGATGATCTCCTGCATCGCCACCCTCAAACTGCTCATGGTGGGTGCACCTCTTGAACTCAATTAGCTGCGTCTGCAGCAGACCAAGCTTCTGAGCCAAAACCGCCACAACCAACCATTCCAACTGCTTGCTCTGCCAAAACTCCACCACCATGTCGCAGAATTCCTACACCAGCAACCAAGCCCACATCTGAAGAAAGACCTGGGCCTTACGTTTTCACCGGAGGACCAAAGGATCGGGTTGTGATCGAAGTGAACATGACGCAAAGCACACACCTCCGCTAGAAGAAATAAATTGCCGCCTCCTGTGATAGCAAGAACCGGCGATATATCCTGATATATCCTTTTTCGGGCGGATTGATGGGATATAGATATTGATATGGCCTTCCTTGTGCCCAATAGGGTCTTCCTCTCCCGATGTCGAAAGCCATGAGCCCCCTGCCCGATCCAGAGTGTCGGCGACCGCCATCCTCTACCTCCTTCTGGTCTCGACAGAGGAGGGCCACCAATATCTTTTTCCAAACCTCCCTGAGGGTGACGGTCGTGGCAAAAGTTCCATTCCGGACCTCGAAGAGGCCCCAAACAAAGAAACGAACCGGGACTCCACCTCCTTTGATGTGAAAGGCACACCTCGGGGCCTATGCACCGCCTCCACCACCCCCACCCCGGAGCCACCTCTACTCTCGTTCAACTAGATTGCAGAACTAGGCCCGGAGCGCCTTGCAAGCTCCCTTGGGAGCACCATCCGGTCGGACCCATGCTGTGGAGACTGCTCCAGAGCATTGGATACTTTGTAATTGGGAACCAATTCCCCCCCCCCGTCACTGGTCGCGGGCCCTCCCCCACCCCCAGCACACGAAGTTCCTCTGTATCAGAAACCCAGTCACATGGATCGTGCTCGGGTTCCACTACATGCTGCATCCCCAATGCCCACTCCCTTGGGTTGTTGTAAGACCTGCCCACCTAATCAGGCATGCTATCCTCCAACTCCACTCGAAGTATGCATGATCAATCTTCATGAATAGCTCCGGAGGCAGAACCGCCACTTAGAACCACTCATGCGAGGTGCCATCGTGGAGCGATGGGCGTCTCCACAACACCCACCCATTCGACATCCTCCAAAGCAAGCTGGTCATCTCCTCAGCATATAGCCCACGAGCAAACACATCGCCCTCCTACAACTGAACCACGTCTCCCATCCGGACCCACTCGTTGGATAACGTTCGACACAGCCACATGCAAGCAATCCGTCGAACATAACCCACCAAGACACCCTCCAGCGAGTCCACATCCTGTGGGGGGTGTTGCGAGGACACCACCCTACGTCGAAACCTCCCTCCTTTAGGTTGTCGTCATCTTCCCAAAACTCGCTTGGCTGGCGCCACAACCTATGGCAACTTTTCCTTCGATGGTCGTCCCCACCGTACAGGAAGCACATCACCGCATCCCTGCACACCGCTGCCAGGTGACCCCGAGCCCCACACTTGAAGCACCATCGGGGATCCAACCGCGATATAGGTAGAGGTTCCTGGCACGGTCGAGATGAGGACCCACCTTCACGAACGACCTACAACCCCATCATGCCTCAGGGAAGCCTGCCCCATCCTCATTGGCGAGACCACCTGTCAGCCCCCCGCATCTTCCCCCAACGGCCCTCCCCCACCTTTGAACCCCAACCCAAGACTTTAAGGGCGGTTGGCCAAGGCCACCTCCCAATGTTGCCCCTGCCATCCATCCCCTGAGCCCCCCTCCCCTCACCATTAACCCGCAAGCAGGCTCCCCGCCCCCGCTCCTCCTATCGCAACTTCCCCACCGCCACATGGAACATCCCCCCAGCCTTGTTGGAGTGAGGCCCGAAGCAGCTCCCCCCACTGCCAAAGCCATCTGGAAGCCCGCCTCCCGTTGTAACCCCTCTCACTACCATTGCCAGCGAAAGGCGTCCGAACTCATCCACTGCAGGGCCGCTAAGAACTTGGGGCGACGACCCTGCCCCTCCCAATCCTGCTCGGGCTCCCCCTGTGGAGCCCCTCGCTGCTACCGTCGAGCACTTCGAGCCACCAATGTTGAGACCACCACCGCTGAGATCCTGGTGCTGCCCGGTGCAAAAAACCATGCCGCCCCCTTAGCATCACCCACCGGAGAAGCCCCTGTTGATGAAACCCTAGAGTCACCCTTCGCCAGGAGAGGTCCCAAGAGAAATGCCATCCTTTGAGATTATCACTTGTCGTTAAAGATACCATACTTTCTTACCTCCTCTGGCATGGAATATGCTCTGTTCTTTAGAAGGTAACTGCAAATACACCTGGTGGTTGTTAATGGAGAGTGTTTAGATTCCATAAGGACCACTGGTAGCGGAGGCTGTGTTATGTAAAAGTTTTACATTTATGTATGCTAGCTCATAACCAGGAAATTACATTGGTAGAGGCTTTATTGAATGAGACCATGGTGACATTGTTCTCGTCTTCCTTTTTGGATAAGAGATTACTAGAGTTATTTGATTTGGTTAATATTCTTAAGGATGTCGGGGCCTGACATGGGTCGTGATTATTGGAGATGAGGAGTCGTTTCATTCTTTGTAAAGAAGGCATAGACCGCCTTCGCTTCGCCATAGGTTGGTGATGCCATGATTCCACTGGTTGATTTTCTATTATATGATCTTCTACCATTTCATTGGCAGTGAAAATATTCTTATGGTTTACTAAGAAAGGTTGTTTGCTATCTAAGGCACATCTGTTGTGTAGAAATGATATCGCGTGCCCAAGATTTTAGATCAATTTAAAGATGATAAACACCTATAATTCTCTTGTGCTACCTCGAGGGAGGTCTAGAACTTGTTGGCATTCGAATGGCTTCATATTGCCTCTTCCTCAACCTTGTGGGAGTCCCTCAGCTTGGAATAACATCTCTAAAATGGGCCTCGAGCAAGTGCTTTGGTGAATATGTCAGCAGTCTGATCTCCTGAATTGACATGGGAGGTGGATATGAGACTCTTTTGCATCATATCTCTGGTGTAATGGCAATCCTCCTCAATGCGCTTGGCTCTCTCGTGGAATACTGGATTGTTGAAAATAAATAGAGCTGCTTGATTGTCACATTGGAGCTGTGCTTCGGACCCTGTGCTAGATCTAGCGACAATTGTCTGCTTCTTGATTTTCTATGATACTAGGGAATCCCCAATAACAAACTGCAAAGCTAGATATAGACTTCCGGTCTCTAGGGCATCCTGCATAATCTGCATCCAGTGTTGCAATAGTCGGCCGACTATCCCGAATAGTCGGTCCGACTATGCAGTGCGGTGGGGTACCCGACTGAACAGACCTCCATTCGGGCAATAGTCGGCCCGACCGAATAGTCGGCCGATTATTCGGCCGACTGGCCCGACTATGAGGCCGACTGGAGTTTGACTGTTCATATTTTTATTTTTTTATTTTAAATTTTCAATATTTATGGGTTACATTTTACCACGGTATCGCCACGATTGTCAAATTCTATATGTTTATTATATTGATTGGTACTTTTATCTTGGATTCATGTTAAATAATGACCATATATGTATAAAAATATAAGAATATATGTATTATAAATAATTTTTATATTAAAAAAATACAAAACTGAATAATTCCGAATAGTCGCCCGAATACCGATTATTCTCTATTCAGTGACCCCTCCGACTGAATACCGAATACCGTCTTCTGCAACACTGTGTGCATCTGTGCATGCTGTCACAGCCAGAGAAGTGCCTCTGCTAAATGCAAGGCCAATAGCTGGTGAGGTCTTTAGATACCTCAGAACCATATGGACTGCATCCATATGTGCTTTCATGGGCTGCCCATGAATTGACTCGCTTTGCTTACAACAAATGATATGTTTGGCTTGGTGGTGGTAACATAAAGGAGCTTCCTAACTAGTTCCGTGTATTTCATCTTGTCTACCTCCTCGGTGTCATATAATTTCATGCTTGGTTCCATAGGGGTAGTGGTTGGCCTGCAATCTACCATACCAATCTCCAGTAGAAAATCAGTCGCAAACTTCCTCTAGGTCATCACAAGACCATGTTGGTTCCTGACGAACTCTAATCCATATAAGTAGCGTTGACTACCAAGGTCCTTGGTCACAAACTGCTGACCTAGGAACTCCTTAGTAGTCTGAGCACCCTGGTCATCATTTCATGTGACAATTATATCATCAATATAAACCAGTATGGCAGTGGTAAATATCTATGTCCTTTGAATGAATAGAGAATGATCGGCAATTGATCTCACGAAACCTTGTTGCCTTATCAACCCTGAAAGCTTCTGAAGCCGAGCTCTTGGGCTCAACTTAAGGCCATAAATCGTCGAGTGGAGCATGCACAGCTTCGAAGACTCCCCCTCAACATCGAAACCCGGTGGTTGTTGCATGTATACCTCTTGTAGATCCCCATACAGAAAAGCATTCTTCACATCAAGCTGGCAAAGAAACCAATCCCGAGTCATAGCAAATGAGAGAAGAATCCGTAGAGTAGAATATCTAGCCACTAGTGAGAATTTATCCTGGTAGTCAACCCGATATGTCTGGGTGAAGCCACACGCTACAAGCCTTGTCTTATAGTGATCCGCACTGTCATCTGCCAGTTGCTTTACCGTAAAGATCCATTTACACCCCACCACAAAGCACCTGGGAGAGCAGAAATAATGCTCCATGTACCATGAGACTGTAATGCTATCATTTCCACTTCCATGGCAAGTCATCATCTGTTGTCATGTACTGCCTCTGGTACGTACGTGGGATAGTAACAACTGATAGACCCACTACAAACCTCCTATAATCCTGTAAAAGTTGATCCAAGGAAACATGAGCAACTAGAGGATAAGTAGCTCAAGTGTGACGCTGCTCCCACAAAGCAATGGACATATCAAGATCATCAGCCTCTCTACTCTCTGGAGAAGGTAGCAACTCCTCTTGTACAGTGTCATGTGAAACAATCACGTCACCATGGCCATCAGTAGAAACAATGTGTTCAGTACATACTTGAGGTGTACTGGATGACGAGGAAGGCGCATGAGCAGAGGAAAGAATATAGAGCCTGGGAATGTAAAAACGTGGTAGAAATTGTGTCAGGGTAGACAATGGTGGTGGTGGTGAAGGAGGTGACTGTGGCTCAACCTGAGGAGGTGGTGATGGAAGCAAAGGCGGTGATGGAACAAAAACATCTTCGCCAGAGTGAGAGTTAGACAACATGTCACCTATAGGAGAAAAATACACAACAAACTCAAAAAATGTAACATCAACACTCACATAATACTTTCTCCAGATAGGATCAAAATATCTATACCCTTTTCGGGTACGAGTGTAGCCAAACAAATATGCATTTGATAACTCTTGGAGAGAGCTTATTACAACCAGGAGTAAAATTATGAATAAAGGACACAGACCCAAAGACCCTGAGAGTAAGAGAGAATAGATCCTTCTTGGAAAACACAATTCAAGAAAGGAACCTTCTCTCCAAGAACCGTGGAAGGCATGCGGTTCATTAAGTAGCAAGCGATGAGGACCACATTACCCCAGAATGAATGAGGAGCCCGGCTTTGAATTAAAAGAGTCGTCGTGACATCAAGAAGATGACAGTGTTTGCGTTCAACAACACCGTTCTGCTACGATGTGTACGCACATGAAGTCTGGTGAACAATACTAAGAGATCCGAGGAAATCAGATAGTTGTAAAGTGGAGAACTCCAAAGCATTGTTAAAACGAATAAACTTCACATAAAAATGTACTAAGCCTTTTCCAACTATAAGTAGGGTCGGCTACATGGATTCTTGCTCAAATCCATGTTGAAAGACTCGACTATTTTTTACGTCAGTCGTCGACTACCTAACGCAACCCCTGCAAGAGTAGGACTTGAACCGTGGTCTTTTATGTGGTAGATACACGGTACTACCATTGGACCATTAAGTGGGTTTGAAATATTCTTTACCACAAAGAAATATTCCATTGTATCGTACCCATAAGAAATATTCTTTATTTATTCTTTATTTCAATAAGAAATGATTTAATGACATGACCATCATCAGACTTATTTTTGAACAAGAAAACACAAGATAATCTAGAGAAATCATCTACAGCGACCGGATAGAAACGATGTCTGATGATCATGAACTCTACTAAGACCCCATATATCAAAATGGCGAATTGGAAAAGAGGAACGATGGTGTTTCCCAAGCTAACGTGCCTCACACTCTAAGGTGGTACGGGGAGAAATATGAAGGAGAGCATGACATAGCTTCTGCAGAGGAATGTGTCCAAAGTAAAGGTGCCGCATGAACAGAGAGAGTAATCCCGTAAGAATAGCCGCAACACCAGCTTAGGGAGGCTGGATCAGTCTGTAAAGTCCTCACTGCTCACACCACATCCAATCACCATGCTCGTGAGTATGTCCTGAAATACAAGAGATGAGGGATCAAATATGGTATGACAATGTAAATCTTTTGTAATTTGACTAATAGACAAAAGATTCATTTGAAACGCATGTGCATGCAAGACATTCTGCAGATGCATTGAGGGTCCTTCAATAATCCCCCCTGGCCAACAATGGGTAAGTGAACCCCATTTGCAATCACCACGGATCTCCCAGGAGGGAGAGATCTGTATGAGCTAAACTGTGCTCTATCTCCGTACATATGGTGAGATGCTCCAGAGTTCCTGATCCAGTCAGTCATGTCCGAGCTGATACAAGTGGTAAGTGCATAGGCTATACCTGAGGAGCTAGTGGAGGCTCTGGCAACGACAACAGTATCTGATGATCTGTAGGAGGTGCAGTCGGAGTAGTGATTATTTCCCTCAGTCGATAGATAATGTCATCGAGCCTCGAGTATCAAGTAGGAGAAATAGTCTCAATCTGCTCATCCATACGTGCATATGTCGGGTCCATGCTTCTAATAGCATGTGTCCTCTGAATGACCTAGCCTATGACAGTATATGCACGGACCCTACTGACATCCTCCTCCACCTCGTGGGCCATGACCACGAAACTACGAGGTACCCCCTCTGCTGCGAGAAACAAACATCGTAGAGGGGGTCTGAATCACTGTAGGGGATGAATTGATTATTTTGCTTAGCCTTTTGTAGACTTCCTCCATCTGTGGGATAGTCTCTCCTGTAAGGAGTTGAGTACATGCAACATCATACTCAGAGTCGAGAGAGGACATAAACACTCCTGTGATAATATCAGTTCTATAAGACAACTACTGCTCTATGCTGGCAGTAATAGGTATGAAGCTGCGTAACCTCTCAAACATGCCTCAAAGTTGTGAGAAATGGACATGGAGAGATCAACCATTCTACTTGGCCGAAAAAATGTCATACTGAAGCTGGAGGATCTTGTTCTCATTCTTTGCTTGCCATATGTGGCAGCTAGGGTGTCCCACATGGCCTTGGTTGGGGGCTGATTGACGATGTCGTTGACAATCTCTGAGGTGAGTATCTCGAAGAGCCAAACCCGTGCATAAGCATCATCTTGCTTCTAAGAAGCATTGGCCCCGGTTTTATCCTTCGGCTCTGCATCAGTCAGAATGTGCTCCTTGTTATTGCGCTGCATGAGGGTGGGAAACCGCATGGACCGCAACTCATAGTTGGTCCCATCCATCTTTACGATGGGAGCCGGGTCCTTGAAGGCACCGAAAGAAGAAAATATATCACCCTTGTTTTCTGATATTATAAAAAACGACCGACAAATGGAACTCAACGGGGGAGTAGACCGATCTGAGGGAGTCTACACGATCATATGGAGGATTGGTTGTATATGTAGACTTATACAACCATTCTCGGCTATCCTTGTTGCGCACTAGGGCCGAAAAAGGTGATTTATACGTTTGAAATCACTTTTTCTGAAAAAACAAACCGGTTCAAGTCACAGATCGGCCTCATAGAGAAGCACAGAAAAGCGCGGAGGTATCGAATGGTGCGCAGGAGGTGCATCCCCACCCTAGTGGCAGCATTGATACGCCTTGGCAGCTGCACAGGTTACCGTGGTGGATCTGGTAGCGGTGAGGGCCGCTAAGCTTGCTGCAACGGTCACTGTTGACGCATAGCTATTTTTGTATCTCTTTGTTATTTTATTTTCTTGTTATTCTCTTTATGTAATTTACCCATAGGCTACTCTCCTATATAAGAGAGCCTAGGGCTATGGAATAGAATAACTCATTCACGTTTTCCAACATGGTATCAGAGCGACGGTCCTAGACCGGAGTTCTCGAAACCCTAAACCTACCCCATCCACACCCGCCGACCTCTCTTCTCTCTCTCCCTCTCGGCGCCGCCAGATCCGATCGGAGGCTCCTTTTCTTCTTCTCCGATCTGCGGTGATCTGAGGTGATCTAGGCCGCAGATCCCCATCTGTGCTCGCATCGGATCTGCGGCGATCGGCTCTGGCGTTCTGCGCCTCTCGCGCATCTGGCGCACAGCCGCATCTGGCGCATCTGAGCGACTCCTGCGACTCCCGACAGATCCTGTGCGTCGCCAGATCCTGTGCGGCATAGCACCTCCTACGCATCTTCAACAAGGAGGGGATGTGCTGTGCTGTGAACATCTGCGTGCTAGGCATCTGCGCGCTGTGCCATATGTGTGCACATCTAGCGAGCACTAGGGCATTAGATACCGTGCGTCATCTCCAGCGCGTGAGGATTACATAGTGCGTGTACATATTGTGCGCTTGCGGATTGTAGCGCGTGCAGATCCATGGGGATAGTTGCCTGAGGTCTACACAAGCAACTAATCCCGTCTATGTCATTGTAGACAAATATTATCCATTGTCATTCGCTCCAGTCTTCAGTCTCCAGTATGTCAGAAAGCAAGGCAGATACCCCATCTATGGGCGCGTTTCGTGGTCCAGCGCCCATCGTCAAGATGGATGGCACGAACTATGAACTGTGGGCAATGCAGTTCATGAGTATGATGAAGTCCACGGGCAAGAAGCATATTCTCACAGAGCCCGAGCCTGCAGAGAAGACTGGAGTTCATGCCTCATGGGAGGCAGACGACGCATACGCCAAGGTGTGGCTATCTGGCACATTGGCTATTGAAATCGCCAATGACATTCTACATCAACCCACAGCCAAAGACATGTGGAATATCCTGGCAGCGACCTATTCTGAGGCGAAGAATGAGACGAAGATCCTGCAACTACAACATGATATATTCACGATAAAGCAGAATGGCCGCCCGTTACATTCTCTCTATACATCTTTGAGAGGAATGTTTGAGAAGCTTTACAGCTTCATGCCTCTTACCGCCACACCAGAGCAGCAGAAGACATACAGGAATGCAACGATGGTGGGTGTATTTCTCGCTGCACTCGATCCCGAGTATGAGGCCGCACGTTCACAGATTTTGGCGGATCGACTATTCCTCCCATGGAGGAGGCTTTTCACAGATTGAGTAGGATCAATGTACCTTCAGCAGCTGCCAGTCAGAATCCCTCAGCCATGGCGGTCAACATGGGCCGTGGTTCTCATTACCAGGGCCGTGGACGTACTCCCCGCGGAAGGGGTGGTCGCACTAGGCCTACATGCTCATATTGTCACCGCATCGGACATACTGAGGACACATGCTACTCAAAGCATGGATTTCCTGCATCTGCACGAGTCGCTGAGCAGATAGAGCCTCCTTCTGCTGCTTCACTGGATCAGCGTTTTGATGATCTGGTTGCCCGCCTCAGGGGCATTATCCCACCATCTGGCCCAACACCGACGACAGAGAGTCATACTGATGTTGCTGCTTCTGCTTCTGCCTCTACAAGTACTTCAGGTAGTACACTTGCACTTCATAGTAGTAGATCGGATACATTGTCATGGATCATGGACTCAGGCGCTACACATCATCTATGTGGCGACCAGAGTCTACTTTCAGGATATACTCAGATCCCTCCAGGACGGACAATAGTGATTGCCGATGGCACACATTCCCCCATCACGGGTCAGGGGGAGATTAGATTGACATCCTCTATGCAGCTCAAGAATGTTTTACATGCACCGCATTTTTCTATGAATCTTTTGTCGATCAGTCAGATTACGAAGGATCTCCAATGTCGAGCTATTTTTGATCTATCTTCTTTGATTTTTCAGGACATCCGTACGGGCAACGTGATTGGTCATGGCTATGAGCAAGGAGGCCTCTATCGTCTGAACCAGACCCCATTTGCCGGAATCACATCTTCTCCCGCTGGACAAGTATCTTCTCTCCTGTGGCATCTGCGTTTTGGTCATCTACCGCTTCAGAAGTTGCGTCTTGTCTTACCTTATAGTTTTTCTCACACACCTATCCAGTGTGAGACGTGTCAGTTGGGAAAACATCACAGGTCATCGTTTCCCAGTAGTCAAGGTCGGAGTAGTAACTCCAAATTTGAGTTGTTTCATGTTGATGTCTGGGGTCCAAGTCGTGTTCCCGATCATCAGGGGCACAGGTTTTATATTGTATTTGTGGATGATTTCTCTAGAGCATCATGGGTATTTCTAATGAAAAATAAGTCTGAAGCTGGAAATATTATTATTCAATTTCTAAATGAGATTCAGAATGTTTTTTCCACAACTGTCAAAATTATGAGAAGTGACAATGCCTTAGAGTTGTGCACCAATAATCTAGCCAACTACTACTCCTCTAAAGGAATTGTTCACCAAACATCATGTGCCTATACGTCTCAACAAAATGGGGTTGCAGAAAGAAAACACCGTCACCTTCTTGATGTCACAAGGTCACTTCTCATTCAGAGTCATGTTCCGTATTCATACTGGGGTGATGCAGTCCTTACTGCATGTTATCTTATAAATCGTATGCCCTCGTCTGTCTTGAATGAACAGGTTCCTTTCTCACTTATTTATCCTGACAAGGATCTGTTCACTCTTACCCCTCGTGTGTTTGGGTCAGTCGCCTTTGTCCATCAGTTGTCGCCCGGTTCTGACAAGCTCTCTCCTAGGGCTGTCAAGTGTGTCTTTGTGGGGTACTCCAGAACTCAAAAGGGGTACAAGTGTTTTGACCCTGTGCGTCGGCGGTATATGATCAGTGCAGATGTTACATTCTTTGAATCCATCATGTATTTCTCAGATTCTGGGAAGATGCAGCCGCCACCTATATCCCCTGACATTGTATTCATGGCACCACCAACATCTCAACCACCACCACCAACGCCACCACCACCGCCATCAATAGTATCTCTGTTACCATTCCATTACACCCGGAGGCCGAATCAAGCTCATGGTCCTGACCAGTCAACTAGCTCGCCTATGGTATGTAATGAGAATATTAATGTTGATGGATCTGACGACATTTCTTAGCAGGATGCATTACAGGAGCATGGTGATACCACAGAGGACCTAGATGTTCCAATCGCTCTACGCAAGCCGAAGAGAAGCTGTGTCAAGTATCCTGTATCAGCAGTGGTGTCGTTTGAGAGGCTATCTGGACCATTCAGGACGTTTGCATTGGCACTTTCAGCTACAGCCATCCCACGGAACCATCAGGATGCTATGCAGGATGCTAGATGGCAACTAGCAATGGAAGAAGAGATGGAGGCACTTCAGTCAAGAGGAACCTGGAGTTTGGTTCCTATACCTCCAGATGTTAGCCCGGTGAGTTGCAAGTGGGTGGTTACAGTTAAGCAAAATGCAGATGGTTCCATTGACAGGTACAAGGCACGCCTTGTTGCTCGGGGCTTCACGCAGACATATGGGGTAGATTACCTAGACACCTTCTCCCCTGTGGCGCGTCATTCCACTTTACGGATCCTGCTATCTGTTGCGGTTGCTAAAGACTGGCCACTATATCAACTGGACGTAAAGAATGCATTTTTGTATGGAGACTTGCAGGAGGAAGTCTATATGCAACAACCACCTGGTTTTGCTGTTGAGGGGGAGTGTTCCAAGGTTTGCAGATTGCATAAGGCCATCTATGGTCTTAAGCAGAGCCCCAGAGCATGGTTTCAGAAGCTTTCAGACCTCTTTGAGAAACAAGGATATAAACGCTCCAATGCTGATCATTCCTTGTTCGTGCAGAAGACGGCGAGAGGTATCATTGTAATCATGGTTTATGTTGATGATATCTTGATTACAGGTGATGATGACCAAGGCATTAAGCAAGCAAAGGAAAGGCTGGGGACCGAGTTTGTCACCAAGGACTTGGGAGTTCTTAGATACTTTCTGGGGCTGGAATTTGCTAGAAATCCATATGGATTAGTCATGTCACAGAGGAAGTATGTCACAGATCTACTGAGTGAGACAGGTATGCTAGGGTGTCGACCTGCTACGACACCAATGGACCCTAGCATGAAGCTGTATGATGATGACACAGAAGAGGTGGATCAGAGAAGGTACAGAGAACTGGTAGGCAAATTACTGTATGTCACTATCACTAGACCTGATATACAGTTTGCAGTGAGTCGTGTGAGCCAGTTCATGGAGCAACCACGCCAGGCCCATATGGATGCCATACACATGATTCTGAGATATCTAAAATCATCTCCAGGTGCAGGTTTGCTATTTAAGAAAGGAAAGGAGATTTCTGTTACAGGATGTGCGGATGCAGACTATGCAGGATGCCCCAAGGACAGGAAGTCAACATCAGGGTTTGCAGTCTATGTTGGAGATGCTCTAGTTTCGTGGAAGAGCAAGAAGCAGACAGTAGTAGCTAGATCCAGTGCTGAATCAGAGTATCGGGCTATGGCCCAGGCGAGCACAGAAATGATGTGGGTAAAATCCTTACTTGCAGACCTATGTATTGATATACCTCTTCCTATGATGTTGGAATGTGACAATCAGGCCGCCTTGTTTATTGCAAATAACCCAGCTTTTCATGAGAGGACCAAACATATTGAGGTCGACTGTCACTACATACGTGACATGATTCAGAAGGGGTTCATTGCTACATCTCACGTCACATCAGAGAATCAGACTGCTGATATTTTCACCAAAGCACTATTTAGAGGCCCATTCCAGAAGTGTGCGTCCAAGCTGAGCATGATTGATATCTATGCTCCATCTTGAGGGGGAGTGTTGACGCATAGCTATTTTTGTATCTCTTTGTTATTTTATTTTCTTGTTATTCTCTTTATGTAATTTACCCATAGGCTACTCTCCTATATAAGAGAGCCTAGGGCTATGGAATAGAATAACTCATTCACGTTTTCCAACAGTCACGTTGGGTGTCGCGTAGCCCTGGCAGTGGTGCTAGGGTGCAGCAATGACCGTGGCGGTGACACCTAGGGTGGCATGAGAGAGAAGGGAAGTGGCCTGCGATATGAGACAAATTTTAGGTCACGGCTCCAGTCTTAGGACCGTCACTCTGAATCTGATACCATATGGAGAAAATAGAATAAGGTACATTCATAGAGACCCTAGGTCTCTCTTATATCTGAGAAAAGTCCTAGGGTAGATTATACACAGTGGATAGAGAGAAACATAAATAAGAGAAAGTAATAAAAGAATACAAGTATCTCAACATTCTCCTCAATAAATGGAAAGCTTCAATACTTAAATGACCTGTCATGAATCCGAATTGGTTTCCAGTTACTTTGTAAACTTGCCTCAACCTTCTTTCGATCACTCGTTAAATTTTCATAGTATGACTCATCAGTTTGATACCTATATAATTTGAACAATTTTGAATGTCTCCTTTTCTCTTATAAAGATGCACCACAATGCTTCTCCTCCATTCTTCATGCATTTTCTTTCGTCAAATAATATTAAATAAATTCGTGAGCCAAGTCAAACCTTGTTCACCTAGAACTCTCCAAACTTCTATAGGAATGTCATCATGTCCTATTCCTTTCCCAGGTTTCATAACCTTTAAAACCTCCTCTACTTCCTTTTATTCGTCTATAGCTTGCACGATTCATATAACATTCACCACTAGCTGCATCTCCCAAAGTAGTATCTTTATTTCCTTCCCAATGAAAAGCTCATGGAAATACTACTTCCATCTAGTCTCTATATTCTTCAGAGTAACAAGCACTTGTCCTTCCTCATCCTTGATGCATCTCACTTGAGAAAGTTTTTTTTATAATTAAGTAATAAAAATATATCTATTGTTTATTCTTTATTAACTCGCCTTTCTGACTGCATAGTGAATATTAACTTTGCAACTTTACTTGACCAATGTATACTCTTAGGTTTTTCTAATTTTTCATATTGCAGCAATGTTTTTGATTTTAAAAATGGCATGTAAGCCATTGTAGTTGTAGGCGGGAAATATTATGGCTCTACCATTTCACTCGTTCAAGGGTGGCTAATATCTATTATTAATTGTCCAGTATTCCATATTATGTCAATTATTAGTGATATTTTTTAACTGATCAATTGAACAATGGTGCACTGTGTTTCTCTTTCAGTTAAGTTGGGCTTGTTCGTAAGTCGAAAAAAGAGCGTCATGCTGCCAGTAATATTGGCCATATCATGTGCTGCTATTTTATCAATTTTTATAGTGTTCATAATCATGAGAAGGCAACTGCGATACCAGTACTTGACTTCCAGTTCCAAAAGATGCGCATGTAAGTTGAGAATATTGGAAATTTGGAATGTTCATCCGCTTACTAGTTTTGCCAAGTCTTCTCCTCTTTCGTTGATTGTTTTAAATGGGCATTAGAAGGAACTGCTGTATGTAAAAAAATTATGGACTGAGCAAGGTTTCAAACATCAATGCCAGGTGAAAGCTAGGATTACTATTTCATATAGAGAAGGTGGAATGTGATCTTCTACTTGAATTCTTTTTATAAAACAAATTTGGGTTTCTTAATAAAACAATTCATTCTGTTCTTGGCATTGTATTAAAGAACACCTAATCTATTCTCTACCAAATCTCTATGTCCCTCTTCTCAGTTAGCAGCATCACGTCGATTCTGTGTGTCTTTCTAGACCCTGTAATCGTCTTCTTTTCTAGGCCTCACAGGCTTATTGTCCCTACGACGTGGTCTATATTTTTGTCTGTCATTTTTGACTAAGGACCACGATGATCCTTTAAACAATAAGAGTCTTCTCTTTGGGCTTTCTTTTTGGTTGAGAGTGTAGTGTGGAGCTCAATTATCTATTATGGTGAAGACCGTGACACTTTACTAAGAAAAAGGTGTTGCTATCCTGCTATATATTATTGAATAATAATCCTAAAGTTACAAAATCTAAGACTCCAAGAGATCCTTGACATGGGACATAATGTTTTCTATGCAAAACCTCTCCTAGTGTAAAAATTGAGGTACAAGATATCGATATTGACATCGTATCAACCATCTGAAAAGGGTTTATCAGGATATGTTGATGGTATCGATGGAAATCTAAAAAATGACTCAAAAACAGCGATTTTCTCGCAAATTAAGATCGTCATGGTTCTTAAAACAATAAATAACATACTAATAGATACTTATATTTAGCAAGTTGATGTGCATTATATTGCACATATTATTGCTGACGATGCTAAACGTTGATTGTTGAGATACTGGAAGGGCCATAAAGAAATTTGCATATAACTAAACATAAAGCACCGAAACATTATATAATCTACAATACATTGCCTACTATGTATAAACAAAAGATGAGCTATATCTTAAATAAAACAAGCAAACAAATGGACATAATAACATATAGATTATATATAACATCGTTAAAGATAACAGTAGATATATATTTATGTTACCGCACTTTTTTCTATTCTAATTTCTTTTGTCAGTCTTATGTAATTTACTCTAGGTCTCTCCTCTATATAGTCTCATATTTTCCCCAACATGGTATCATAGCGGCAGTCCTAGGCCGAAGCTCTTGTACCCCAGAAACCCTAGACCTCCACTGGCCCCTTTTTGAGGTGCCGTCACCAGCCTCTCTCTCTACGCGATGTCGGCATGGATCTCGAGGTGCAGGTAGCCCTCTCTGCACATCTCGACGCTACCAACACCAATCTCTCTCTCTCTTGAGGCGTTGCTGCCGGCCCATTCTCGACGCCAGCGGCTCCTCTCCACCGTGCGGGCTCTCTCTCTCTCTCAGGTGCGTGCGCTTGTGCTCATGTGTACGCATGTATACTATCTAGCCCGCACTTCAGTCTAGTTTGCGGTAATGGATTTGGTTGCAGTTTGAGTCTACACATGCAACCAAATTCTCTTGTATTAGTGTAGATTATTCTTTTTTAAACTCTACTAATGTAGTCTTCTTCAATAGGCAACATGTCAGAGAGCAAGGTAGACATCCCCACCACATGTGCCTTCAGAGGTCCAACGCCCATAGTTAAGATGGATTTGTCAAATTATGAGTTGTGGGCTCATGCAATTCATGAGCTTAATGAAGTCAATGGATAAGAACCATATTCTTTCCGAGGAAGAGTCGGCAAAGAAGGCATGGTTGATTGCCTCATGGGAGGTTGATGATGCATCATGCTCAAGTTTGGCTATCTGGTACCTTGACACCAGAGATTGATAATGATGTCTTGCACCAACTCATTGCCAAAGCAATGTGGGATATACTTGTTGCCACGCATTCACAGGCGAAGAATGAGACGAATATTTTACAACTTCAACATGATATCTTTACTATAACGCAGAATGGATGACCCTTCATGCTCATTATACTGCATTGTACGGGTTGTTTGAGAAGCTTCATAGCTTCATGCCTCTCACGGCTACCCTAGAGAAGCTGAAGACGTATTTGGTGTCTTCCTGGCGTCTTTTAACTCACAGTACGAGGCATCATGCTCTCAAATACTAGCATATGTTACTATTCATCCCATGGAGGAAGCTTTCCATAGACTCAACCGGATCAACATTCCTTCACTAACTTCCATGTCAAACTCGTCTGCAATGGTTGCATCCCGTGGTCGAGGAGGCTCTTCTCAGTTTCGTGGTCGTGGAACTTGTGGTAGAGGAGGTTGTGGAATTCGCCTGCCCTGCACCTACTGCCATCGTTCTGACCATTTAGAGGATGCATGCTACTCCAAGCTTGGCTTCCCCGCATCGGCCCGTGTAGCAGGGAAGCCATCCCTCATGCAACTCCATCATCATCATCATCATCATCAGATCAGAGATATGATGAGCTTGTTTCTCGATTGAGAGACATCATGCCCCCAACTAGTACCTCTTCACCTGCTTCAGAGAAAGCTCAGACATTTCTGCTAGTGCCGGAGCCAATACCTCAGGTAGGATTCATGCATTTACTTCTTTTCATTGTTCAGATTTAGTAGAATGGATCATGGATTCCGGTGCAACATAACATTTGTGGGGAGATAGAGATCAGCTCACCGCGTACAGATAGGTTCCTCCAGAGAGGATTGTGGTTATAGCAAATGGGACACATTCCCCAATCGTAGGATTGTGGGAGATTAGCTTGACACCCTCTATGTGATTGCAGAATGTGCTTCATGCTTCGACTTTTCTATGAACTTATTGTCTATTAGTCAGATTACTAAGGATTTACATATATTAGTAATGCATTCTTACGCTCTTAACTATTCATTGTAATCCCTTTATGGGGTACTTACGTAGTTTTTCCAGTATTGAAATCTCTAGGGTTTTGTCCTATATAAGGACCCTTGGACTTCCTGAATAAGCTATGCAATTTCTCTCGTTCATTCGTTTTCACATGGTATCAAAGCAACGATCCTAGATTGGTGTTCTGACCTAAATCCCACCACCACCTCCAGCCCAAATCTTTAGCCGCCACTGCCCACACGTCATCCTTTCTCCACGACTTCAGGCCATTGGCGACAACCTCCTACCTCCGTCAGGCCTCCTGCAGCCTTATCTCAATGCCGCGAGGCCGTATCTATCTGTAGTAAGGCCCGGAAGAAGCCCACTAGGCTTAATCATCCCCCTGCAGTAGTGCTCCGCTGTTGTGGGGCCTTTTCTTCACCACAGTAGGACTTGGGTTGCCCTATGTTGCTCTGTCATACACTCCCTCACTGCCACAAGGCTTGTGCGTCATTGCCAGGCCTCCAGGCCCCCGCCAGGAATACCATCTGGCCACCACCTAGCGTCGCCTTGCCTTGCTAGGGCACTGCTCACCATTGACTCAGCAGGGGGCCCTCACGTCACCGCAACAAGCCGCTACAACAGGATCTCATGCCTCCTTCGATCGTCCTGTCTCATTGATGTGTGATTAGGGTACTTTTATGCTTGATTGAGATAAAGAACTATTTCGAGTTACACCTTCGCCAAAGCGATCACCATGGCTTCTGCATAGCCCATGTCCGTGTACCCGACTTCTTCTGTGATGGTACATGCCACTTCTATCAAACTAAAGGGCTCCAAAAACTGGTTGAATACTACATGCTTCTCACAAGTCTGTTCGAATCAAGGTCTTAAATGCCGGATTTCGGTTTCGTTTCGGAGACTGCCCGAAACAAAATTTCGGTCGAATTCGACTGAAATTTCGATCATTTCGGTTTGTTTTTGAACTAGCCCCCCCCCCCCAAATTTTGGTCGACATCGACCATTTCGGTCGAATTTCGGCCACCCACCGAAATCGAAATTCGACTGAAATTCAGTCGAATTTCGCCGAAATTTGAGGTCATGGTTCGAGGAGCTTCTCATTTTTCAGCCTACTTGTTGTGACAAGCCAATAGGAGGGCGTGTAAAATGGCAGGTGTATTGCTTTTTGTCTAGATTGCATATGTGATACAAGCATGTAAAGGATCAATTTCTGACCACTGATGCAGTACCCACACTTGAGACCGTCTTTGGTCGTCTGCAGAACTTGATTCTCCAACTGAGCACCTCACTACTACTACATCTGCGAAGACTGCAATCCATTATGCTCGGGGGAGGCACAACTATCAGGGAGGACGCGGTCGTGAGTTTGGCCATGGTCGAGGTCATGAGTATAGACATGGTCGTGATTTTGGTCGCGGACGTGGACATGATCCTACTACTGCTCATATCCATCTTACATACATTGTGGACGCTGGAATCACCAATCTGACCTTTCCGAGCAAATTTTGGCATGTCGCACAATGCCAACAGTGCACTAGAGACAACTTCATACGAGGGCCCATCTGACGAGGCTGAGATCTCACATGATCAGCTTCCTGGTGATAGTTAGAGAACATTTGTTGTCTTTGAATATGCTTGTCTGCGATAACTTCTGCAGAACTCTTTAACCGATGTCAACAATACGGTTGCTTCTACTGCTAATTTGGCTACTACCTCAGGTACAATTACCAACTCTGCTTCTGCATCCAACCTTGCATGGATTATTGATTCTAATGCGTCGACGCATTTGATGGGAGAAGATAGACTTCTCACTTTCTTACAATCGTCTTCCTCTGTGAAGACTGTTTGATTTGCCAATGGGGCACATTCGCCTGTGACTATTATAGGTACTGTGGAGTTTTCTTCTAGACCCCGACTGACTGGAGTTCACTACGCATCTGCATTTCCACTTTGTCTTTTATCTGTTCAAAAGTTGTGCATGAAGCTTAGCTGTTGAGTTGTGTGTGATGGATTTTGTTATTATTTCCAGGACGTCTGGACGAGCAAGATTTTTGATGGGTTCATGAGCAGAACAACCTCTACTATCTTGATGTCCCCTCTAAATCTAGTTTGTCGGCTCTGCATACATCTCCGAAGATCCTCTTCTCTGGCATTTTCGCCTCGGTCATCCATCTGCCAAAGCTATCTCTTTAATATTCCCCGAACTCTCTACGCTCAAGCCCTTTGAGTGCAAGGCATGTCAGTTCGGGAAACATCATCAAGTTTCTTTCGCTGCTCGAATTGAGCCACGCTGTGAAGTTCTTTTCTCTTTAGTCCATTGTGATATTTGGGGACACTGTCCGGTCCGTACTATGAGTAAACACAAGTATTTTGTCGTTCTTGTTTACGACTACAATAGGTCATCTTGGGTCTATCTATTAAAGGAGCGTTCGAAGATTAATAATATTGTCAAGAATTTCTTCGATTATCTCAAGAATATTTTCTCTGGTGTTCAAGTTTTTCACTCTGATAATGCCTTGGAATTTACCCAAGATGATGTCGCAAACTTCTTTGCATTCCAAGGCATCATTTATCAAACTTCATGTCCTTATACTTCCCAACAAAACGGGGTAGCGGAAAGAAAAGTTAGACATCTACTAAATATTGCACGCTCCCTCCTCACCTAGATGGAAGTTCCTAAAACATATCGAGGTGTTGTTGTTCTTATCGCCATCCATCTTATCAACATAGTCCCCTCTACTTCCCTACATGGCTCCATCCCGTTTTCCCTGCTATACCCAACTGAGTCACCCTTTCTTCTACCTCTGAGAATTTTTGGATGTGTGATCTTTGTCCAAATTTTTTCATACTACTGACAAACTATCTCCCCGTGCAATCAAATGTGTTTTCTTAGGGTTCTCAAAAAGACCACTAGTGTTATGATCCTACTAGACATCGCTATTATATCTCTGCAATTGTAACCTTTTTGAGCAGACCAGCTTCTTCACTCAATCTGTTACAGATATTCCTCTGGATCTCCCACCTCCACCCATTGTCTATAAGTGCAAGCAACTATCTCCACCATCAAATGTTCATTTACTTGTTTCTGTATTACAAGATGATATGCCTTCTTCAAGTGTCCTGTCCACTATTGTCGTGGATGGTCCTTAGGAGCTTCCCATTGCTCTACGCAGAACAAAGAGGCTATGTCCTTTCCATCCCATGTCTCATTTCAATTCTACTTCTAGTTTATCTTTTACTGATAGAAGATATGCATCTGCTCTCATGATTATTTTTATTCCGAGAGATCACCATAGTGCTTTGCAGGATTCATGATGGCAACATGCCATGAATGAAGAGATGCAAGGTTTTATTTCCAGAGGGACATGGGATCTGCTGCAATGTCCAAAGGGGACTTGACCTGTGGCATGCAGATGGATCTTCACAACCAAGGAGTCACCAGATGGGTCCATTAATAGATTAAAAGCACATCTTGTGACCAAAGGTTTTACACAGAAATACGGGGTCGATTACTTCAAGACATTCTCATCAGTTGCACGAATGGGCTCTATAAGAACTATTCTTTCAGTAGCAGCTAACAAGGCCTGGCCTATTTTTCAACTAGATGTGAAGAATGCATTCCTATATGAAAATCTTGATGAGAATGTATACCTGATGCAGCCTTCGGGTTACGAAGTTCAGGGGGAGTATGTATGTTGACTTCGCAAGGCAATATACGGTCTAAAGCAAAACCCAAGGGCGTGGTTCGACAGACTTACTTCAGAAATCAACACTCTTGGCTTTCAGAGAACAACATATGACTATTCTGTGTTTATTAGAAGACGGACAATTGGTACTGTTATACTTGCTATTTATGTGGATGATATAGTTGTCATAGGTGATGATGATAAAGGGGTACTAGAGACCTAGGCCTTTCTCTAGAAGGTGTTCGTCACCAAGGACCTTGGTCCACTATGCTATTTCTTGGGCATTAAAGTACTACGCAATACAGAGGGACTTCATCTCTCATAAAGGAAATATTGTATGAACATCCTTACTGAAGTTGGGTTACTTATATGCATGCCCTCTGGTATTCCTATAGATCCGAAGAAACACTCCACATTAGTGACGTAAACGGATGCAGTAATATTCGTATTAGTTCGTATTTGTATTCGTTTTTAAGAGGATATGGTTCTTGTTTTTTTTAAAACAGGCGAATACGAATAAAAATACAAATATTCTGAACGATTTTTTTGTGGATACGAATCCGAATATGAATCTTGAGTTAAACGAATGCGAATACGAATACGAATACGAACCAAAATGAATCTGGTTAGGAATTCGAATATTCGTATTTGTTGGAAGAAATAGAGAACTTGTTTATTCCAGAGAACCCTAGGCTCTCTTATATAGAGGAAGCCTATGGGTAAATTACATAAGATGGAACAACGAAAATAAGCATGACACACAAGTACATATATATTAGAAATATCTCTACACTCCCCATCAAGATGGAGCATAGATGTCAATCATGCTCAGCTTGGAAGAACATTTCTGAAACGGCCCTCTGAGCAACGACTTAGTAAAAATATCTGTAGTATGCTCTCCTGAACTAACATGGGAGTAGAAATCAACCATTTCTGAATCATATCCCTGGTATAGTGGCAGTCTACCTCAATATGCTTCGTCCTTTCATGAAATGCAGGATTATTAGCAATAAATCATGCTGCTTGATTGTCACATTGTTACTCCATGGTTAATGGTACATCTATATGCAGATCTGCTAATACGGCTCGAAACCACATCATCTCCGTACTTGCCTGTGCCATGGCTCTGTACTCAGATTCAACACTAGATCTAGCCACCACTGTCTGTTTCTTGCTTTTCCAAAAAACTAAGGAACTACCAACAAATACTGCAAAACCTAAGGTAGATTTTCGGTCCCTAGGACACCCTGCATAATCCGCATCAACACATGCAGAGATGGAAAGATTTGTTTCTCTCCTGAACAACAATCCTGCACCCGTAGATGACTTTAGATATCTGAGTATCATATATACAACATCCATGTGTATCTATCTGGGCTGTTCCATGAACTGACTCACCCGACTAACTGCAAAAGCAATGTCAGGTCTGGTGATAGTAATATAGAGAAGTTTTCCCGTCATTTCTTTGTATCTTCTTTTGTCAACTTTCTCTGTATCATCTTCATATAGCTTCATACTAGGATCCATGAGAGTAGTGGAGGATCGACACCCAATCATACCTGTCTCAACAAGCATATCTGTAATGTATTTCTTTTGGTTCATCACAAGACCCTGCGCATTCCTCGCAAACTCCAATCCCAGAAAGTATCGTAGAGTACCAAAATCCTTGGTCACAAACTGATGGCCTAAAAATGATTTTGCCATCTTTATCCCCTGCATATCATCTCCCGTAACAAGTATATCATCAACATATACCATAATAACAACAATACCTCTGTGAGTCTTCTGGACAAACAAGGAGTGGTCTGCATTTGATCTTATGAACCCTTGCTTCTGAATGAGATCTGAAAGCTTCCGAAACCATGCCCGCGGACTTTGTTTAAGACCATATATGGCCTTGTGAAGTCTACACACCATATGACACTCCCCCTCAGCAGTAAACCCCGGAGGCTGCTGTATGCACTGTTGTAAAAGTCGGCCGACTAGGCCGACTAGTCGGCCCGACTAGTCGAGTCGGGGGGGTATCCGACTCGACTAGGCCAAATCGGCCTATAGTCGGGTCAACCCGATTAGTCGCCCGAGTAATCGGCCTAGTCGGCCGACTAGTCGGCCGACTTTTGCATAGAAGTTTTAAACTGTTTGTATACTGTTTTTGTACACTTTTTTATATACTTTTAATTGTTTGTGTTGTTATTACTTAGTCATTATTACTATAAATTCAAATATATATGAAGTGGTTTTATACTTAAAATAATACAAAAATATACCTCCTTTTGCCTTAACATCCTTGTGGACACATGAAAGTACGGTGTAAACTAACAACGTTTCAACAAACATTTAGCATCCTTGACTACAACAGATATGTATATGAATTCTTTTACATTATCAAATTATGTCAATAACTATAAGGTTATATAATTATTACATCTTTTTATTTATCTTTTGTGATTTGTTAATTAGCTTCGTGATTCTTAATTAGAATGATTAGTAACATGTGAGTTTGTTGATTAGTAACTTGTGAATTTGGTTAGCTTTGTGTTTGTATGTATTAAAATTGCTAAATTTGTGTATATATGTGAGAGTGTATGTATTAAAAATCGATTTATATATTTAAAATAATTAAAAAAAATCAAAACCGACTAATGCCCGACTAAATCCGATTACTCTCCCGACTGCCGATTAATCCTTAGTCAGTGACCCCGCCGACCGAGTACCGACTACCGCTTTCTGCAACCTTGGCTGTATGTAGACTTCTTCCTGCAGATCTCCATATAAAAGGCATTTTTGACATCAAGCTGGAACAAGGGCCAATCATGTACCACTGCGACTGACAGAAGAACACATAGAGTTGAATGATGGGCCACCGGGGAAAAAGTGTCCATATAATCCACGCCATAGGTCTGAGTGAATCCACGGGCCACTAGTCTTGCTTTGTAGCGATCAAGGTTGCCATCCGCATTATATTTGACAGTAAAGACCCATTTACAACTGACCACTGAAGCTCTTGGGAGAACAACAACCAAACTCCTTGTACCACGAGATCGCACTGCAACCATTTCCTCTTCCATGGCTAACCGCCAGTTGCTGTCTTTCAAGGCATCCTAATAGTTATGTGGTATCACATCGGTAGATAGGACAATAGCGAATATCTGTAAATCACCAGTGAGGTGATGGAATGAAACTTGTGACGCAAGTGGATAAGATGCACATGTTCGCTTGGATTTCCTCAAGGCAATAGGTACTTCCAAATGATCAGCAGTGTCCACCTGTACATCATTGTCATGCACTTGTGCATTGTCAGTCCCATCATTACTAGTATGACCTGGACATACCTGGGCATGGTGGATGAATGACGGCCTCCATGAGTATGATTCGGACGACGAGTATAAAATTTCGGTAGAGGTGGGACTGGTGGTTGTGAAGGTGGTGGTGACGGTGGTGGCACAACATGAGTAGGTATGTGATCAGACTGGCATACAGGAGGAGGTGGCACATAAATGTCATCATCAATAGTGGAAGGGGTCAGCCTGTCACCTGTAGGCGAGAAATACATGTCATTTTAAAAGAAGGTGACATCAACATTGACATAATATCTACTATTCACAGGATCATAACATCTATAGCCCTTTTGAGTACTCTCGTACCCCAAAAACAAACACTTGACAACCTTAGGTGAGAGCTTGTCAATCCCTGGGATGAGATGATGGACAAAAGCAACTGAACCAAAAACACAAGGAGTTAGTGAGAACAATTCCCTGTCAGTAAAGACAACAGAAAGAGGGACTTTCTCACCCAACACAGAAGATGGCATACAATTGATCAGATAACCTGCCATAAGAACATCATCACCCCAAAAAGACAGAGGAGCACAACTATGAATGAGTAAAGTCTGAGCCACATTAAGGAGATGGCGATGTTTTCTCTCTGCAACATCGTTCTGTTGAGACGTGTAGGCACAAGTTATTTGGTGAATAATGCCATGAGACAAGAACAAATGAGACAGAGCACGAGTGCAAAATTTTAATGCATTTTCTGTACGCACAATCTTTACATTAGAAGAAAAAATATTCCGAATTTCATTGATAAGATTTTTAATTACATCCACCACTTCAGATTTATTTTTCAATAAAAAGATCCAAGACAATCTAGAGAAATCATCCACGACCACTAGGTAAAATCTGTGTCCCTGGTGATCAGGTACACGACTCGGACCCCAAATGTCAACCTGCAATAACTCAAAAGGGGAGCAACTGCTCCTAGACTCACGACAAGGGAAAGTAGACCTGTGATGCTTTCCCAACTGACAGCCTTCACACTAAAAAGAAGATTTTGGTGAAATCTGGGCAAGATATGACGCAACTTCTGAAGAGGAAGATGGCCAAAACACATATGCCATGTAAACAGAGAAGCAGAACCACTGGAACCAAATTCCTAAGTAGTACTTGGGATTAACTTAAATACTCATATTCTACGAAATGTTTTTTTACATCGAAGCTACAGTGGTGTCCCATGTTGAACATGCGACACCTAAAAAGTTTTTTTTACCTCGTAACTACAGAGGTAACGCATCTTAAAGATGCGATATATAAATCACATATCGAATATACGAGGTAAAAAAAACTTTTCAGGTGTCGCATGTTCAACATGCGACACCACTGTAGCGTCGGTGTAAAAAAATATTTTGTAGAACCTGGATATTTACGTAAATCCCATGTAGTACTTAGGAATTTGGTTCAGAACCACTGGACTGAGATGAGACACCAGCATAGGAGGTGCGAACCAACCGATAAAGACCATCCTGCTCATGGCCACATCCAATCACCCTACCTGTTAGAATGTCCTGAAAAATAAGAGATGATGGGTCAAATATAGCTTGACAATGCAAATCCTTTGTAAGCTAACTAATAGAAAGTAAGTTCATCGAGAAATCTGGAGCATGCGAAACATTCAACATGCAAATAGAGGGTGTCAAACTGATCTCCCCCTGTCCAACGATGGGGGAATGAGTCCCATCTGCTATTATTACCGATCTCCTTAGGGAAACCTCTCTGTAGGATGTAAACTTATCTCTGTTCCGGTAGAGATGATGTGTCGCACTGGAGTCCATGATCCATTCCGAACTGTTGGAGTATTTGGTAGTGCACCTATTGAGTTGTAGCAGGGTAAATGGATCCTGGAGAAGATCCATTTACCCCATCCTGTGTTTAGTCCCATACCGCCTGTGGGTGGGACTTGGAGGCTCTGGGAAGGCTATATAAGGAGCCCCAGACCTCCTTTACTCATTGAGAAAAAGCAATGAAGCATATGCTCCTTTGAGGACTTCTCCCGTGGTTTCATCCCGCTCCTCATGGAGTAGGGTTCCACGTAAAATCCCACGTTCTTTCTTGTTCTTATTCTTTTTCAATATTATGCTTCCGCAAGATTATTTATAACATGGTATCAGAGCGGGTTCGATTCTCGCGGATTACTTTTATGTTCTTTGTTTCCGAGATTCGATTGTTTATTCTTGAAGATTATTGTATTTAGATTTGTTCATATTCTAGGGTTTTGTTAAAACCCTAATATTACAAGTTGAGTTGTGATCCTGGAGAATTTGTGAAGATCCGTTGAGGATTTGTCCTCCAAGCCGCGACGACGAACCCACCGCGCAAGGCATCTCTGTGCGCCTCCAGGCAGCCTTTGTGCCCAGGTTTCATCATGGTTCAAGATTCAGATCAGCCCACAAAGCGGGGCTTGCCGCATCTCCTTCCCATCGCGCGGAGCTCCCCCCCTTCATCTCGGCAGTCTCCAGACCAGTCTACAAAACTCTCGTGACATCTCTTCCAGAGGCGGCGGACTCTTCCGAAGTTTTGGTTCCCAATCAGGGAACCCTCAGGCGGCGCCCTCGCTAAGGCCCGAAGCTCCTTCACGTGCGATCTCCAGGCAAGCACGAGCCCTGGCTCCGAGCGGCGACGCTTCCATCGCAAGCCACCTCCAGGCTGGCGCGTGTGTTTCACGCAACGAAGGCGGCATGCCCTCCAGTTCTGCGCTGCACCATCTTCTCAGGCGAGGCGAGCACCTCCCAGGCGCGGAACCAAGCCGCGCGATGCTCCATGTGCCCAGGCGGTTTCCTCCGGATACCGCGCGCCTGCGACCTCTCCCCGCGCGGGCCAGCGACCTCTCCCCGCAGCGCCGCCGCATATCTTCTCTGTGCATCCCCAATCGCCCCTCGCGCCTCTCCAGCAGCGCCCAGCGGCGCCCCAGCAGCCTCCAACTCCATCGGGGGCGGCGGTAGATGAAGATGCCCATCAGGGGCGGGCGGCTGTTAAAAAAAAAGGAAGAGCCCTGTTGGGCCGTGTTACCTATTAAAAAAAAGTGGCGGCTGGTTTAAAGCCCAACAGGGGCTGTGTATTGAAAAAAAAGGGCGTTTGAAGGCCTAATTAAAAAAAAGGGGAAAAAGAGAGAGAGAGGGTTCGCATTACGTGGAACCCTAGTGAAGTGAGGGTTGATTGGGTTTCGGTCCAAAATAAAAAAAAGAGGGAGAGACCATCCGTATATTTGAAGAAAAAAAGGGGAGAGGGGGCTGTTTTGCCGGCTCTAATTGGTCATGATAAAAAAAATTGAGTTGGGCCCAAGTGGGCCAGAAGAAAAAAAAAGGGGAGATTTAATAAAAAGAGGCGCATACATTTGAAAAAAAGCCGTACGCAAGTATTTTGAAAAAAAGAGCCGCGTACAAAGAAAAGTCGTACGCATTTTTCAAAAAAAATGAGCTGCGAAAGCCGAAAAGAAAAATGAAACGGCTTTAAAAAAAGGTTTTTCAAAAAAAAGGATGACGGCTTTAAAAAAAAGCCGCAAGTATGTTTTGTTTTCCCCTTATATCTGGTCTTCTCCCAACTTTTCGATGTTCATTTTCCGACAAGTATGGGAGAAAGGGGGAGTATATGTAGAGTCACAGGTCTATTTCAGATTCTCCAGATTCAGATTATCCAATCTCCAGACCAGTTCAGAATTTTCAGACTCTACAGATGATCAGATTTTGTCAGACTCGACGATTGATTCCGAGTCCAATTTCAGACACGCACGAGTGTGCGGTCATTGTCAGATGTGCATAAGTTGCCATCATTTGTTTCGCGGTCCCTACCATTCGTCTTGTTGTCAGGCCAGAGTTTTCATGTGAGCCATAGGGACTCCAGAGCAGAGGACCATTCCCTTGAGGGCAAGGGTTTTCATGTGGTATCATAGGTACACCAGAGCAGTGCACCATTCTCTGAGCCAGATGGGAGAGACCCAGTTCTCCGACGAGGAGACTTCAGGTGCAGTTTCAGACTCGATGGTCAGATTCCGAGTCTTCAGTTGACTCACACTCCAGCCCGTTCGTCCTCCTTACCTGCACGTCATGAGAAGCAACGTTCTCGACTGCAGCATGTGCGCGTTGGGTTGATATTGTCCGTAGTGTCCTGTAGCGTGAGTTGAGTTTCTTTCTGTTTGTTTGTCCAAGCTGAGCATTGCATGCTCCAGCTTGAGGGGGAGTGCTGGAGTATTTGGTAGTGCACCTATTGAGTTGTAGCAGGGTAAATGGATCCTGGAGAAGATCCATTTACCCTATCCTGTGTTTAGTCCCATACCGCCTGTGGGTGGGACTTGGAGGCTCTGGGAAGGCTATATAAGGAGCCCCAGACCTCCTTTACTCATTGAGAAAAAGCAATGAAGCATATGCTCCTTTGAGGACTTCTCTCGTGGTTTCATCCCGCTCCTCACGGAGTAGGGTTCCACGTAAAATCCCACGTTCTTTCTTGTTCTTATTCTTTTTCAATATTATGCTTCCGCAAGATTATTTATAACACGAACCATTAGAACTGTGACATGATGTAAAGGCATAAATGCTACCTGATGTGCTTGCCATACCTGACATGCTTGTAGAGGCTGAAGCTGCAATGCCTGAATGTCCTCCTGGTGAGTCAGTAGTGGCAGGAGGCATGATATCCTGTAGTCTGGCGACAAGATCCTCACACCGTTGGTCTGAAGTGGATGGCGGTGTAGGCACAGCATGCTCGGCTACACGGGCAGATGCAGGAAAACCATGCTTAGAATAGCATGTATCTTCCACATGATCTGGACGATGACAAAAGGTGCATGGATGACGGAAGCGGCCACCTCGACTACGAGATCCACGACCACGAAAAGAGGATGGGACACCTCTGCCTCGGGAAGCAGCCATCGCTGAAGGAGGTGGCGTAGACGCTAGAGAAGGAACCGAGATTCGGCTGACTCGTTGATACACTTCCTCAACTGGAGGAATAATAGCATCTGCCTATATCTGCGAGCGAGCCGCATCATACTTCGGGTCTAGTACCGCTAGTAAGACCCCCACCATTGTAGCATTTCGGAACGTCTTCTGCTGCTCAAGGGTCGCCGTCAGGGGAATGATACTGTAAAGCTTCTCAAACATCCCCCGTAGGGATGTATACAATGAGTGCAACGGTCGGCCATTCTGCTTGACTGTAAGGATGTTATGCTGAAGTTGGAGGATCTTGGTCTCGTTCCTCATCTGCGAGTACGTCGTGACAAGAATATCCCACATGGCCTTAGCCGTGGGTTGATATAGGACATCATTGGCAATCTTCATTGTCAGAATGCCAGAAAGCCAAGCCTTGGCATACGAATTGTCAGCCTCCCATGAGGTGTAAATCCCCGTCTTCTCCACCGGCTCATCTTCGGTAAGAATGTGCTTCTTACCGTTGGACTTCATGAGGCTCATAAACTGCATCGTCCATAGCTTGTAATTCGTCCCATCCATCTTGACTATTGGCGATGGACCTTTGAAGGCGCTAATGGAGGGCATATCGACCTTGTTTTCTGACATAGTTGCCAGAGACGAAGAACTAGGTTTGTAGACCAATGAAGAATCGCCTACAGAAACATGTAGGGATATGAGTGCATATATAGACTTATGCACTCATACCCTTGAAGAGAAGGAGATGTAGTCGGCGTCGAGTTGGGGGAAATGGGGTAGCGGGATGAGTGGTGACGGAACGAGAATAAGAGGCGACGGGAGGGGGGGCAGCGGGGATGAGAGGGGCGGCTAGGGTTTAGGGTGGAGGCTATGATACCATGTTGGAAGAAATAGAGAACCTGTTTATTCAAGGGAACCCTGGGCTCTCTTATATAGAGGAAGCATATGGGTAAATTACATAAGATGAAACAACAAAAATAAGCATGACACATAAGTACATAAATACTAGAAATATCTCTACAGTATTATATATATTTAATATTTCAAAATAACATTTGGGTTAACATCCCCCAACCCCCCATACCTTTGACACCCCAACCCCCGTGCGCCTTCTACTTCCCCCATGCACCCTCTGCTTCCCCCATGCGCCCTCCGCCCCTTGCATCCTCCGTCTCCTCCGCCACCATTGCCTTCACCGGCACCCTTCGCCTCCCCCTACCGCCCCATCTCCCCATGCACCCTACACCTCCCCCTGCTACCCCGCCACCCCGCACGGCCCTCTGTCTCCCCCGCGCCCTCCGCCTCCCCCTGTCGCCCTACCTCCCCCTGCGGCACTCCGCCTCCTCATGCCCTCCGCCCCCTTTGCCCCCGCCTATCCTGCCGACCTCCGCCTCTCCTTGACCTCCCCCGTGCCCTACAACTCCCCCTGCCACCCCGCCTCCTCGTGCACCTTCCGCCCATGCGCCCTTCGCCTCCCCATGCGGCCCTCCGCCTCCTCGCGCCCTGCGCCCTCTGCCTCCCCCTGCTAACCTCGGCCTCTCCCTGACCTTTGCCCCCCCCACCCAACCTCCCTTGCAGCCGCAGCCGACCTCCCTTGTCCTCCCTCATAGCTGCAACCACCCTTCCTCACCTCCCTCGTCCTCCCTCGCAGCCACATGCAGGCGTCTCTCTCGCCCTCTCTCACAGTTATAGCCGATCTAGTATGGCATCTTAATCTTCCAATATTCATTGCATTCTACCATTTTATTATATGATTGCACAAGAAAATCTCTTATATAATGGTATATAATGTAGATATTATACATTCCCACCAAATAAAGGAGAGATCTCAGTAATGAAAGGCTAGTTCGCATATCGAGGAGGTTCAAGTTCCGGGGGGTTCTCGAACTCGACGACCGAAGGACAAAAGACAGAGGTTGGCCTAGAATTAGACCTCTGTTTATTTATAGGACGAGAAGATCCGTGAGGAGAAATCGAAGAGATCGCACCTAAGCAGAGTTAGTTATTAGGGCAAGATAACACATAGCAAGAGGGAAAATGCTAGTCTTTGAAACCTATAAAAATCAATATATGCATGACCATTCTACCTTCCTGGCAAAAAGAGGGACGCTAACTAGGTAGGTGCATTCAAATGACCTGCTTCAGATACCCATGCTTCAGATAGCATGTTTTCTTCGAATGACCTGGACAATAACAGTGAGAGCATGGGTCACGTTAACGTCCTCCTCCTCGACCACGGGAGTCTCGCCCGTGAAACTGTGAAGTACCCCCTCTGCCACGAGAAGCTGCCATGCCATGGCAGAGGGTGTTTGGGCCGTGGTAGTAGATGAAGTAGTGATTCTGCTCAGTCTTTTGTAGACCTCCATTGGTGGTATCGTCTCTACAGTAAGCAATTGAGTATGCGATGCATCATACTAAGAATCAAGGGATGACATAAATACCCATGTCAGAGTGGCATTCCAGTATGAGTGTTGCTGCTCAGTGCTGGTAGTAATGGGCATAAAGCTATGGAGTCGCTCAAACATGCCTCAAAGATGTGAGATGTGGGCATAAAAAGGCCTACCATTCTGCTTGGTCAAAAATATGCCATACTACAACTGGAGGATCTTGCTCTCAGTCTTGGTTTGCCAGTATGTGTCAGCTAAAATGTCCCACATAGACTTGGTTGTGGGTTTATTGACAGTGTCTTTGGTAATCTCCGTGGTGGGCATCCTGGAGAGCCAAATCCGTGCAAACATCATCTTGCTTCCAACAAGCATTAGCCCCAGTCTTGTCTGTCGGTTCAGGGTCAATCAAAATGTGCTCGTTGTTGTGTCATTGCGTAAGGGTGCGAAACTGCATGGACCACAACTCGTATTTGGTCCCATCCATCTTTACTATGGGAGACGAGCCCTTAAAGGCACCGAACGACGAAAAACGTCACCTTTGTTCTCTAACATGATAACCATGCCGAAAATCCAGAACAAACTGGGGAGTAGACTGCTCTGAGAAAGTCTACATAGTTATATGGAGGAGTGGTTGTACTTGTAGACTCATACAACCATCATATTCAATCCTTGTTATAGTCTAGGGTCGGAAAATGTGATTTATGTGTCCAAAGTCATAGTCTCGATCTTAATCAGATCGTATCCAGCCTTAATAGTGATCAGATTGCGTTCCAATGGAGGTGAGGTGGTAGCTTGCAACCCGCAAAGGCAGCAGCTAGTGGCAAGCTGCAGGCGGCGTCCTGCTGGGTAGGTTGCGGTCTCCGGGGCGGCTGACGGCAGCTAGCAACGACCGACAGGGCTATTGGCGGTGATCGGCAGGGGTGGGAGGAGGCTCGAAGCGACAACCGATCGGGGGAGGGGCTAGGTAAGGTTATGGTTTTGATGAGATATGTGAACCCCAGTATAGGATCGTTGCTCTGATACCATATTGTAAAAGTATAATTTCCTATGACTGAAGAGACCCTAGGGCTCTCTTATACAGGAGAAAATCCCTGGTTAATTACATAGGAGGAACATGAAGAAAATAAAAATAATAACAAAATTTAAAGAGATACAAATATCTCAACAAGTTTTAAAGTTTTATTTTCATTGCCTAAAGGGACAAAGCCTCCCATACAGAAATGGGGGGTCTGGTTGACATGGGTGATTCTAGGCTGATATGGGATGGGTTCAAAAACAGGGGGCTCCCTTGGTAAATAAAAACAAAAAATAACTTCTAAGATTTTTTACACGCAAAAAAATAGCAAAATCAAGAAACATGTGTGATATCAATGATATAGTATAAGATATCATCGAAATATCAATTATATTGGCCGATATATGATAAATTTGCATTAATATCCTCCAAATTTGAGCGATATGACATGATACACCGATATCCTATCACGAGATATCAGTCGGTATCCTGAAAAAAGGATATACTAGGATATATCAATACCCATGTTCAGTTCCTACCGATATATCCTTGATTTATCACGATATCTAAAATCTTGCAAAAATTAACATCTTTTTGTGCAAACCAAAGAACACATGACACGACAATAGGTCCGAATTGCTCGTCAATGGGCCTAAATTAATCAGATTGTATTGACGTTCGGAAACCTTTCGCAAAAAGGTATAACCATTCAGTCAATACCTCACGTCAAACATTTACAACCAGCTTATAAGCATAGAATACCTTCATACTGTCATTTTACAAGCACTCAATATCCACTTGACCAAAAAGTCAGCACCCTATGATTTTTTGTGGTGATCCTCTCATGTCTAACTTATAAGTGGAAGATTTTAACATTGAGGGACACCTTATTACAAGATCTGAAATCCCTTTGATGATAATCGGGATCAAATATATTGATGGGAGATGAATCCTTGTAAATCTTCTTCACCCATCATCAGACGAGAACCAACAGTCCCTACTCAGAGATGAGTTCATAGATGCACTCAATCCCCCACACAAACTCAAGAACTCTTCCCATCTCTAGTTAGAACAACCAGTGCAGTAGGAAAGGCACCAATTACTATTGGTCCAAGCATTGGCCACAGTCTGATCAAGATTAGCACCTGGAGCAAACTATCGCAGGAAACGATGGCCAATAGCAACCTCACAGAAGAAAGCCTCTAGGGTTGCATTTTCTAGGACTTTTTATATAGCCCACCAACATTATAGAGTCTCACCAATAAGCAATACGGGACTAAAGAGAGCAGTGTAATTGGATCCTGGAGAGATCCAATTACCCATGTAATACACCCCTAAATAATAAATGGATCTTCGCACATGATCCATTTATCCATAAGACAATCAACTCAATAAGTTTGACAACAAACTAATAGCCATGTAATTGGTGTTGCTATCTTCTTTATCCTTTGTTGTAGCCAACTCGTCAGTGGTTCCTTTTAAACCTTTATGGTTTATGTTATAAAATATGAAGAATGCGGAAGCGATTGATAAAACAGAGCATAAGAACAAGAAACATCAACATGGGAACACCATGATTTTACGTGGAACCCTACTCCGTGAGGAGCGGGATGAAACCACGGGAGAAGCCCTCAAAGGGGCATGCTATGCATTGCTCTTTCTCATCTATTACAGAAGGCCTGGGGCTCCTTATATAGCCTTCCCAGAGCCTCCAAGTCCCACCACTGGACGATGTGGGACTAAACACTGGATGGGGTAAATGGATCTTCTTCAGGATCCATTTACCCTGCTACAACTCAATATGGCGCATATACGAATACTCCAATATTCCCCCTCAAGCTGGAGCATGCAATGCTCAGCTTGGACAAATATAAAGAAACTCAACTCAACGCGACATGACACTACGGGCAATATCAACCCAACGCGCACATTGTTGTAGTCGAGGACGTTGCTTCTCATGTCGTGCAGGTGAGGAGGACAAACGGGTTGGAGTATGAGTCTGCTGAATCTCCTCGTCGGAGAGCATGCGCTCTGAACTGCACCTGTCAGAATCGCTGCAACTGGAAATGAGTCTTCTCGTCAGAGAACTGGGTCTCTCCCATCTGGCTCAGAGAATGGTGCACTGCTCTGGTGTACCTATGATACCGCATGAAAACCCTTGCCAACATGGCAAAGGGAATTGTCCTCTACTCTGGAGTCCCTATGGCTCACATGAAAACTCTGGCCGAAAATAAGAAAATGATGGGGACCATGACATTTGATGGCATCTATGTGCTCATCTGAAAATGACCGCATCCATGTGCGTATCTGAAACTTGAGTCTCTCTCTGGAGATTCGAAACTGGGCCTCTCATCTTGGAGTGCCTCGAATATGGACTCTGACCAATCTGTCGAGTTTGAATCTGCGCATCAAACTGGGACTCGGAATCTGCACGTCGAGTCTGGAACTGCGCATGAAAATTCTTTATCTGAAAACGGTAGAGTTTGGAAAATTTGAACTGGTCTGACGAATCTGATATCTCTGAAATCTGGAGAAGACCTGTGACTCTACACCATACTCCCCCTTTCTCCCATACTTATCGGAAAATTACATCAACAAAGTTGAGAGAAGACAAGATAAATAGGGGTACAAAACAAAATCACTTAGCCGATCAAACATTTGTCGGCTTTTCAAACATTCATCATTTTTTTAAACACCTTTTTTTTAATTTGCGTACGGCCTTTTCAATTTGTACGCGCCTTTCAAAAAAAAATTTAACTGGCCCCTTGGCCCGCCGCCGTTGGAGAATGAAGAGGCCGCACGCGCTACTCGCGCGAGGAGATGCGCGGGGTGTTGACGTGCGATGGGTTTCGCGCCTGGTGGGACTGGAGCATGTGCGCTTGGAATGGAGGCGCCCAGCAGCGGAGATGGGAAGCGGGCTTACACCACCGAGATGTGCTCCGGGAAGCCCTGTGGAGGGTTGGCGTCAACTGCTGCCATATGCGGTTGAAAGGGAGGGCCTCGCCTGGGCTGTGTGCGGAACATCGCGCCGCCTTGCGCGAGTTGGAGAGCACCACTGGAGGATGCTTTTGCGCGAGAAGATGGAGGGAGGCGGAGCACCTTCAGCGCCTGGGATGCGCACGATGCCAGGCCGGCGCGTAGGAGTTGTGCAAGGCCCTGCCTCTAGAGTCATGGCGAGGTGCGTCGATCTGCTATAAACTTGGAGGAGCAGCGCATGCGAGAAGGAAACAACCCTGTTGCCGCCTGGAGATACTCCCCTGAAGAGGGGCTTTCAAGCCACACCGAACATGATCCTAGGGTTCTGAGAAAGGAACCCCCAATTTGTGCTGTTGTGGATCTAGGGTTCCAAGAAACCCAAAGATTCTGGAGAACTGCAGCCAGGAGATCTTCGGTTCTTCAAAAAACTAATGGTGATCTTTGAAACATACAGAGATTAAGGTTTCAATAGAAACCCTAAAAACTTGGACACTAATAATCATCATCAAGAATACGAATCTTGAAAAAGAAAAACTTGAAATCCTCGAGAAACGAACCCGCTCTGATACCATGTTATAAAATATGAAGAATGCGGAAGCGATTGATAAAACAGAGCATAAGAACAAGAAACATCAACATGGGAACACCATGATTTTACGTGGAACCCTACTCCGTGAGGAGCGGAATGAAACTACGGGAGAAGCCCTCAAAGGGACATGCTATGCATTGCTCTTTCTCATCTGTTACAGGAGGCCTGAGGCTCCTTATATAGCCTTCTCAGAGCCTCCAAGTCCCAACACTGGACGATGTGGGACTAAACATTGGATGGGGTAAATGGATCTTCTTCTCCAGGATCCATTTACCCTGCTACAACTCAATATGGCGCATACACGAATACTCCAACAATTTAGAGTGGAGCAGGGTATTGCTATAGCTTCTCGGTCTAACAGTTTGAACTTGTTTATTGTCTTGTCATTAAGCATTTTTTGCATTTTATTGGTCAGTTTCTTTTCCAGCTTTTCAGAATAGAGGCTGCAATAATTCCTAAGGCCGACTTTTCTCCTTGTGCTGTTGGAGCGACCTACTGATGGACAAGAAGACTGGACATGTGTATTTGACAATCTCATTTAGCTTGTTACATCATGGTGTGGCACAAGGGGAAATGGGATTGTGGTAACATGAATCAACTGGGATATTTGTGGGTGACAAGAAACAATGCATTAATATGGAGACGTGCAAATGAGCAGTGGTACTTGAAATATAAAATAAAAGACAACCGTTTGGTGTCCTAATGTTTTTCAAATCACACAGTAATTCACATGCTGGAAGAGATGCAGTAATTTACGGCACACATAAAGGACCACTGCCATGGTGAGGAAACGTGCAAATTTGCAGTGGTACTTAAAATAAAAAAGCAAACAATTGGTATCCTAGGCAAATCAAGAATCACAAGCACAAACACTGATGATTTCCTAAACACATGTTTAAAGAAATATGCAGTTATTACACATACATGAACAATGTACTTAAAGGTTTGATATACCAGTTCATAAGGTGGTTATCTCCCTAGATTTGGACCTAGGGCTTTTTCTCTCCTTCACAGATTATTCAATTGAGGAGTCCTACGAGTTTTACATAAAGAGGTAATTTCCTTCTTACCCTAATATTGGGAAAGGAAACACACACACTTTAACAAGAACACCATATTGTGTGGTGTGGAAAATATCAGGCATATATGTAAATTTGAAAGTGAAAGTATATAGCTAAAAAGTTCATTTATGTTTGATATAAATAAATTATATCAACCTTATCAAGCCCCATATGGGCGCGCCCTCTTAAATGGGGTGCACAATTCTTTTTGTCCAATAAACACTTTAATTTTTGTGATATTACTTTTTTTTGTTTCTGTGTAAAGGCATTCTAATTTGACGGAAGTTGTGCTTTTTCTACAAAGTTTTTTGGTTTAAGATGTAAATCCAATTCATATTATTGTCTCAGTTTTTGCTTTCTTGAAATTCTGAGATACTTGTCCTGATTGCCCGTAACCTTAAGTACGTGACATAGGGATTCGTTTATTTTTCTGATCAAAGTAGTTATTATTTAAGTTCATTGTCAGGAAAACATCTTTTGACACTTCGACTTTATCTATGTTTGAACACACGCACACACATGTCGAAGAGTTACCTTGAATCTTCTTGTACTTTTCAGCTTCCAACTCGAGAATTGAAGTTGATGGTGTGAAACAATTTTCTTTCGGAGAAGTGTCAGTTGCTACTGCAAGTTTTAGTACTTTCTCCCAAATTGGAAAAGGGGGCTATGGGAAAGTATATAAGGGCATTTTTCCGGATGGGAAGGTTGTAGCTGTGAAACGATCACAAGAAGGTTCCTTTCAGGGCTCCAAGGAGTTCTGCAATGAAATTGAATTTCTGTCCAGGTTACACCATAGGAATCTGGTCTCGTTGATCGGGTACTGTGATGAAGGGTCAGAACAGGTATTTTTGTTAAGTAACAATAAGAATTACTTAGAAAGAAGTGTTTAAAAAAGAGATGACATGTGCAATTACTTTGAATGCAAGATATACTAAGTTTATATATGTGATGAATTGTCACTTATTTGAAGAAGTGAGATGTAAGTAGTTAATAACTAGTAAAACATTCCCAATATCAGGGCCATACATTCAATGCCAACGACTTAACTTCTTTGTCACTCATTTATTATCCATGCATTTGACTCGAGAAAATCGTGTGAACTACATCCATAATAACATTTAAAGTTGTGAAATCTGAACATTGTTTGGCAGTAAATGATTGAGTTTTTGGTTATGACTTTGGACACTATCAAAAAGTGCATAACATGTTTAGGGCTTCACAACACTTGTCTTAGTTGCCTGTTGTAAGGGTCTAAATGCACTTGGACAGGATGTGTTCTGACATTAAGTTCTGCTATATACTTTGGGATGTCACTACTATTTTGAGTTTGATGTTGCTACAAAATTTTGTTCTTACAAATTTTTTGCTGGAAAGGAAAGTCATAGCCATCAGAGGTTAGACATTTGTAATGTATTATTACAAGCTATCCAATACAATCTCAATATTTTATGAGTTCAAGCTGTGTGAAGTGCACACTATCCAGAATCTCCGCGTGCCTTTCCATCCTAAAATATCCTGGTATTTTTGCAAGTATAAAAATCTGCGAAGCACAAGGAGATCCTCTCATTGTCCGGTCCTCCCAAGTGTCATCTCATGTAGAAACAAGGCTGTGTTCTGTAGACCCAATGTGATCCATCGGGATCCTTCATTGCAGGGACTTATGCACTAGGATGCCAATTTTTAATGCAAATATAAGTTGCTGATTAGCGGATGTCATCGACAGCATCCCCTCAATCATATTATATGCTATTTTCCGATGATTTAATTGTGCAGTTAATCCGGATCAGCTGGTCCTTATTTTCTGAAAGTTTGATAGCATGTAATTTGATAAATGCAGATGCTGATTTATGAATTCATGTCGAATGGAACTTTGCGTGATCATCTTTCAGGTAAACTTTATCACGATATACTAGTTCATTTTAAGATTATTCATTTATGTAAAATTCACGCTTTAATCCCCAGTTTAGTTTGTTTCTTTGACTTTTTTTAACCTCCGTTCAAAACATGGTCAGCCGACAAGTTGATCCAACCATGTGGTTCAGTGAATGAAAGAATAGAGTTATTTATCCATCACTAGTCAGCCCAAATGAATAATAATTCTGAGTAATGACAAACTTGATTTTCAATATTTGGTTTTCCAGAATTTTTTAAAGTGTAATAAAGGCAAGATGCAGTGATACACCATAAAGTAAGATTCCCATGCAAGGTGTCTGTATCAGTCCTGGTTGACATGTTTGTAAATATAGTTTTTTGTAATGAATAGTATTAGAAACTACGAATGCGGAAGCGGAATCAGAGACAAAGGATAAAAACAATAAGGAACACTGGTATCTTTACCTGTAATGCTACTCCCTAAGGAGCGGGATGAAACCAAGGCCCTAAATGTCGGTTTCGGTCACCATTTCGGTGACTGACCGAAACAGAATTTCGGTCGAAACTCGACCAACATTTTGGTCATTCTTTGTACTAGGGCCCTCATTTCGATCCTTTCGGCCGAATTTTGATTTCGACAAGATATTGATATTCGACAAAAATTCGACCGAATTTCGCTGAAATTTGAGGCCATAGATGAAACCATGGGATAACGCCTCAAAAGACTGATTGTTGCATTCAATTTTCTCATCTGATATAGAAGGTCTGGGGCTTCTCATATAGCTACCATAGACCCTCCAAGTCCAACCACTGGTAGATGTAGGACTAAACATTGGAAGTGGCTCCGACATACCCCAACACTCCCCTCAAGCTAGAGCATGCAATGCTCATCTTGGACAAACAGAAAGAAATCACAAACTCACGCTACAAGACATTACGGACAATATGAACTCAATGCAAACACAACTGTTAGTTGTTGTCGAGGATGTTGCTTCTCATGTCGTGCAGGTAAGGAGGAACAAACAGGCTAGAGTGTGAGTGAAACTGGGTGTGCCCAGTACTGCGACTGCCAAAACCACCAAAACTGAAACGAGTCTCCTAGTCAGAGTACTTTGGCTCGCCACAATCATGTGGACAACTACTCCATCTCTAGAAGGCCGAAATGAAAAGGCTGTGGAGACATCATCATCGGAGTCCACAGTCACTAGAGAATGGAGTTTGAAAAGTCTCATCGTCGGAAAACTGGTTCTCTTCTATACTGGCTCAGATAATGGGATCTCAAATATGGAGTCCCTATGGTTCGCATGAAAACCCTAAGATCAAAAAACAAAGATGGGCGGGGACCACACAAATGATGGCAAATATGTGCACATCAAACTGAAAACTCAGAAACATCTGAACGTTAAGTATAAATATCTGAACAATAAATCTTGCTGGTCTGGAATTTGGAGAATCTGAAAATCTGCATATGACATGTAACTCTACACAATACTCCCCCATTCTCCCATATTGTGGGAAAACAATGACATGACAAAGTTGAGAGAAAACATGAAAACATGGGGAAACAAAAAAACATCACAGAAGTTGATTCCATAAAAAATTACCGGCTTTTTCTTCTCATTTTTATCGGGTATTTCCTTTTCTCCCTCTTTAATAGCCATCTCTTTCATTTTTTTCTCGTGTACCATTTTTTTGTACATACCTTTTTTTCTCTCAAAGAAATTTTCTCTCCTTTTTAAAAGTTGTTCTACCTTCTTTTTTGGGGTTTTTCTTTTTTTTGCAGATTTTTCCCGCGTACAACTTTTATAGTGCACGCCTTTTCTCAAAAGAATTTCTCTTTTTCCGAAACATGGCCCAATGTGCCAAAACAACAGCCCCTTTTTTTAAGTTGTAGCCCAAACTAGACTCTCTTCCTTTTTTAAATCATTTTTTCCGGCTATCCCATTTTTTATTACATATGACCCAATTCTAGTGTCATGGAGGACATGGTTTTGGAGATAAAAATGAAGAGGGAAAAGTCAATCTTGATTTTGTAACGTCATATGATATTTTCATCGTAAACACTCTCTTCAAGAAGAGGGAGGAGCATTTAATTACTTATAAGAGTGGGCCAACTAGAAACAGATAGATTACTTTGCGTTGAGGAAAAGAGATCGGTTATGTTGTAAAGACTGCAAAGTAATCCCAGGAGAGAGTTTGACAAACCAACATCGCTTGTTAATCTTGGATGTATAATTAAAAGGGCTAGTAAAGAAAAGTTGGGTTCCTAAGATCACTAGAACTAGATGGTGGAATCTTCCATTGAAGCAATCGAACTTCAGGGAGAAGTTTTTAGAAGACTTACCTTGGGATTGTAGCGGAAGTTTAAATGAGGTGTGGGAGGCAGTAGCATCTTGTATCCGAAAGGTAGCCAAAGAGATGCTAGGCGAGTCAAAGGGAGGAACTCCAGGTCAAAAGGAGGCTTGGTAGTGGAGCGAAGTGGTGCAAAAGAAGCTAAAAATTAAAAGAGCGTGCTAAAGTTATGTCTAAGGATAGAACATATGAAACTGCCAGAAACTACAAAATAACGAAGAAGAAAGCAAAGAAGGCTGTAAGCGAAGCTAAGTCAAAAGCTTATGAAGTTTTGTATAAAAATCTCGACTCTAAGAAGCGGCAGAAGGATATATTCAGGTTGGCCAAAGCAAGAGAAAGAAAGACCAAAGACCTTTCTCAAGTAATGAGTCAGACTATGAAAATTTGGGAACGTGTGATCGAAAGAAGGTTGAGACAAGTTTCCAACGTAAAAGAAAATCAATTCGGATTCATGCCAGGTCGCTCAACTATTGAAGCCCTCCATTTATGATTCTGTCTCACGAGAGATATTGTGGAGAATTTTGGAGAAGAGACAAGTACATGTCCTATACATTAACCTCATAAATGGCATGTATGATAGGGCTTTGTCTTGTGTAAGGACCCCGTCTGGGAAGACTGGCTATTTTGACATCAACATTGGTTCACATCAAGGTTCAGCTTTGAGTTCATTTCTTTTTACTTTGATTATAGACGAGTTAACAAGTCACATTCAGGATGAGTTGCCTTGGTGCTTGTTATTTGCTGATGATATTGTGTTGATTGGCGAGACTAAAGATGGAGTAAATGAGAAGCTTGAGGTCTGGAGACATAAGTTGGAAACTAAAGGATTTCGTATAAGTAGGACTAAGATGGAATATATGGAGCGCATCTTTGATGGAAGCAATGACGAAGGGATCAATGTGAAGATTGGTAACGATAACATTCAAAAGAGAGATTCTTTTAGATATCTAGGTTCTATTTTGCAACATGATGGGAACATTGATGGAGATGTTACTAGTAGAATAAATGTAGGCTGGCTAAAGTGGAGAGGAGCCTCTGTTGTTTTATGTGATAAGAAAATTCCTTTAAAAATTAAAGGAAAGTTTTACAAAGCAACCGTGAGCCTTCTATGCTCTATGGATCTGAATGTTGGCATGTGAACCATAGACATGTGCAGAGAGTGAATGTAGCAGAAATGAAAGTGCTAAGGTGGATGTGTGGACACACGCGTAAAGATCAGATTCAGAATGATACAATCAGAACGAAAGTTGGTGTAGCTCCGATTGAGGATAAGATGCGAGAAAATCGCTTAAGCAGATGGTTTGGTCATTTGCAAAGAAGATTAGTTGATGCACCAGTTAGGAGATGTGAGTGTTGGGATGTTGAGCCGGCTAAGAGAGGGCGAGAACAACCCAAGAAGTGTTGGAAAGAGACTATACGAAGGGATCTTAGTTTTTTGGATATAAGCGTTGGATTGACCCAAGATAGATCTGAATGGAGGCGAAGAATCCATGTAGCTGACCCTACTTAATTGTGGGAAAAGGCTTTGTTGTTGTACATACGATCCAATTATGGACCCAAAACTTCTGCCCTCTCTTTTTTTAATGAAAACATGTCCCATTAGGCCCTAAGTAGCAGCTCGTGCCCCATCCCTTTTATTAAGGAGGGCCATCGGGTCCTCTCTTCTCACGTTAGGGTTCCCTGATTGGGAACATTCTTCTTCGATGTTGTCGCCCTTCGAAGGAATGTGTCACCGCACTGATTAGGGATCGCGGGCATGCTACCTGGAGTCACACTGGAAGAGATCGAAGGAGTTACGGTGCCTCTTGGCGATGCCCTGGAATGTTTGGGATTGACCAGAAGAGGAGAGAGCGGTGATGTTGCTTGCTGCATGGAGTCGCCTGTGATAGGGGTGGCATTGCCTGGAAATCTGGGGGGATGCGTTTCCCGGAGAAGCTGAGATTCGGTGTTACCTACGCTACGAAGGTGAGCTGCGTGAGAGATACATCGCCAGGAGTTCTGATGGTCCCTTACGGCCTGGAAGTGCGTGTATGTGTGCTGCTTGGAGGCGAGGCATAGTGTGCCACTAGGGTTCATAAAGGGAACCCATCTCGTCACCGCAACCTGGAGATGGGGGCTCCGCTTGGGCCCTGGGGCTCACGTGAGGGAGGAGCGCCGCCTAGAGGTGCTTGATGAACTGGATGGCCTGGAATGGGAGGCGTGATGCTCCTCCTGAGCATCGAGAAGAGCCTCTTGTGGCTAGGGGGATTTACAGAACCCTAGCGCCTGGATGTACTTGGAGCAAGGCCGGTGCCCCCAGGCAGCGATGATGCGGCTGGAGCAGCTGCTTGGAGTCAAAGCCTCGGGCTTGGAGATGTTGTGCCGCATGAAGTTGAAGATCGAGTTAAGGTTTCCAACAAAACCCTTCAAGAACAACTAGGGTTGAAGAAAACCCTAGATGCTTGGAACTGGATAATAACATCGACCAGATCTTGGACAAAAAAAATTCAGAATGAATTTTCATGAATCAACCAAGTATTCTGATAATCGAATTTCGGATAAATAAAGAACATAAAATCCTTGAGAATCAAAACCGCTCTAATACTATGTTAGAAACTACGAATGCGGAAGCGGTATCAGAGTTAAAGAATAAAAACAATAAGGAACACCAGGAATTTTACATGGAACCCTACTCCCTAAGGAACGGGATGAAACCATGGGAGAACGCCTCAAAGGGCTGATTGTTGCATTCAACTTTCTCATCTGATACAGGAGGTATGGGGCTTCTTATATAGCCTCCACAGACCCTCCAAGTCCCACCACTGGTAGATATGGTACTAAACATTGGATGTTGTAAATGGATCCCGCCCATCTACCACATAAGTGACGCATACTCCAACATACTCCAACAAATAGTGTTTACATGTGAGCGCCTTCTATGGGCAGTCACCTTTCACATTCTCAAAAAAAAAGAGTAAGATGCAAAATGTTTGAATGAAATTCAGGATCTTATTAAATAATGAGTTCAATCTATATAAATATGTAATAACTCATGTATGAAAATATTTTAAAATTTTAATAATGAAAAACACACAATGATTATTTCGACATGGATATCACTTTTTTATTTAGTTTCAGGCTCAATATCGACTTGTGCAAGTTTATTGCTTTTATTAGTCTCTTCTTCTAGTTGCCTTCTAATAGGGAATGGTTTTTGCTGAAATAACAAAGAGTGGGTTATCATAAGTATATTTTTGCATTGCTTGGTTATTCTTTTTATTTCTTTGTTTCCTTGTAATATTTTTCCAATCCTCTCCCTATATAAAGACTAAAGAGGAATAAAGATCCGTTAATTGAACTTATATTACCTTATCGTGGAATGGTATAAGAGTGGTGATCGTGGACTGGATGGGCCTCTACTGGAGGTTCTTCCTATCATGTCTAAAAAAAGTGGTGATCGTGGACCTTTGGTCCAGTGTCTCGCAAATAAGCTAATACATGTTTTCTTCCCTTTTGATGTTGCCACTGCCATCCATTCTCTGGTCTTTGGTATTTTCACCACCTCATGCTTGCCCCTCTGATTATCGTTGGTACCCTCTGTACCCTCTTTTGCACTCAACATTGTCCTCAAGTGTCAAGATGCCACCTTCATTTTCGTGGCATCTCCTAGCACTGTTGCCAAACGTCGGAAGTGCTATCACCACCAAATGCTGGTGCCCAACCCAAGAGGTGTCTTAGCATCATCCCGTCGGCGTCACTCATCCTCATGTTGTCACATGGTCAAACCCTAACCACTTATGCTAGCGCATGTGCCAACAATGCTAGGACGTGACAATTAGTTTATCTTTCATTAACGAGTGAAGACACTTAACCGGGTTTTCCTATTGATTTGTGTGGGGGATTCTATAATAATATGTCCTTAGAGATAGTATGTTCATGTTGTTAGCCACAAACCACGTTTGGGGTGATAATGACCCATTTCTACATATCAATCATCTAGATCAATGGGCCGAACTCTGAATTATAGGCACAAAGCATGGTACACTTGATCGAATGATATGATAAGAAGCTCATATTGAAGGTGCCTAATGAGGACAGTACTTGTCCTAGAAGTGCCGCAATACACTAGTGTAGTCTTGGACCTGGTCTACCCTTGTTCCGTGACAGTCACCAAGATGTTGCATTATCCCATTATCAGATGTGTGCGGAACTCTCTCCAGTCTATGTATTCCCTTGCCACAAATATTATGAGATGCTGTATCAGTAGATTGATATCTCCTATACGAAGCTGACTGTGTGCCTCTCTTTGAATATTGTTTTGCAATGGACACCTTTGAGAAGCTTTATATTTATTCTCTCATGTGTAATGATGACACCCATATCTAATTTTGTTCACAAGCCCTGATCAATCAAACAGTTTTAGTTCTACATATTACATGGAACATTTCTGATGTTAACTCTTTTAAGATACCCAATATGGAGAAGGTGTACAACCCAGTCATCACCCAAATGAAGGAGAAGAGGTACCAAAAAATAACAACTAGCTAGAGTCTCTCTCCTCATTCTTGGACCTATGCCCTCACAACATGCAAGTCATTCTCCTATAGAATATATATATATATATGTATATATGTATATGTATGTATGTATGTATATGTGTGTGTGCGTGTGCGTGTTTATGTGCGTGTGTGTAAGCGTGATGAAGATGAACAAGGAGATGCACTCATTCGAAAAAATATTTCTTAGAATATATTGATGTCAGAACTATCCAGGACTTATGTTTTAGCTTTGACAGTTAAATGACCACATTATATCATGTTTTTGGTCACGTGTACCCATCACATTTTGGCATATTTGTTAGTTCCTGATTTGCCACCAGGAAAACTGCTTTCTTGCTTGATTTGGATATTAATGTAGTTTTGCAACCAAGAGATCACATTCTTATTTTAATGATATGGCCATATTTATGTTGTAGGAAGATCGAACAAATCTCTGGATTTCTCCACGAGGTTGCAGATTGCATTGGGTTCAGCAAGGGGCATTCTCTATCTGCATAATGAAGTTGATCCACCTATCTTCCATCGTGATATTAAAGCAAGCAACATATTGCTGGACTCCAAGTTTATACCGAAAGTTGCAGATTTTGGGCTTTCTAGATGTGCACCAGTACCTGATGATAATGGGGAAGTCAATGGACATATATCAACTGTAGTTAGGGGAACTCCTGTAAGTTCCTTCTCATTGATTCAATATTATATAAGAGTCTCTCGAATAAAATATCGTTTGGTTACCCAATCAGACAAAATCAGTTTTATGAAATTTTTAGGAAATTTTCAGTCTTCTGACCCTTCAAAAAAATTCTCAATGACCTAAAGTCAGAAACTTTGCTTCCATCCCACTTATACACATGCGTTGTTACCATTTCCAGTTCCAATTTGATGCTTAGCCCAAAAGCTCATTCAAATTCAGAAGAATTCTGGAGTAATTTTTTTAGGAAATACTCACAACATAACTTTGTAGCATTTGCTCAGCTTTGGAACTACTGAATCTGGCATGAGTGTGCTGTATTCTTTACTTTGAATAACACCTGTTGCACTTATTTTTTAGCTTTTGATATGTTGGGCAGTAGCTGTGTTGTGCTTAATGGAAATGGAAAGAAAACACCGACTAGGCACTTATCCAAATTAGTTACTGCACTTTGACATCATTCTCTTTGCTTGAGATTTCTTGAATTTGTTGTGTCTTGAAACCTTAGTAGTTAAAATCGTGGGATGTGTAATGGCTTTATATAGGAGATAAGATTTATTCTCCTCTCTCTTCTTTGAAACTAAAGTATCCAAAATGAGTGCAGTCTTTGCAATTAAAACGGATACTTTATTCTTTTAGAAAAGGTATAACAAATCCTGTATGTACTACTCTTTTTTTGGTTTAAGAAACATAAATGCCACATTTAGTGGGTGTATTCACTGATGGGAATTTGGGTTAATGTGAATCAACTCTGGGCTATCCTTCTGATTCTTTAGCCTTTTTCAGTTAAAAAAGTACCATATGCTCCATCCATCCATATCTCCACCTTGTTCAACTGCTTTAAGATGTAATGATGTGCAGAAATGGTTTGTTCTTTTCCGGGAACTTTTGTGGTAAGTTCTTCCTAGAAATACTATCACAGCAGAAACAGTGTGGCGTGGTCTCTTCAGGTGGGAGTTTATATTAAATTATAAATCAATCAGGTTGCCCTCATTCGTATGTGATCCAGGAGCCATGATTGGCTACTTCGTATATATAAAGTTTCTTGTGCAAGAAGAGTTTACAATTTCTCTATTCACAGAAAATGTTTCAGTTTTATCCTTGTTCATTTGCAGGGTTACATTGATCCCGAATACTTTCTAACTCATAAGCTAACGGACAAAAGTGATGTATACAGTCTCGGAGTTGTCTTTTTGGAGCTATTGACTGGAATGCATCCGATTTCACATGGAAAGAATATTGTTCGAGAGGTAAGCACTTATTTAATTGGCATCTTCCGTATTGCATTTATATTTAGATTTTAGAATTTGTATTGATTTGTGTCTATTCCTCAATACTATATTTGGGTTGTCTATAAAATTTCACCTTCTGCGGCCTTCAATTTGTAGATCCGTTAAACAAGTTGTCTGTTGAACATAAAACTATTCTTATCTGTATGTTGCCAGCTTTGACGAAGTAGATGGTACATACCTCTTTTTTGGTAGCAGGTATTGTTGAGTATTTCTTTGTATCTTGTCAGGAAGGTGTTGGTCTTCCGTTGTGAACCATAGACATGTGCAAAGAATGGCAGTAATAGAAATGAAAATGTTAAGGTGGATGTGTGGACACACACGTAAAGATCGAATTCGGAATGATGCAATCAGAAGGAAAGTTGGTGTAGCTCCGATCGAGAATAAGATGCGAGAAAATCACTTCAGGTGGTTTGACCATTTGCAAAAGAGGTCAACTGATGCGACGGTGAGGAGATGCGAGTTTTGGGATGTTGAGCCGGCTAAGAAAGGGGGAGGAAGGCCCAAGAAGTATTGGTAGGGATCTTAGTTTTTTGAATCTAAGCCCGAGAATGATCCAAGATAGATCTAAATGGAGGCAAAGAATCCATGTAACCGACCCTACTTAATGTGGGAAAAGGTTTTGTTGTTGTAGTATGTATGTCAGGAAGGTGTTGTTTGTTACCAGAAACTATATTTTATATCAATTTAATAAATTGATCGTTAACCTCTATTTTTTGGCAGCAACGAGAACCAACAGTCTGGGAATGTGTCCAGCCGAATTGTGCCCCTATCAGCACACTAACTTCTCCAATTTCATCCTTACATACATAGATATTTAATCCAACACAAAATATGGCATTATTTTCATCCGCTAAAGTTGATACCAGCATAATGTGCGTGGATATGCATGCATGTGCGGTGTGCAACTCAACATGTATATCTTCCTGGAATATGTTAGAACGTAATTGCTATTACCTGTCACATACATATTTTTATGCCTAAAAGTTTTAGGCATGCCACTTTGAAAAGTGGAGTTGAGTCCATGGATTGAAGTTTTGTAAGCTTGAACTTCTTGCAGCTTCTATGTCACATGTGTAACGTATTTGTATGCAAAAGCAACAAAAAAATGCAAAAGATGTTGTATGTGGTTCAGAGAGAGAACATGTGTCGGTGAGATCCCTTTTGGGGACATAACAGTCACATTATATGCTTACGAGAAAGTAAGATTGGGAATTTGACCCCAGCTCTTTGGAGATAAGTGGTGGGTAGCCAAATCATGCAGTTTTGAGTAATCAAGGCTTTAGGTTCAACCATTGTTCTACTTCTTCGATGGAGAAATGGTTTTTTCTTATTGGTGGATGAAGTCCTGTGTACCAGATCAATGTTAATGATCTTTCGAGCATGCTTCAGACAGGATCAAGGTGATGGTGTCATCAGGCATATGATCCATATGGTATCAGTGACAAGTTTGTGCTTTGGGATGATCTTTGTCTGGTCAAGAGCATATTTTCATCATATCATTGGTTAGTGGGTAGCGATTTTAATGTCACTCTTTTTGCCGGTGATTGGTCATGAGGTTGGGGTGGTTTGGACCCTGTGTCTGGAGCATTCTTGGACTTGGTGGGGCGTTGGCCATGGAGGTATTGGATGCCTCAAATGGCAAGTACCCATGGTGTAGCAGTTCATCTTGTTCTTGAATTGATCGATTCAGCGGATTTCTTAGAGCTTTTCTCGATGGATTCTGTACAAGCCCTTCCGAGTGTGTTGGGATTCAATCGAGATGGTGCGATTGAGATTGTTTTCTCGATTCGAGAAGGTTTGGATGATGGAGGTTGGGTTTAGAAGCATAGTGAATATTTTTTGGGTGCAACAACATGGGATGGCTTAGCAATCATGAGGTTGGTGCAAAAGTCAGCAAAATCATGAAAGATGCGTGTGGGATTTAAGAAAGAATTATTAGAGAAATACACAAAGTCGATAAATGCGACATAAGCGGAGATATCGAGGATTGACTTCAATCAGGACTTTAGTACCTTACAGAGTAAGAAACATTAACCAGGGTTGATCATCTTTATGCCATAGTAGAGAAAGACATTGAAGGAGGTGGAGTGGATTCAAAGATTTAGACAAAATGGATTAAAGAGGAAGATGCAAATACTAGATACTTTCATACACTCGGTTTTTATGGGAAATGAAATGATTATTGGATGGCCCACTTCAAGGCAATTAGTAGGACACTGTCTAGTGGTGCAGATAGCTTGGAAGGGGAGTGTGCAGCATTTCGACGACACAAATTGTTGACTTTGTTTGGGAGTTCATGGTGTACGAGGTTCGGGATGCCGTCTTCGATCTTAATGCGAAGGGCTCGCTATTTTTTCTTCAAGGAGCTATGGGATTAGGTTGAGGGCAGAAGATATTACTGGCCCTAATGGCTAAATTCAAACATTAAAGCGCGATTTGTGAATTAGTGAACTAGTCTATTATTTTTGTGTTCCCAAAGCAGGAGCTGGCATAAAGGGTAAAAGACTTTCAACCGATGGTAGGGTTAAATGTTCTTTTTCTTATTGTAGCGAAGGTCCTGGCTAATCGCTTAAGGTTGGCTTTGGACTGAAACATCTCTCATGAACGTTTTCATCCCACGTCAATAATTGATGGATAATGTGGTCATGCCTTCAAAGATTATTTCTGGCTACAGTAGAAGAAACACAACTAGGTTGCTATGAAAGGTCGACTTATGCATGGCTTATGATTGGGTAGACTGGGAGCTCATATAGTAGTCTTAGCTCAGAATTGGTTTTCATAATCAATGGATTGTATGAATGAAGAGATGTGTTACATTGGCATCCTCATTGGTTCTTGTGAACTGTTGGATGAAGCACAGCCTCAAATTTCACCAAAATACGGTGGAATTTCGATTTCAACGGGTCACTGAAATTCGGTTAAAATGGCCGACATTTCAGCAGTATGGGGGACCATAATAGAAATCCTCACTGAAAATTCGATCGAAATTTTGTTTCGATCGATCACCGATAACCGAAATTGATTTAAGGCCATGGGCCAGAGGGGGTATCTTTTTGTGTCAAAGGGGAATAGAGTAGGGTTGTCCACTCTTGTCCATTTTGTTCGTCATCGTAGCAGATGCCTTATCCCTCATGGTGAGGTTGGTAGTCTGAGGAGGTTCTTTATAGGTTTCCCTAGAGTTGGCTTTTCAATTCGTGTTCCTCAATATACATATGACATTTTATTGTTAATGGGGTTCATTTGATTGTAAATGTATCAAATCTGTTATGGATATTTTCAAGGTGGAAGTTTGTACTGTGACTGTTGATGAAGTGGGGGAGTGTGAACACATTTTGGGAACACATAGGGGAAGCCTACCCATCGCATACCTTGGTTTGTTATTGGTTAGTGGTAGACTGCAACAAGTTAAGTGGATCATCGTAATCGGCAAACATGAAAGGAAGTTAGCAGGGTGTATGGTGTGGTGCCTTCAAGAGGATGTCTTGCATTGGTGAAGGAGGTTCTCTCGATGATATCCACTTTCTTTATGTTAGCTCCATGAGGCCAGCGAAAGGATGAAAGAGTTTGACTTAGAGAAAGTGCATGAAGATTGGCTAAAGTGGATGAGCCTCCACTGTTCTATGTAATAAGAAACTTCCTTTGAAAATCAAAGTACTACAAAGTAGTCGTGAAACTTGCTATGCTCTATGAATTTGAATGTTGTCATGTGAACCATGGACGTATGCAATGAATGACAGTGCCAAAAATGAAATGCTACGGTGGTTATGTGGCCATACATGATAAGATTTGGAACGATGTGATAAGAAAGAAAGTTAGTGTAGCTTTGAATGGGGATAATATGAGAGAGAACTGCTTAATGTGGTTTGGCTATTTGCAAAAGAGGTTTGATGATGCACTAGTTAGAAGATGTGGAATTTGGGATGTTGAGTCGGCTAAGAGAGGACGATGAAGTCCTAATAAGTGTTGGAAGGAGATTATCCGAATGGGTCTTAATTACTTGGATTTAAGTCTGAAAATGTCCCAAAATATATCTGAATTGAAGTAGTGTCTCCATGTACCCGGCATTACTAATGTGCTTTGTTGTTGTATGTCATTGTGAATTAAGACTTCGATACTGAGAAAGCAAGTAAGAACTAGAGTCGGGTCTATTTTTATGGATGGGGCCTTGTACCAATGGTTGCAGGTATGGAGATATCGGAGTCGGTCTTGCATCTTGAAAAATCTTGTTTAGTCGTAAAAAACTATTTTAATCTCAAAAATGATTTTAACAGTGAAGCGGATGAGACCTGACTATGGGAAAGAGTATCAATCGTAGCGAGTAGCTTATAAGCGATTCTATAGTATCAGTCGAGAAAGCAAGCACGTTGGATCTCAGGTCAATCGTCGCTTCTCAACCACTGAGGATGACCCTTTAGTCTTGCACCAACAGTTGCATGTATGGAGATATCGGAGCCAGTCTTGCATCTTAAAAAATCTCTTTTAGTCGTAAAAAAACTATTTTAATCTCAAAATTGGTTTTTACAGTGAAGCGGATGAGTCCTAACTATGGGAAAGAGTATCAAGTGTAGCGAGTAGCTTACGAGTGGTTCTATAGTATAAGTCGTGAAAGCAAGCACATTAGATCTCAGGTCAATCATCACTTCTGAACCACTGAGCATGACCCTTTAGTCTTGTATCTTACGCCCGAAGACTCAGGTCAAGCACATTAGATCTCAGGTTCACTCACATTAGTTATTAATTTGTCTATTGTTTTTACTTACAGACCCTATTGCACACCGGTTCAGAAATATAAGCCCAAAGAGTCTCAACCAAGTCTTGAAGAGAAGACTAGTTGACTGAGATAGAGATTCTTGTCCAATCTATTAGTAGGAACATTAACAACGAGGTATGATGAAAGGCGGTCACTTCCTCCAGATAGTTGCTTTGATATGTCTTTTATTCTTCACTTCACTTGGAACTGATGACTAGAAAAAGTGATGCATCCCCTCATTGATTGATTGTGGTCGCAGGACACCAACCATGGGCCCCGATGTTTGAGGACCCGTACACGCTCTCATTTTATAGTCCTCTCTGATTGACATCATACAACTCACGGGCATTGATCAAACTAGATGGTTTATAAGACATGAAGTCAGTTGGAGACTGGGAGTTCTTTCATTCTGCCCCTGGACAAAGGTCTGAGAATGTTTTTTTGTCTCAATACAATTGCCTCTTTTCTCGTTTTTCTGGCTCAAGTGGGCTAGTGGCCTCCTCTCACTTGGATGGGGTGCTTTAACCGATCAGCCATAGATATATTGGATAGTAGACTACCCACCCACTTTCCTTTTCTAGGAATAGGATCAAAATTGTATAACAAATATAACTGAAGTTATTGTCTCTAAACGCCGTTGGAATATGTGTGTATATATATATACAACAACAAAGCCTTTTCCCACAATTAAGGTTGGCTACATGGATTCTTCGCCTCCATTCAGATCTAAGGCTTATATCCACAAAACTAAAGATCCCTTCGTATAGTCTTTTTCCAACACTTCTTGGGTCGTCCTTGCCCTCTCTTAGCCGGCTCAACATCCAACACTCGCATCTCCTAACTGGTGCATTCGCTTATCTTCTTTGCAAATGATCAAATCATCTTAAGCGGTTCTCTCGCATCTTATCCTCGATCAGAGCTACACCAACTTTCTTTTTGATTGCACCATTCTGAATCCGATCTTTACGTGTGTGTCCACACATACACCTTAGCATTTTCTTTTCTGTTATAGCCATTCTCTGCACATGTCTATGGTTCATATACCAACATTCAGATCCATAGAGAATGGCAGGTCTCTCGGCTGCTTTGTAAAACATTCCTTTAATTTTTAAAGGAATTTTCTTATCACATAGGACAGCAGAGGCTCCTCTCCACTTTAACCAACCTGCATTTATTCTATTAGTAATATCTCCATCAATTTCCCCATCATGTTGCAAAATAGATCCCAGATATTTAAAAGAATCTGTCTTCCGAATGTTATTGTCACCAATCTTCACCTCGATTCCTTTACCATTGCTTCCATCAAAGGTGCACTCTATATATTCCGTCTTAGCCCTACTTGTACGAAATCCTTTAATCTCCAACTAATGTCTCCAGACCTCAAACTTCTCACTTACTCCATCTCTAGTCTCCACAATCAACAAAATATCATCAACAAATAACATACACCAAGGTAACTCATCCTGAATGTGACTTGTCAACTCGTCCATAATCAAAGTAAAAAGAAATGGACTCAAAGCTGAACCTTAATGTAAACCAATGTTGATGTCAAAATAGCCAGTCTTCCCAGATGGGGTTCTTACACAAGATAAAGTCGTATCATACATGTCCTTTATGAGGTTAATGTATTGGACAAATACGTGTCTCTTCTCCAAAACTCTCCACAATATCTCTCGTGAGACAGAATCATAAGCCTTCTTCCAATCAATAAAGATCATATGGAGGTTCTTCCTTTTAGCTCTATAAATCTCCATTGTTCTCCTCAGCAAATGGATGGCTTCAATAGTTGAGCGACCTGGCATGAATCCGAATTGGTTTCCTTTTACATTGGAAACTTACCTCAACCTTCTTTCGATCACACGTTTCCAAATTTTCATAGTGTGACTCATTACCTTGATACCTCTGTAATTTGAACAATTTTAAATGTCTCTTTTATTCTTATAAAGAGGCACCACGATACTCCTCCAATCTTTAGGCATTTTCTTGCTTCGCTAAATAACATTGAATAGATACGTATGCCAAGTCAAACCGTGCTCACCTAAAACTCTCCATACTCTACAGGGATGTCATCCGGTCATATACCTTTCCCAGATTTCATAACCTTCAAAGCCTCCTCTACTTCTTTTCTTTGTATCTGTCTATAGCTTGCACGATTCAAGTAACTTTCGCTACTAGCTAGATCACCCAAAGTGATCTCTATATTTCCTTCCCCATTGAAAAGTTTATGGAAGTACTGCTCCCATCTAGTCTCTATGTCCTTCTGAGTAACAAGTACGTGACCTTCCTCATCCTTAATGCATCTCACTTGAGAAAGGTTCTTGATCTTTCTTTCTCTTTCTTTGGCCAACCTGAATATATCCTTCTGGACCTCCTTAGAATCGGGATTTTTATACAGAACCTCATAAGCTTTTGACTTAGCTTCGCTTACAGCCTTTTTTGCTTCCTTCTTCGCTATTTTGTAGTTTGTGATAGTTTCCTCTATTCTATCCTTAGACATAGCTTTAAAACATGCCCTTTTAATTTTTAGCTTCTCTTGCACCCCTTCACTCCACCATCAAGCCTCCTTTTGACCTGGAGCTCCTCCCTTTGACTCGCCTGGCATCTCTTTGTGGAAAGATTCCACCATCTAGTTCTAGTGATTTTAGGAACCCTCCTTTTTTGACCAGTCCTTTTATTTGTGCAACCAAGACTAACAAGCGATGTTGGGTTGTCAAACTCTCTCCTGGGATTATTTTGCAGGCTTTACAATACAACTGATCTCTTCTCCTCAACGTAAAGTAATCTATCTGTGTTCTAGTTGGACCACTCTTATAAGTAATTAAATGCTCCTCCCTCTTCTTGAAGAGGGTGTTTGCTATGAAAAAATCATATGTCGTTACAAAATCCAGAATGACTTTTCCCTCTTCATTTCCTTCCCCAAAACCATGTCCTCCATGAACACTAGCTTACCCTGAAGCATCTTTTCTCACATGTCCATTAAGATCTTCACCTATGCAAATCATCTCTCTTTGTGGGATTCCTTGTAAAATCTTATTTAGATCCTCCCAAAAAGCTTGTTTAGTCCTTTCATCTAAACCAATTTGTGGTGCATAAACTGAGATGATATTCAGAATTTCTTCTTCTAGCACCAATTTTAGCTAAATAATTCGATCCTCGAATCTTTGCACCTCAACCACACAATCCTTCAAATCCTTATGAGCAACCACTCCGATACCGTTTATACCCTTATCTTTACATCAATACCAAAGTTGGAATATATATTATAATAATTCGCTCCAACCCATGCTTTGGCCACCCTAGTTAATTTCCTACTCAGTCGCGTCAGGCTACTTCTTTCTCTTTACCTAAGGCTTGACTTTGAGCAAATCGATTTCATTATAGGCCTTTTCTTGTGATCGGTGTGATTTTCTTTGTGAATTGATCCATGTGTCTCATAAAAAATGTTTAATACTTGGGGCTTCTTTGGCAACTATGAAGTCACCAGAATACATAATGCGGAACAGGCCATAGAGGTGTGACAACTTGAGCGGCCCCTCCCCTTGACTCCTTGTGATTCCCCCATACCTTTTCGAGCAAGCTTTTGCCTCTTCTCTCTCTCTCTTTTATTAATGAGCAAAATGCTTTTTATTAACGCTCTCCTTCTCCGACCTTAGATCAATAACCATCTTTTCGCCAACCCAACCTCTCGTGTCCCTCGCTTTATGCAGAACCGCATATTTTTGAAGTCAGAGTTTCAACAGAAGTTCAGAGCAAAAAAGGAATCGAGGCTATGAGCTTCTAAATCCGTCCAACTTCGCCATTGTTGAGATATTTTCTGTCTTTTATCTCTTTTATGTATTTTCTATTCTTTCCGTCTTCATTATGTAATTTACTCAATGGGTCTCTCCTTTATGTAAGAGAATCCTAGGGCCTCGTAAAAATGCAATTTCATTATTTTCCCTCAACATGGTATCAGAGCGATGATCTTAGATCGGAGTTCTCGTATCCCACCATGCCCTAAACTTCACCTGCAGCCCCCTCCGTGTCATTCGTCGTTGTTGCACCTCCTCGTTGCACCGTACGCCGTCTCCTCCCATTCAGAGGCAGCCCAACAACACTCGAGCAGCCCAGCATGCCTTCATGCAATTGCAGAAGACCCCAACGCACCGTCCCACCTCCGCATATCGTCGTCGGCCTGTTTTTACGTGTTGTAGTGCCTCTTTGTACGACTCTGTACATCGCCAATGACTCCTGTGGAGAGAAGAAGAGAAGAATATTGTGTGTTTATTCTGTGAGGTATAGGGGTCCTTATATAGGACTAAACCCTAGGGTGCTCAGAGGAGAACTTACATAAATACCCCTGTGGGGTTAAAATGATAAATAAGGAAACAATGATAATAAGGAAACAGTGATAAATAAAGAAACATCAATCTACGGTAATCTCTAACACTCCCCCTCAAGTTGGAGCATATTCATCAATCATGCCCAACTTGGAAGTTATCCAGGAAAGCCGCTTCTTAGTCACTGCCTTGGTAAAAATATCAGCAAGTTGAAGATCTGTTGGAATGTGTGGCGTGGTTATCTTCCCTCCTCGTACAACATCTCTGATAAAGTGACCATCAATCTCAATATGTTTTGTTCTCTCATGGAACATAGGATTTGTAGCAATGTAGGTAGTTGATTTGTTGTCACAGTACAAGGGAATAGGAGTGGATGTAACAATATTTAGTTCTTGTAGAAAAGTGAGCAGCCATGTGATCTCACATGTAACCTGAGCCATTGCTCTATATTCAGCTTCAGCACTAGATCTTGAAACGACTGCTTGTTTCTTACTCCTCCAACTAACCAGGTTTCCTCCTACCATCATGGCATATCCAGTTATAGATCGACGGTCTTCAGGAGAGCTTGCATAATCGGCGTCAGCATATGCAGTAAGATTTGTGTGACCATTTTCCCCATAGAAGATTCCTCGTCCTGGCGAATCTTTTAGGTAGCGAAGGATTTGAAGAACATCTTGCCAATGGATGTAGCAGGTTTCTCCATATATTGGCTGGTTCTGCTTACAACATAGGATATATCAGGTCTAGTAACTGTAAGATATAGAAGTTTGACAACCAGGCTCCTATATCATGTAGTGTCTTCAAAGAGAGGATCATTGGATGCAGAATGTTTTCTAGACTCTGCTGGAATTCCTGAGGGTTTGCACCCAAGTAGTCCTGTCTCAGTTAGTATGTCAAGGCAGTATTTCCTGTGCGACATATGTAAGCCTTTCTTAGTACGTAGAGCTTCTATGCCTAGAAAATAACGAAGTTGTCCGAGATCCTTGGTGACGAATACTTTTTGCAAGAAAGCCTTGGTTTCTAGTATCCCTTGGCCATCATCTCCAGTAATAATCATATCATCTACATATATAGCAAGAATTACAATACCAGTCTGCCGTCCTAACAAAAATCGAATAGTCAGACGTAGTCCTCTGGAAGCCCATGGTGCCAATCTCTGTACTCAGTTTATCAAACCAAGCTCTTGGACTCTGCTTTAGTCTGTAGATGGCTTTGTGAAGTCGGCATACATACCCCCCCTCGACTTCGTAATCTGGGGGTTGTATCATGTAGACTTCTTCGTCAAGCTCTCCATATAGAAATGCATTCTTGACATCTAACTGAAACATAGGCCACCCTTTGTTCACAGTCACAGAGATGATAGTTCGTATGGATCCCATTCTAGCCACAGGAGAGAATGTTTTGAAATAGTCTACCCCGTATGTTTGAGTAAAGCCTTTTGCTACAAGTCTTGCCTTTAAATGATCAATAGAATCGTCAGAGGACTGCTTTGTAGTGAAGATCCAGCGACATGCAACTGGTTTACATCCAGGAGGGCATTTGACAAGGTCCCATGTTTTTCGAGACTGTAGTGCTTCCATTTCTTCATTCATTGCCATTCTCCATCCCTCATCTTGTAGTGCACTATGATGATCTTTGGGAACAGAAATAGCCATTATGGCATCTGCATATCTTTTGCCAGAGCAAGATAACCTATTAGTAGAGGTGAAATGAGATATTGGATGAAGTGTACATTGCCTCTTTGTTCTTCGTAGTGCGATCGGAAGCTCCTGAGGACTATCCGGGGTAGCATTGGTGGGAGCACTCGAGGATGGCATAGTGTCCTGCACAAGTGGAATAGGTAAATGATGCAGCGTGAAACAGATAAATATGGCTTCATTTTCTATGTTTTATCCGCTATTTAGAGGCTAATTTTATTTACGTTTATTTGAGTTGTCGTACTTTTATTTAAATAAAAGAGATCGCCTGTGATCTCAAATTAGTTTCAATTTGAATTTCAATTTAGTTAGTTAGATTCAATTAAAGATTTGAATTTATTTCAAATCAATTTGGATAAGTAGTTTTAAGTTGAATTGGAATTCTATTTTTGTAATCTCATCCCTCCTATATAAAGGGATGATAGGCTATTGTTTTTAGACAAGTCAGATTATATGAAAATTTGAGATTTATCTCTCTCTTGTCTCTCTCCTTTCCTACGTGGTCTTCACGTTTCTCTCCTCCAACACCCCTCGTTTTTTCCAACGAGCTTCTCTTCTCAACCCCTTCATTTTCTTCTACCAAACAATCTCCACCGATCAAAAAAAATATTTTCACCGTCGCGCGAAATTCAATTTGCATCAATTGGTATCAGAGCATGGAAATTGAATCGTTCACACGATTCAACGGTCCTGTTGCGTATTGGAAGATGAAGCTCGATGAAACAACCCTATCACGTGGCTCACATGCACGTTCGCGTCAACAAAAATTCAAGAAGCATCTCCGGACAAGCATCAAGGTTCAACAATGGATAGACTCATGGTACAATGTTGATATTTTTATGGTACAAGTTGACGACGAACAAAATATTGTCGTCGACCATGATCTGTGCGCAGCTCATATCGTTGTGGATGGAAGAAACAGTAACAGCGATGATGTGCTCGTTGTGCAGACCGTGTCAGGCGAAAATAACAACGTCAAGGATGATTTGCTCGCTATCCCGGCCGTTTCAGAGGAGGAAAACGCCGACCTGCTTGCTATCCAGGTAAATTCAGACCTGCAATCATTGGAAGAATCGATTTCCGGGCCGCCCACGACCCTCTCTCGAGACCCCGCTACAGCCCCCGCACCTCCGGCACCCCCAATCGCCAAGTTGTCGTCCCCTGCCATCCTCCAAGCTGCCCCACCACCTCTCCCGCAACCCAACTCCATCACCTCGGCAACCCTTCCAGCCCCAGTTTTCCTTCCTACCACACCCGTTGTCACCCCCGCACCTCCCGTTTCCCTTCCCGTCACCACTCTCGCAACCCACACCCCACTGCCGACCCTTCCTGCCCCACCCCCACGTGCCTCCCCTGAACCTCCGTCGCTGCCCACCCCGCAACCCCCCTCTCTCCAGCACCCATCGCCCACCCTGCAGCTCTCCTCTCCCCTCTCTCCAGCACCACCTTTCCCTCCTATCCTCTTCACCAACATCACCGCCTCCTCTATTGCCTCGTGCTGCCACCACAACCACGCCGCCTTTGTCCAGTTGTTGTCATTGCAGCCTCGACCAGGCTCAGGCTGTCGCCAGCGCGTCGCCAACCGCTCCCCCTCTCGTTCAGAGTCAAATTCCTAAGTAGTACCTGGGAATTACTTAAATACCCAGGTACTACTTAATGTTTTTTTTACTTAAAAACTACAGAGGTGTCGCATGTTGAACTTGCGACACCTCTTAAGTTTTTTTTTACCCAGGAACTACGTCGGTGACGCATGTTGGATATGCGCTATAGATAACGCATATTCAACATGCGACATATATCCAGGGAATTCCCCTCGAAGATACCTGGTCTCGAAATGGTCTGTAGAGGTATCGCATGTTGAATATGCGACATTTTTCCATGGAATTTCCCTCGAAAATGACTCGTCTGGTCCAATGGTCCGATAGCCTGTAGAGTATACTGATAACGCATTTTGAATATGCGTCATCCTTACAGGAAAATCTCCTCAAAAATGGCTGGCCAGGTGGGGGCTTTGAAATTTCAACATATAACGCATTTTCAATATGCGTCATCTTTACAGGAATTTTCCCTCGAAAGTGGTTGGCCAGGTGTGGGCTATGGGATTTCATGTTTCTAAAAACCCTTGAAAAAGCATGCCAATTCCATGTTTCTAATGTAAATAGGCATCTTTTTGCAAACATTCCAGACATTGCAAACATTCCAGACATTCCAAACATCAAATGTTTCTAATGAAAGATGTATGACCCAAAGAAGACATTCCAAATATTTAATATAAGTAGACTTGTTCATGAATATACATTACATTTTTTGCATCATATTAAAATTTACAATGATTACAAGTCAACGTTTTTCCTCCGCTGGTATGTAATCGTAGAATCTGGAGGATGGAACGGTAATAGACGGTTCGCTTCGTCTATCATGTGGATTTGAGAGGGTCCTGGCACATCTTCCTCGAACGTTGGCATCGACGGCGGCGTTAGTGTGCAGTAAGTTGGTCGTGTCTGGCTGGCGTCCAATCCATGCCTCAACGGTGCCTGAGGCGTTGGCAAGTCCTCTCATGGTCGCTCGGTGGCAGGTGTGAAGTAGACTCCTTGCGCAATGACTTCATCTTCCGCAGCGGCTTCTTCGTAGTCCATGGGTTCCGCGACTTGTTCACGCGTCCTACCTCGACCTCTTCCTCTTCTCTGTCCTCTTGCCCTTCCTCGCCTTGCCTCCTCCCTAGCCACATCTGCACGCTCGTCATGTAACGTGACCGCATCTGCAAATTGTAATGACAGCCACTCCGTCATTTCTGCCTTCGCTTGTGCCGCAATCTCGCGGCATTCCTCGTGTCCAATGTCGTGGACACGGCTCCACAAAGCGAGCTGCATTCAAGGAAAAGACATAGATGTAAATATGAAACAGTTTTCTTAATTAATTTACCAAAAAAATTATAGTTCGAGTACTTACGTTGCTTGCCAGAGTTGCACCCAAACGTCCAACAAATCTTCGAGTAATGGTCCGATACCATTGCTCGTATGCGGGCGTCGCGAATACCCCTCTGGACCGATCGATGCGAATAATTCTAACTTCCCGCTCATCCCACCGGGCAATATGCAAGCTGTGTTTTGCCCTCCAATCTACATGTACTTTCCCCCTCAAATCGATAGCGTGAAGTTCTTGAAAGGTGGAGCAACGCATTGGAATATCTTGAAGACCCCCAAATTGTCTCTTGAAACGATCTGGGTAGTAATACTCCACAATGTGGAAGTATATCAAAAGCACTTCCGCTCTCCAAATGTGTTCGCCTTCAAGAGAGTTGGCTGGGAGATGGGCGCGGATCTCATCGGTATAGGGAGTCCAAAATACCTGAATGCAAGAATTGTATTACGATTAGAATTTTTTTTGTTGATACAGGAAAAATTTGTGAATGTAAAATTACCTGGTCAGGTGATTGCATGTCAAAAGCATCCCTGTAGGGTCTCACCACGTGTGTGGGCTGTCTACGATGGGCAAACGTCGTTGCCCAGCGGACTCCTAACGGGCGCCCGTACCATTCTCTGCCGTCCCTAACAACGGGAGCAATGTGGGGGAAATGCTCCCATGCCCATAACTGAAGGAGTATGACCGAGCCTCCAATCTCCTCGGTCGCCATGTCTGCTGCTAAACATAGGTGCCTGTAAAGGTATGCAAGTACGGCTGATCCCCAGCTCAGTGTCCCAGAAAACTCGAAATCCTGTAGATGTGGTAGAGCGATAAGTGAAACCAAGGACCCAGACTTGTCCGTGAATAGGACTCCACCAAGCAACTGTAAAATGTATGCTCGAGCGTGTCTCTGTACGACTAGCTCGTCTGCATCCTCAGCCAACTCTGAAAAATTGGTGGACAGCCAGCTTGCTGACACCCTGCTGCCAACTATGTCTGCGGGCAGTGGCCTAACGCCCAACAATTCCTCGCATGTATTTGCCCATGTCGCTCCAGATGTTGTCTCCCCAGTAACCGCAGGCCCATCAATTCGCAGCCCCATGATGAATGCAACATCCTGCAAGGTGATAGTAATCTCCCCACTAGGCATGTGGAAGGTGTGCGTCTCGGGTCTCCACCGTTCAACTAACGCTGTCACCAGATGCCAATCCAGTGTAATGAACTCAAGCTCTGAGATGCATCCAAATCCTGCTTCGACTACGTAAGGCAGTACCCGGTCATCCAAAGGGATCCGACGTACATGGGTCTCTCGTCGTCAGCAACGCAACCACGAAGATTCCTACAAGAAAATTGTTAGGAAAAAAATTGAAGGAAGGAAGAAATTATAATTACTTACATCGCCAGCCCAAACTCGACGTGAACGATGTCGCTCCTGAAGGTGCAAAACTGAAGGATCAACTGGGTCGGGATCCATCTGAAAAATACAATATTCAATGTTACACAATATAATCTAAAAAAACAATATCCGACAAAATCAACAAGTATTTGCCACAATGAAAATTTATAATATACGAGGGAAGCACACTTACTCGAACTTGGACATTTACGTCGGTTGTGACCTTGGCCACCACAATTTCCACATTTATTCTTATTCCTGGTCACCGTCGGCGCATTTGATGTGGATGCTTGAGAATCCCTTGCGGTTTTGTTGGGACACCCACGGTGTGTGTGACCCAATATCCCACAATAGGAACAAGTATTTTGCCGAATCACATCTCTAACATCCATTTCATTATGTATTCTTGTTGTACGTGGACGACCTTTACCGCGTTTACGCTTTGGGTCCGGTCGTAACTCAGGATATTCGAGGGGAGCCCATGTTTCACGATCACCGATGGGAAAAAATTGCCCTCCATAAACCTGCAACTGTTTCTCCCAGGTGTACCACTCCCCAACATAGGAATCCACTTCAGCCCGACGCTTTGAAATGACTGCAATGGCGTGGGAACATGGAATACGATATATTTGCCACTTATTGCAAGTGCATTTCCTTTGTAGCAAATTTACCATGTACTGTTTGCGCCCGCGAATACCAGTAGACGTCCGTCGAGCCCTGGTAGACACCTCGAATAATATTTCTGGTTGTACTTGTACCTGAGTTACTGTGTGCCCATTCGCAGTTGCAGTCCAACGGGTCAACTCTGTGGATGCGTAATGCGTGAATTTTCGACCAGCAGCAATGGCTGCGCTTGCTTCTTCAAAATGCTGAATGAAGTATGACACAATTATAAAAGGTCTTCTCAATTAACGCAGAGATTGGCAAGCAACGGGCATCTTTAAGAACTGCATTGTAGCTTTCGCTCAGATTTGTAGTCATCTGACCAAACCTATACCCACCGTCATAGGCCAAGGTTCATTGCTCACGACGACAATCATGAGTTGAAAACCATCTAGCTGCTCCATTATTCCACTCTTGTAATTTCCTCGTGAAGTACGCGAACTTCCTAGGCGTCGTCTGTAATGCTGCGGCTTGCACCAGAGCTTTCATGGAGCCATTTTTAAAGACGCTATTGAAGTTGCTCGCGACGTGCCTCGTACAAAACCGCCAATATGCAAAGGGTTCTAATAAATCGACGTCAGCATCTTTCATAGCGGCTTTTATACCAGAATGCCTGTCAGAGATGATACATATTGGTCTAGCTTGCATGCCGATTACCAAGTCCAATTGTTCGCAACAAGTGATTAGCCCTAATGAGAAGCGGGGACGCCTAGGACGGTGCCAATCAGTGAAAACACGGAAAAGGAGTGTTCCGCGGGGCTAGGAGTGACCAAAAGGGGGGTTTTTGAGAGAGGAGGAGATCTCAAGATGCGGGTGCTGAGGTTGGCGTCGGGGGCGACTGGGGTGCTGGAGAACGAAGAGGGCAAGGGTCGGGAAATGGGAAGGCCGCTGGGCGCGGGGCTTATTTAGGCTTAATGTCGCATGTTGAATATGCGTTATCTATAGCGCATATCCAACATGCGTCACCGACGTAGTTCCTGGGTAAAAAAAAACTTAAGGGGTGTCGCATGTTCAACATGCGACACCTCTGTAGTTTTTAAGTAAAAAAAACATTAAGTAGTACCTGGGTATTTAAGTAATTCCCAGGTACTACTTAGGAATTTGACTCCTCTCGTTCAACCACCCTATCACCGACTCCACGCCGTCATTCCGCCAGCATCGGCCCTCTCGCACCTCCCTTAGTCTCCCCTCAGCCCCGCTTCCCCGCCGCCCCTGGTCGATCTCGAGTCGCCGTTGCTGATGGAACCCTAATCTTAGGGTTCGGCGCCGCCCACATCAAGGAAAGGAAGAACGCAACCTTCGGATTTTTGGGCCCTTCCCCAAGAACCAATCCCGTGGAAATAGGGATTTGGGAGCAATTTCGAAAAATTGCGAAAGCATACCTAATTTTGAAACCTTTTACATAAAGGGTAAAGATAGTGGGCCTTTAAGAGGAGATAATGTGGTTGAAGGGGTACGAAAATTGCATTCCACTCCCCTGGAGCAAGAATATTTAAAAAGAAGGGCAGAAAGAAAGAAATTTGGGTGGCCTCCTTATTCAATTAGGATTAGGATAATGGGTTTCACCTATTTAAAGGCCTCATGGCTTAATTCATTGGCCACATCTCCTCCTCTACTGTACTTGTGCTATTGCTTTGCTATGAAGTCTCCAAAGGCGATGAAGCACGAAATAAAGATGCCCCACTAAATTTTCAAGCACCACATCAACAGGACAAAATCCGTGTGGGCACCGGCATTTGCGCCACACATGCTCTTCTGTCATGAAGTCAACGATTCGAACCATCGCTCCACGCATCTGTCGTTTGCTCCACACCAGTTCTTTCATGGGATGATCGAGAACGCTAGTGTAAATTTATCAACCTCCAAGCCTGCAGATCCAGCAATTCGTCGGGAGACGAATTTTTCAAGTGGAGGAGAACTGATGCAGCGTGAAACGGATAAATAGGGCCTCATTTTCTATGTTTTATCCGTTATTTAGAGGCTAATTTTATTTACGTTTATTTGAGTTGTCGTAATTTTATTTAAATAAAAGAGATCGCCTGTGATCTCAAATTAGTTTCAATTTGAATTTCAATTTAGTTAGTTAGAGTGAATTAAAGATTTGAATTTATTTCAAATCAATTAGGATAAGTAGTTTTAAGTTGAATTGGAATTTCTATTTTTGTAATCTCATCCCTCCTATATAAAGGGATGATAGGCTATTGTTTAGACAAGTCAGATTATATGAAAACTTGAGATTTATCTCTCTCTCTCCTTTCCTACGTGGTCTTCACGTTTCTCTCCTCCAACACCCCTCGTTTTTTCCGACGAGCTTTTCTTCTCAACCCCTCCATTTTCTTCTACTAAACAATCTCCACCGATCAAAAAAAAAATATTTTCATCATCGCGCAAAATTCAATTTGCATCAGTAAAGGAACATGAACAGGATGAGACACAGTTCTTCTTTTATACACAATTGGTGGAGGAGGAAACTGTAGGGGAATATCGGACACGTCTGAGTAAAGAAGTTGTTTTGTTTAAATAAGGTGACATCAAGAGAAACGTAATAATGATGTTATGTAGGATCATAACATATGTATCCTTTTTTAGTTTGAGAATACCCTAGAAAAGCACATTTGATAGCGCGAGCAGATAATTTGTCAGTGGTATGAAAATTATGGACAAAGGTTGTGCATCCAAAAAATCGTAAGGGCAGAGGGAAAGGTTTCTCATTGGGATATAGTAAGTTGAAAGGAGTGGAGCCATGTAGAGAAGCAGAGGGAACCCTGTTTATAAGATGAACAGCAGTAAGGATAGCATTGCCCCAATATATCTTGGGAACATTCATATGGGTGAGTAAGGATCGAGCAATATCAAGCAGGTGTCTCAGTTTTCTTTCAGCAACCCCATTTTGTTGGGATGTATATGGGCAAGAAGTTTGATGTATGGTACCATGAGAGGCAAAAAATGTTATCAAGTCATTCTGAGTAAATTCCATAGCATTATCAGAACAAAAGATTTTAATAGTAGTGGAGAAAAAAATTTTGACATAATGAAAGAAGTTCTTGACAACGATATTAATTTCTAAACGTTCTTTTAACAAGAAAACCCAAGATAAGCGACTGTAGTCATCCACAAAAACAACAAAGTACTTATAACCACTAATAGTTCTGATCGGACAAGGTCCCTAAATATCACAATGAATTAGGAAGAAAGGAGTAGTGCGACGAGGCTCAGTTCTAGCAGGAAAGGAAACTCTATGATGTTTTCCGAACTGACATGCTTCACACTCAAAGGGTTTTAGCTTAGATAGTTCAGGGAACATCATAGAGAACTTTGGCAGAAGGATGTCCCAGACGAAGATGCCATAGAAGGGGATCTTCAGAGATGGAGGTAGCGCCAACAAAGTTGGAAGTAGACAGGTTGTTGAGGTAATATAGGCCATTCCTCTAATGTCCCCCACCAAAAATCTGCCTCGTCCGGATGTCCTGAAAATAACAGCAGAATTCATCAAAAATAACACGACAATGTAGCTCACGACATAGCTTCTGAACAGATAAAAGACTGAGCGGGAAAGCAGGAGCACAATGCACATCTGTCAGTCGAAGTTTGTTGGAGAAGTCAATAGTTCCAACAGCAGTAACGGGAGAATGATCCCCATTGGCAACACGAACGCTCTTTACAGTGGTAGATGGTTGAGATGAGGTGAGTACACTTGCATCTCCCGTTAGATGAGTGGAAGCACCAGACTCAATAATCCATGCATGTTTGGTAATAGAGACTGAGTTGGCTACTGTACCTAAGGTAGCGGCAAGACTAGCTGTAGCAACAGATGTTGTCGTGTCTTTGGTTGAGGGAGCGGAATCATTTAGAAGTTGCCACATACGAGTATATTCAGAAGCAGTGAATGGAGTCTGTTGTCCATCTGTACTCTGAATAGTTATATCATTGTTCGTATCATGTGATTCGTCGTCATAAGTGTTATGAGCACTTGGTTGCTTGCCAAATGTTGCCTGGCAATGCTCAGAAGGATGATTCATGCGACCACAATGTACGCATGCAGGATAACGACCGGTAGAGAAATCACGATCACGACCTTGTCCAAGGTCACGTCCACGACTAGAGTCACGTCTGCGGCCACGACCTCGGCCTCCAGAATAAGACTGACGTCCTCTGTGCCCAGATAAATAGTGGGTTGTTGTCTCTGTAGAAGAATGAACCAGAGAATTTTGAACCGGAGCCTCCAGTTCTTGTAGTCGACCGAATATGGTTTCTATCGTAGGCAATTTATCTGCCATAAGAAATTGATCTTTTACAATTTTGTACTTCGAATGAAGTCCTGAGAGGAACCTGTAGACCTGCCACTCAGCACGTTCGCCTATTTATTTATCACAACATGCAGGTTGAAAGATAAGAAGTTCTCCAAACAGGCTTTTAAGTGTCCGATAGTATTCAGTTAGATTGGTCTCTTCTTGATCAGTAGACCAGATTCTTGTGTATATATAAGAAAGACGAGACTTGGTTGTTTTCTGGGAATGTGTACTCAAGATTTTCCTACCTGGCTTTAGCAGTATCTTTGTGTAAGAGATTTGCAGCAATATTTGGATCTACACTATTTGTCATCCAAGTAATTGTCGACAAAACAGGCTTCATATTCTGCATCAATGGTAGCAGGAGGAGTCTTCGTGAGGATGGCACTCTTTCGTTGGCCACCAATAAATATCTTGACGGATCGAGACCATAGAACATAATTTTTGGAGCCTTTCAACTTGATAGATGTGTCTGGTACCATCAGAGAAGGAGGATATATAGGCTTGGTCTCGGTGGACGTCATGATAGCGTCTCTAGGTCAAGAAAAAGTGACCTAGATGAAGTTGTGGTTGATCTGTAGAAGCTCCTTAGTTGCACATTTTTGGAGAGTTGTGGAGGTTGAACGTCCTAAACCGAAGTCGAACAAGGGGCCTAGGGTGGCAGCGGCAGAAGCCTAGGGCCACAGGAAGGTTACGGCAGAATGTTGGGGGGGCGCAGGGACGCACAGGAAGCGCAGGGGGTGCACAAGGGCGCGAGGTGCGCCCAGGAGCGCAAAGGGGCGTGCAGGGATGTGGGGGGAGTGGCGTAGGGGGCCTAGGACTTAGGGCCCAAGGCACCGGGGGGGGGGGGGGGGGAGAGCACGCCTAGCGCGGGGCAGCTCCTGTTGGGCGTCATGGAGGGGAGAGGAGGGGGGAAGGGGCGGGCAATGGCGAAGGAATATTAGATCAGAACACCGGTCTAGGACCGCCGCTCTGATACCATGTGAAGAGAAGAGGAGAAGAATATTGTGTGTTTATTCTGTGAGGTCTAGGGGTTCGTTTGGTTGCAGGGTTGGGCAGGGTTGGGTTGGTCCAACCCGGGGTACCCCTCCTTTCAAACATCCCAATCCTCCTCACAGTTTACTATTCGCAGGGGTACCCCAACCCAACCCTGCCCAACCCTGCAACCAAACGAGCCATAGGGGTCCTTATATAGGACTAAACCCTAGGGTGCTCAGAGGGGAACTTACATAAATAAATAAGGAAACGGTGATAATAAGAAAACAATGATAAATAAAGAAACATCAATCTACGGTAATCTCAAACAACTCCCATGGTAGCTTTCTCTCATCTTTGTCACCAAACTACACTCTGAAATGGTCTGATTGTAATCGAAAAACATGATTTGAGACCTTTAAATCTTGTTTTTCAGCCTTAACGCAGCTTGAGGAGTAACAAGGATGGTTGTATGAGTCTACACGTACAATCAAGCCTTCATCGAGTTTCGTTTTTCGACCTTCTTTCATCATGTCAACAAGGGTAATGTCTTCTCTTCGTTCGATGCAAGGTTGTAGAAAGCGGTAGTCGGTACTCGATCGGCAGGGTCACTGACTAAGGATTAATCAGCAATCGGGTAACTAATCGGATTTAGTCGACCATTAATCGGTTTTGAATTTTTTTAATTATTTTAAACATATAAATCAATTTTTATGCACATATTCTTATATATTTACATTGATTTGTACGTTTTATATATTATCATAATGAAATAAAAGAAGTAATTATCTTTAAATATAATATTAAGCACATTAGAATAAGTTTGCTTTTAAAAAATCGAAAAACTAAAAAAATCAAAAATCTCTATGTAAAAGTCGGGCTTGTAGTCGATCCATTAGGCCTACTAGTCGGCTCGATTAGTCGAGTTGACCGACTAATGGCCGATTAGGCCTAGTCGAGTCGGCTACCCCACCTACTCGACTAGTCGGGCCGACTAATCGGCCTAGTCGGCTGACTTTTGCAACAGTGGTCCGATGTCTTCAAGGACCCGCCTCGCATCTTGAAGATGGATGGGATCAACTATAAGTTGTGGTCTATACAGTTTCTGACCCTTATGTAGTGCAACAACAAGGAGCGCATTCTGACAAAGCCAAAGCTGACGGATAAGACTGCGGACAATACTTCGTGGAAGCAAGATGACATATATGCTCGTATTTGGCTCTCTGGGACCCTCACCACAGAGATAGCCAATGATATTGTGAACCAGCCTACCACCAAGGTGATGTGAGATATTTTCGCATCCACGTATACCCAAGCGAAGAACGAGGCCAAGATTATTCAGCTTTAGTTTGACATATATATGGCAAAGCAGAATGGTCGTCCACTGCACATGTTCTACTCCACGCTTGTTCGAGAAGCTTCATGACGATTACGATCTTCACAAAGCAACAGATGACATATAGGAACTCCACGATGGTTGGAGTTTTCTTGATTATGCTTGACCCTGAGTATGAGGCGGCACAAGAACAACTCCTTATTGGGGCGACCATACCTCCCATGGATGAGGTATGGCTTATAATCATCTCAACAGGCTTTTTATTCCACTTGCTGCTACCACACAACTTTCCTCAATGGTGGATGCTTCTTGCGGCATAGGAGATTTTACTTAGTTCAGAGGGTATAGTCCTCGTGTTAGAGGTCGTGGACGTCAGTGTGGCCCCTATACCTGATGTCATCGTTTAGGACACTTTGAGGACACATGCTATCAGAAGCATGGATGCCATGCATTTGTTCGAGTGTCTGAGCATATTGAGCCTTCATACACTACAACTCAGGCAAATTCACATCTTGATGACATTGTTTCTCGTATACCAGGATCCACATATATTGCAACTGCAGCCAGGTCCTCTTCGAGTTCCTCAGTTATTGTATACGCTTTTACTGGTTGTAGCACTGTGGATGTGACAGAGTGGATCATGGACTCTAGTGCTTCTCAACATCTGTGTCGAGACAGAGCCCATTTCAAGTCTTAAAGGGCTATACCCCCTGGTAGATGGGTTGTCATTGCAAATGGGGTTCACTTACCCATCACAAGACATGGGTAGGTATATTTGACGCCATCCATGTGTCTGCAAAATGTCTTATATGTTCCTGATTTTCAGATGAACTTGCTTTCTATTAGTCAGATTATAAAGGATTTGCATTGCCGTGTCATTTTTGACCCCTCTTCTCTATTATTTCAAGACATACTCACATACATGGTGATTGGATTTTGTCGTGAGCAACGAGGGCACTACAGACTAGTCCTGCTTCCTCATGTTGGTACCTCTACTATTCCTATTGGATCGGTCTCACTGTACCTATGACACCTTCGTTTTGGCCACCTTCCTTTGTAGAAGTTGTGTCATGTCCTCCCAAGATCTCTCTGAGATAGGCATGGCAGATTGCAGGCATGGCATTACTCTTATGAACCCGAGCATGAAGTTGTATGATGATGACAGTGAGGAGGTTGACAAGAGGAGGTACATGGAGCTTGTTTGTGATCATCATCCGGCCTGATGTATACTTTGTAGTGAGAAAAGTGAGTCAGTTCATGGAGCAGCCTAGAGAGGTACATATGGATGATGTCCATATGATTCTGAGGTATTTGAAGGCCTCACATGGCACTGGTCTTCTATTCAGCAGAGGTACATCCTTTATTGTTACAGCTTGTGCAGATGTAGACTATGCAGGATGTCCCAAATACATGAAGTCTACTTTTGTTCAGTGTTAATAGGGAGTTCCTTGGTACCATGGAAGAGCAGGATGCAGACAATCGTCTCCAAATCCAACGCAGAATTTGAATGTAGGTTCATGGCACATGTTAGACAGAAATGATGTGGGTCAGATCTGTTCTTACTGACTTAATTGTTGAGGTGCCTCTTCCCATGCACCTCCAATGCGACAATCAGGTTGCTCTCTTCATCGCCAACAACCAAGCCTTCCATGAGAGGGCCGAGCATATCGAGGTAGATTGTCACTACACTCGAGACATGATACAGAAGGGCCTTATCTCCAATACTCATGTTAGCTCAAGAGATCAGACATCAGATGTATTCACCAAGGCCTATCCAGAGGGACTTACCAGAGATGTTCCAAGCTGAGCATGATTGATATCTATGCTTCAGCTTGAGTGGGAGTATTGAGATATTTTCAATCTTTTATCTCTTTTATGTATTTTCTGTTCTTTCTGTCTTCATTATGTAGTTTACCCAACAGGTCTCTCCTCTATATAAAAGAACCCTAGGGCCTCGTGAGAATGCAATTTCATTATTTTCCCTCAACACCCATTATGATATCGATTGATTGCGTCGGAAGAGAATAAACGCACACATCCCAGCCTCTCCGGTCGAGCTATTACCATCCCTAGGTTGAAGGGATCCTTTTATTCGACCAGGTAAGGCCTATAAACCTTATCCATCCTAACATCAAATGAAATACATATGATGCAAAGTGACACACGTCCGATCATGCATACGTTTGGTCATTGACGTCTAATCTCTCAGCTCGATCTTGATACTGTCATCTCAGTTCAAAATATCCAAGTGCTCCAGGTCAATCTGAGGATTGAAAGATGCATTAACGAGTTAAAATGGTAGACCTTAAGCCCTTTCTCCTTAGCTCTGGTCGCTTTGATCTTGACTAAAATCTAACTTCCCTCTTACCTAGAAAGCATACTAGCTCGGTACATTGTCCCTGGGTTATCAAGTGGCCGCGATACAACTAATCGGTTAATCAAGAATCAATGATATGTGAAGAGAGAGGTCATCATGCTGGATGGGATCCAAAAGTGATTCGAAATCATGATGCAAAGATTTTTTTTGTCTTCATCTATTAATTCTTCTGATATCCCATTGGTGAATTGGGACTCCATTGTGATCTAGCTCTTGTTCATTTCTTTTAACTTGAGAATGATATATTTTCCATGTTGATACAGTCAATCTACGAGAACTGAGTGGAGCCTTCTGCGTAACTTGTACTCGTTTTCTCACCCTCTAACTTTCTGGAGGGTGATGCTCGAGGTTATCCCACTTTTGGAGATTGGTTGTGGGTGATGGCAAGGCGTTTGGATTTCGGACATTTGACCGGACGAAGGAAGGGTTTTTATGCGATTGTTTCTCATGTCCCTTTGCCTTGGAAATAGTTCAAAATGCTCGGCTTTCAGACATATGGCCCAATGGAGCATGGACTCTGATTTTCATGTTAGATCTTTCAGACTAGATATTGGATGATCTCGCACAAATGTGAATTCTTTTGCAAAGGCATACACTCATCGGACGGGAGGGACTCTTGGAGTTGGTGGGATTGTCACTTCTCGGTGAAGAAGGCGTATAACACTATGTGCTCTTCTCTGATTTTTGACCCCGTCCATCTATGTGAGGGAGCATGCATGCTTCTGGACTTGGAAAATCCCATTATTTTCTAAAAAATAATTTGAAAATATAGATTGTGCCCTATATTTTCTAAAAAAAGTTATGTGACTTCTTCGCATCTGTTATTTTGGCACAAATCTTTTTCATTCTTAAAAAGAAACAATTTGAAAATGTTCAATTGTACAAAATGAATTTCTAGATCCGGGAATGCCATCATGTTGGTAAAAAGAGAAGGGTTGAATTGAGTTTTTCATTTTTCTTTCTTGATCCATACAAGATGGACAATCAACAAGCAAAAAAATAGTGAAGTCTTTTGTTAATACTGTTTTTTGCGTGATGTCGAGAATTAAATCTTTGATATGTAGTAAAAGGTTGTGTTGGAATGTACTGGAAGGGTTGTTATAGTACCTAATTTGTTTTACGCAGTTATAGATGTTGATAACTATGTGAACTCTCATGCTACAGGCACGGACAGCCTTTCAGCACAACCGTATCTCATCAATCATGGACGAGAGATTGAATACTTATCCCCAATGCAGTGCAGCAAGATTCATGCTCCTGGCTCTTCGATGCTGCGATGGGGATCATGACGCAAGGCCTTCCATACGTGAAGTTGTCAGAGAGCTTGAGGACATATGTCTGACTGCAGGAGTCGATTCTTCACAGTCAGAGTCGACAGTAACCGATTCATCAGAGGTACATTCGGAGTACTCTGTGTCCGGAGATCTACAGAAATCATCGCTCCCCTCAGAATATTCTGTATCTGGCGATTTGCGAAGTTGGTCATATGAAACGGGATCAGACACGAGAACTCAAAGCACGACCCTCCCCCACACCTTGTAGTTCATGCAACTATCAAATATCCTAGAGTTGGATGTGCAAGGTTTTTTTTGTCTTTAACACGATTTTAGCTTGATCTTGATGTACATATTGTTGTTATATCTGTTCCTTATATTGCAGAGATATGGCTTGTATCTTACGACGAATAATCAAGTGTGCAGAGAGGTCACCTTTCAATGTTAGCGAATGTGGTTTTTATACTTTTAGTGACAATTATGGTCTCGTGAGGCGAATGCGCGATGATGGATGAGAAAATTGCGAACAAAATCGCAGGTACAATCAATCAGGGAGTCAAGGGACAATTTGTTAGGTTAAAAAGAAAGAAACAGTAAAGTGGGCTTTAGGTTGCGATAAAAACTGCAACAGTTGACTTGCAGTGGCATACGCGTTGCTGCATTATACAGAGCTTGTGGACCTGTTTGTCATTTTTAGGATATCCATCAAAGTCAAATTAGCAGAGATGATGATGAACTAGATATTTAAATTATCACTCGTAAGTATGACAGAGGATCGTATTGATTAAATGAATGTCCTGGGGATCAGAACACTGTTTGTGCTACAGTCGTAATTTGTAAGCGTGCAGTAGAAACGAGTTTCTTACTCTCACTCCATCTACGCACCACCATAAAGAGAAATATCACAATCAGGATCAAATGAAAAAATCTTTTACAGAAAAGGAAAAGGTTCGAAAATCCATGAAAAGTCCCTTCCCGGAAAATATTTCTTGCAGCAAAGAAGCCAATATTATTGAAACTGGACCGGTCAGTTCAACCAGTTGGACCGGTGAACCGAACTTAGATGGGTTCGGTTAATCGGTTCTCACAGTTCATGTCAAATTGATTTAATTTTGGTTCGACCACTCATCCGGACGACTATTTGCAATATGATTTAATCCAATTCAATTGAAATTGAACCACTCAACCATAATTCAAATTTGAATTTACATTAAAATAATAATGGTAGAAATGTGTGATGAGCTCATAACCTCTTCTAACTAGGGCTGCTAATCGAACCGAACTGTAACGAACGAACCTATGTTCGAGTTCGGTTCGATAAGAAAGTTCGAAAGTTCGAGTTCAAGTTTGGTTCGATAAATGTTCGATATGATATGTTCGAGTTCGAGTTCGTTTAGAAAACGAACGTTCGAGTTCAGTTTGATAACTTAACTAAAACTTGTTTATATGAATAAGTTCGAAACCGAAGTTCGATAACAATGTTCGATAAGCAGTAAAAAAAAGAAAATTTTCAAATTAAAGCAGTACAAAGCTCAATATAACACCACAATTTCTTTAACCTCGAAATTTTCCAAGTATATAAATACTAAATTACATATACAAATACATGCACATATACATATATCGAACTCGGACATTTATCGAACGAACATATGTTATGTTCATGTTTGGTTCGTTAAGCTATCGAACTAAAATTGAAGTTCATGTTCAGTTCGTTTAGAAACGAACGAACATTTTTCGAACTAACGAACTCTAATCGAATATGAACATGTTCAGTTCGATTAGTAGCCCTACTTCTAACCGATTAATGAATACTAACAAACTGCTCTAATTTAACTTTTTGAAAGGATTGGATAATAACTATAATTAAGCTATCATTATGCTAAAGTACTTGGTTTAATTGTTATTTACATATATTAATACCATTTACTGTTGCATATTCAAGAAAATATTTTTTTTGTAAAAAGTAATATACTTTAGTTGTTTGTATATTTTATTTTTATTTTAAGTGTACTTGAGTGTATATTTTAAACATGTTCTAATCTATTCCGATTTAATTAATCGGTTCAACCATTTTTTCCTTACCGGTTCAGTCTAATCTGATTTAAAAAAATAATATCATCTGGTAGAACCAATTTGATTCTATGATCTAATCCAATCCAATCCTTTTATTGGAATTTCTAGTTCAATCTCCAGTTCGATTTCGAAAACCTTGAGAGAAGCAAAGCCACGGTCTATAAATTTAACTTTGCACATCCCAAATGTACAAACAATTGGGACACATGAACTATAGCTAGCTGGATGGCTGCCCAAAGGGTAAGATTTGAACTTCCAGTTGATTTTAAGGGCCAACTACTCGACCCTGATACCATTTTAGTAGGTTCATACTATCTCTTTACATCAAGTAAATGTCCATGATTAGTAGATGCCGCAGACCAACAAAATCGGCACTCACGTTCAAGTGCCCTGCATAACATCCTCGTTCGGATTTCTTCTGCATTTCGGTGAGCTAAAATCTACTTCGCTTAGGCGGCCTTTTAACTCGGCCTTTAGACCGCACTGTTTTGGGCTTGTTCTCTACAACATCAGCTGCATGTGTACCTTGAAGTTCCAGCAAGCAATTTTCCGTAACCAGATCTCTGTCGCTTAGCTTCTCATCATCGCCATCATCTCGATTAGCTATTGTCTTTGCCTGACCTTTGGCATGCACCCTCTTCGACAGGGTTTTCAGAGTATCGGGTCCATCTTCATCCCTTGCTCCAAATGCTGAATTCTCCGCAGCTCGTTGCGGGCCATTAAGTTTCCTGTCATTATCTTTCTTGCGTGGTCTTCCTTTTCGTCCTTTAGAGTGCGAGTTCTTCTGTTGGATTTCCTTATGATCCATTGCATCTTCATCCTCCAAATCATCGGCTGAGCTTGCAGCGTGCGGTTCCGAGTCACTTGGGTTCTCATCGTCATCCAGATCTGCATGACCTACTGCTTTAAAAATGTAAACCTGGAGTTGCACACATACAGCTCTGAGTTAGAATATATTGTTTTCAGGAAATTTATAAAATATGCATGATGATATACTGGGATCAAAAAGTAAAATTTCTCTTTTTTTTCTGATCAGTGCTGTAGTTATTACGTTACTATCTGGATGATAAATACCTGCTTCATAACAGTAAGGTACTTCATGACTTAGGGCATGACAGGATCAGAGTGAAGTTTTTGCTTAAAAAGGATCAAGAGTAAAGTTTTAAATCAAAATCTAAATTAATTCGCAGATGTAACAAATATTGGCTTGATTCGTGAGGAGGCGTTGCTCAGTCTGAAAGCACCTGGATCAGTACAAAAGGAACATGGTTTTAATTGACACAATTCTAAAATCTTTCCCAATTGGATCAAAGCTAATCAAAATTTGTGAATTTTCGAAGATAAAAAGATTGTAATGTTTTGTGAGTGCAAAGATAACCTAAATTTCAATCCTTGTGTACATGACGATCACTATATAAGTAGCATATAATTCCCAAATCACATACCCGATCTTGCGGATATTTCGATCCCAGCCAACGATGACCAAAAGCTTGCAATGTAGTAGGAATACAAGTGGCAAAAGCATGTCGTTGATTCATAACCAATACAAATTTCTTGCTAAAACAGTTGCTCGCCTATGTTGCTCAAGTCAAGGGCAGGCTTGAATTAACTCATGAAAGTTCTCGTGTCCTGTACGAGTAATTGCTCTAGTAATCCGTGAGAAATTGTATATGCTCCTGATTAATAACAGTTTGAAGCTTCGCGTTGAGCCGTACGATTCTCCCAGTCACCTACCACTACTTTAGGTGTGACTGTTTGACTTCCGTAAATTGTAACAACATCCATAGCTATATAGGGGAAGCAGAGGAGCAGCCAGCCCCGCAGAAAAGTATTCATGGGGCATGACATTTGAGGTTTCATGGAAATCTGATGGGAACTGTTGATAACCTAAAGCATAGCAAAGAAGTGAGTATCAAAACTGAGACTGAAGATATCAAATCCTCCTCAAAATGATCGTTAGTAGGATAGTTTGAGCATTCTTACTGTTGCACTTCAATAGTACCATGGCCTATGGATTTAGCATGTATTCCTCTTGCGCATGTGTGTGATGCTTCATGTATTCTCCAGCTCCCAACATTCGACCACCACTAAGTGGTAGTCCTGCACTACAACTATCACTAATATAATTTGCATGCACCTCTCACCTCTTCGATTGTGGTACGAGCTGAGTCATCTTCAAAACCAACAACCCGCCACACACGCGCGCACACCAAAAAACCATCCTCCTTTAAATTGTAAAAAGAGCGTGAAGAACTGTCTAAATCACTTTTTGTGCCTCCTAAATAACCGAACTCAAGGTTCTAGGCAGATTAAAGATATTTTTTAACTTTTTTTAATAGTAGGATTCGAACCCTGGTCCTTTAAAGTGGAGGTACATTGCTCTACCACCAGACCACTCATTGGGTTCCGTAGATTAAAGTGGAGGTACACTGCTCTACCACCAGACCACTGCTCCCTCTTCGCCGCCTCTCTTTTTGTCTTCGACTTCAGATCTCGAGCTTCTGGTTGCCCATTTGGATTCTTTGACGGATCGGCCCCAGGGGGTTCCGGACCCTTTTGCTTCTCTTTCGTCAGGTGATAGGGGCTTCTCGGAGCATGTGCCTAGTCGGTTTTTCTCTCCCGCGCTGGGACTCTCTGACCCGAAGCCATGCTTGACTCGGCCGTCAACGAGTGGTTGGGCGCTTCCTCCTTGTGGGTCATGGACCATGGCTTCTGATATCCCCCCTGTGTCACTGTGCTACTCCGGTGCCATCAAGTCACTTGCTGGGGGCTCATCTTGCAGTTCCGCCTCGCCCTCCGCCGGCGCCCGCTCGACCCTGGTCGTCGGTCTGGGGGCCGCTCTCTGGGAGCTCTGTCGTCTGCTGCTCCTTCTTCGCCCCGCCATGTGGTGGATGGTGATCGTCCTGTTGAAGGGTTTGCTGACAAAAGATCCGGTAAGAGGTACAGGCGTCGGAGTAGATCTCGGGCTACGCTATCCGAGCCTCAGCCGTGCTCGGCCCTGAAGGCATCCATCACGGAGGCCTCTGGGGTGATCCGCATTCAGGGGCAGCGGTCTTGTTCTTCATGAAGATACTCTCCTGGAATGTTTGAGGGCTTGGGGATCTTGGCAAGAGGAGGATACTTGGCTCGCGCTTCTTGGAGTGGTGTTGTGATGTGGTAATGCTGCAATAGACGAAGCTTCAATCCATCTCTGACATTGTGTGGAAGTCTTTTGGTGCTGGAGGAATTGATGAGTTCAGAGCTCTGGATGCCGTAGGTGCATCTGGAGGGTTGTTAGTGATGTGGAGATCTTCGACCTTGGGGTTTAGCTCGGTGCTGCGCGGGAGACATGTTCTCTCGGTTCTCTTGGTTTGTGTTGATTCCTCTACGCCACTTGCGGTCTCCTGTGTTTACGGGCCTTGTTGTCATATTTTGCGAAGGGATCTGTGGGAGGACCTGCATGAGGCGGGGAGGGCCTTCGAGGGTATCCCGTGGCTCATAGGGGGTGATTTCAATGTCACTCTTCGAACAACGGACATATCACGTTTCAGGGGTGGCCAGGGCCCGGGATCTGATGATTTGCTGACATTGTTGACTCGCTGGCCCTGGAGGTTATGGATGCTGGGGATTTGGCATACACTTGGAGGAGTTCTAACTCTCGTTCTCGAATTGATAGATTTTTAGCTTCGACCGAGCTTTTCGATTGCTTCGCGCTCTCCTCCGTGGTGGCTCGCCCGCGGGCCTTATCCGACCACTCACCAATCCTTTGGGATTCCGGTGATCCCCCTAAGCGGAGGGGTCTCTTTAGATATGAGAAGTGTTGGCTGCTGGAGGAAATTTTTAGAGAAATGGTGGTTTCACACTAGTCCAATGTGGAGGTCTCTGGTTCGGCTGTGTCTCGATTTGTTCAGAAGCTCGGATCCCTGCGCGCGAGGCTGAGCTTCTTCAAGGACACCAAGGCTGCCAGATGTGCTGCTAGACTGGAGGCTGAGGAGGTGGTTAGTAGACTTGATGCACAAGAGGATCTTAGGGAGCTATCGGGGGATGAGTTGGCCACTCGCTCGCTCGCTCAAAAAATAATCGCGTCTGAAGACCTTAAGCGTGTCACTGAATGGAGACAAAGATCAAGGAGTGCTTGGATCAGAGAGGGGGACGCTAACACAGCGTTGTTCCATCGCATTGCCAGCGGGAGGCGTCGTTTTAATGCCCTGAGATCGATTACAGTTAATGGTGTGCGCGTGGATGGCGACAGAGAAATGGGGAAAGCGATTGTCGACCACTTTAGGGATTTCTCGACGAGGACTATTCCTAGGTTTTGGATATTGACGGGGGTCGGGGGTGCGTCTTTGCCGCCCTCGATGTGCGCGGAGCTGACGCAGGGTGTCTCCTTGGAGGAAGTTAAGGTTGCGGTCTGGAGCTTGAACGCAGATGGGGCTCCAGGCCCTGATGGTTTTCCGGTGGCTTTCTACAGAGATTTTTGGGATCTAGTTGGCAATGAGGTTCCGGACGTCATCTCCGAGTTTTGTGAGGGAAATGCGGGCTTCGAAAGGATAAATAAATCCCTGATTGTTCTCCTTCCTAAGTCCACGCCGGCGGAACATATCGAGGACTTCCGCCCCATTGCTCTCTCTAACGCACTCTACCTAATTGTGGCGAAGGTGTTTGCGGCGTGTCTCAGTCGGGTCCTTGAGAATATTGTATCCCCACTCCAGTCTGCTTTTATACAAGGTAGGCAAATCTCGGACTGTCTTACTCTTGCTTCGGAAATCATTGCGGATTGGATGAGGAGGGACAAGCAAGGTGTTTTATGCAAGGTTGACTTTGCAAAGGCCTATGATAGTTTAGATTGGAAGTTCCTTTGGTCGGTCTTGCGAAGGAAAGGATTCCCGGAGATTTGGATATCTTGGATGAAGCGTTGTGTGACGACGTCCTCTTTCTCGGTTATGGTGAATGGCCGCCCGGAGGGTGGCTTCTTCCAGCCTCGTAGGGGCGTGCGCCAAAGTTGCCCCCTTGCTCCCCTACTGTTTGTTATTGTTGCGGATGTCCTGACGCGCATTGTGCACCGTGTGGTTGATTGCGGTTTCTCGACTAGTTACTCCAGGGATGCTTTGATGATCCCACTATTGCAATATGCAGATGATACTATCTTCTTCATTGAGGGGGGCGCGACGGTGGCCTCGGGCATGGCCGTGGCCTTAGATCTTTTCAGCGAGCTGTCGGTCTCTTTAAGAATGCAGATAAGTTAAAGGTCATTCCTTTCGGCCTATCTGTGGAGGAGGCGGACGCTTGTGGCCAAGCCTTAGGGTCAGTGTGTGGATCCCTTCCGATTGACTATCTTGGGATGCCCCTGACGGTGGGAAGAACGAAACAACGGGATTGACTCAAGGTGTTTGAGAAGCTAGAAGCAAGGCTGGCAGGCTGGAAGTCAGCCATTCTCTCCAGAGGAGGGTGCCTGGTTCTTTCCTCTATCCCGGTTTACTTCTTGTCCAATCGCCGCTTGCCGAAGGGGATACGTAACCGTCTTAAAAAGCTAATGCGTAGATTCTTGTGGGGCAAGCATGGGGAGGATTCAGGAGGGATTCACCTTGTTGAGTGGGATGAGATTGCGCTCCCCAAGAAGGTGAGGCTGGATCAAATGAACGAGGCTATGCTTCTTAAGTGGGCAAGCAGGATATGGGCCCTGGAGAGGACCTCTGTAGCAACGTACTGCGCAAAATTTACGGGTGTTCGCGGTGCGCCTTCGAGTTCTAGTACTAATGCCGTATCTCCTACGTCGTTCTGGAAGGGGATGATGGAGGTCTTCTCCCGACATATCTCTCTGTTTAGGCCAGTGCTTGGCAATGGCGAAACCTTCACCTTCTGGACCGATGATTGGACTGGGGGGGCTTTGTACACGCGGTTCCCTCGCCTTTATGCTCTAGCGACTGAGAAGGATGCGATGGTTGCGTCTGACTGGTCGGATGGTAGCTGGTTCCCTGCCTTCTTTTGATGTTGGATTCTATCAAGGCGCTGGGCTGCCCCTCGGTGGGGAGGGATCATTGGGGGGCATTTGGGCCCATTTTCGGTTAGAAAGGCATTTGTGGCGATCTGCAGCCCCCCCCCCCCATCTCGCTCGAAGGAGCTAGTGCGTGACTGCGCCTTTTTTTGAAGTCTTGGCCTTCCTGAGCGGATTGGTTTCTTCTTTTGGTTGTTCCGCAGACAAAGGTTGATGACGAGGGACCGGTGTGTTAGGCTTCTGGACTCCGTCTCTGACAGGTGCCTCCTGTGCGAGGAGGCAGTTGAGTCGCTTGAACATCTATTCTTCAAGTGCCCTAACACGCTTTTAATTTGGGGGGAGGCGAGGATGGCTTGGTTATGCACGGCGGACTTGGCCTCCTTTTGCAACTCGTTGATTGCCAACATGAGCAGGATACGACGTGAGCTTCTCAGTCCTGTTGCCATTCTGTGGGCCCTGTGGCTGGGCAGGAACGCGGTCCTCTTTTCTAGGCAGAGGTTCTACAAGGAAAATGTAGGGATACAATCTGTGAGGTTGGTTGATGAGTGGGTTATGTAGTTGCTTGTCTTTGTTCATGTTCCCTTTTGTCTTTCCCCGCTTTTTTAATTAAATAGTAATTGGGGTGAACACCATCGAGTGTATCCCCCTGTTTTTGGCTTCAAAAAATGAGTATGTGGATTTTGTTATAGGAAATAAATTTATGTTATTCATTTATTTCCTTTTCATGTAACTTTTATTTTGGTTATTTGCATTCTAGAATTTCTTTTCTATATAAAGGAACCCTCATGACATCAAAATGGTAGAGATATTTATGTCTATGTACTATTTTCTTATTTTATTTTCTTATGTTTGCCTTATGTAATTTACTCATAGGTCTCTCCTCTATATAAGAGAGCGTAGGGTTCCCAGGAATAGACAATTCTCATTCTTTTTCCAATATGATTTCAGAGCGGCAGTCCTAGGCCGAAGCTCTTGTACCCGAGAAAAACCTAAACCCGCCCAACTCTATTTCTCTCTCTTATCGCCTGCCGTCGGGTTTCTTTACCCGCCGCTGTCGTCGGTCCTCCCAGGGTGCCATCACCATCGTCGGTCTTCCCGAGCACCATCACCATCGTCGGCCCCTCTTCCGCTACCTCTATTATCGGCACTTCTCTTTGTCGCCGACCCTCTCTATGGCCTTCTCTACGCTCCTCGTTTCTCGCATTGAGATCCGCTTGTGTTGATGGATTTGATTAGATAAGTCTACACATGCAATCAAATCCCTATGTATGTGTAGACAAATCTCTATTGGTCTATAGAACCTTAGTTTTTCATCTTCGGGCAATATGTCAGAGAGAAAAGTCGATATCCCCGCCACATACGCTTTCAGAGGTCTAAAGCCGATTGTCAAAATAGACGGGACAAACTACAAGCTATGCAGTTAGTGGGTGGAGAGGCCGTTTTCATATTTTATGAGATGACTAGACCGGAGATGGGACGCTTGCCACTCGCTTCTCGAGACTTTTTCCCTCATGGTATCGAAGGAGTGCACTTTATCACAGGCAGGGGATTCTGGGACCTGGATGCCCAAATTCGTGGTGGAGTTTTCGGATTAGCGTTTGGAGGAGTTTGTCAGATTGCAGTCGGAGGTACCTTCGTCGTAGTGCATTTCGCAAGGCAGGGAGAATTTTCAATGGGAGGGAGGCAGATTCTCGACGAAGAGGGCTTAAGTGTATTTCAGAGGGGCCCAGGGAGAATTAGATGATGAGTTGTGACAGGACATGAGAATTATCTGGGTGAGCAAGATCATGTGTTGGGTTAAAATTTTTCTCTGGTGTCTTAAAAGATATAGGTTGTGCGACAAAGCCAGGAGGGGAAGGAAGTTTGGCATACCAGACATGCATTGTAATAGATGTGGGGAAGAAGCAGAGGATGCAGACTATTTGTTCTTCAAGTGCCCTGCGTCGGTGCAGGTCTGGAGGGGGCTTGGAGTGCCTTAGGTCTCATACGGCAGATCTATAGAGTTTTGGAGGTCGGTGAGGGATGGGAAGCAACTCTATGGATGATTGCACCTTGTCTCTCGTGATTCTTTGTGCCATTTAAGGAGGGAGAAATGATCTCATTTTCAAAAATCCAAAGTTTCTCCAAAAATGTTATTTCTGACTGTAACGCGCTTTTTCGTTTCTAGGCTTCCAGGTAATGTACTATTCATATCCTTTTTAATCTAATGACTTTGCGGTGAATCTCATCTTGGGATGTCACCCTCTTTATTCTAAAAAAAATACCCATCTGAGGCAGCTACTGTAGAATTCCTCCGCCAGTGACAGTACTACTTCTGCTTCCATTGCTAGTTTGGCTACTACCTCATGTACAATAGCCAACTCTGTCTCCGATTCCAAACCTGTTTTGTTTCAGGAACATCTACACATCTGACAGGAGAAGGTAATCTGCTTACCTTCTCACAATCGTCTTCCATTGTGAGGACCGTCCAGGTTGCCAATAGGGCCCATTCACATGTTACATCCATTGGCACTGTGGAGTTTTCCTCCAAACTCCGACTAACTGGAGTTCATTGTGCTCTTGCTTTCCCGCTCAATTTATTATCTGTTCAGAAATTATGTACTGAGCTTAACTGTAGAGGTATTTTTGATGAGTTCTGTTTCTATTTTCAGGACATCCAGACAAGGTAGATTTTTGGTGGGGGACATGAGAAGAACGGTCTCGATTACCTCGGCATCCCATCAGATTCTATTTTTATTGCGCGCATCTATCTCCGAAGATCCTCTTCTCTGGTTGTCTGGCAACTTCACCTTGATCATCCTTCTGCCAAGGCCATCTCCATGATGTTCCCTGAACTCTCTACGATCAAACCTTTTGAGTGTGAGGCATGCCAATTCAGGAAACATCATTGAGCATCTTTTCTTGCCCGTACTGAGCCTCGTCATGAAGTACCATTTTCTTTAGTCCATTGCGACAAATGGGGACCATGTCATGTCCAAACACTGAGTGGACATAAGTATTTTGGTATTTTTGAAGATAATTACAAGCGATCCTCTTGGGTCTATTTGTTAAAGGAACGTTCGAAGATTAACTCAGCCATGGCCGGTCCCAAGCCCGGGTAAATGAGGAGGGTTGCATTAGGTAGCCGACAGCCAGCGTAAAACAGTCAGAGACAACTTCCTAAATATTATTTTTTCTAAAAAAAAACTATTTAAGAAGTTGCCTCATGACAGTCGGATCTTTTCGACATGGATTTAAGCAAATATACAGATTTCGTTGGGGCGTTCCCTACTTGCGACGCGTTGCATCGCCCGAATGCAATGAAAATTTGGCAAAGGCCGCTACATCGCAGCCTGGATGTAGTTCAAAATTTGCAAGGGTTCTCGCATGAGGAACGCATGCGGGTAATTAAGCTAGTTCCGCTGCATCACCGCCCGGATGCAGTTCAAAATTTACAAGGCTTCTCGCATAATTGACGCATGCGAGTAAAGAAGTTAGTCCAAAATAGATTACAACGGAAGTTGCGGATTGGCAGTTGGAATATTGGCACTTTAACAGGAAAGTTGATGGAGCTAGTGGATACGATGGAAAGAAGGAAGATTCATATACTATGTCTTCAAGAGACTAAATGGGTTGGAGAGAAAGCAAGGGAGATTGAGAAGACAGGCTTTAAACTTTGGTATTCAGGTAAAGATAAGGTAGAAACGGTGTTGGAGTGGTTGTTCATAAGGATTTGAAGGATTGTGTGGTTGAGGTAAAAAGATTCGGGGATCGAATTATTTTGCTAAAATTGGTGCTTGAAGAAGAAATTCTGAATATCATCGCAGTTTATGCACCGCAGAATGTTTTAGATGAAAGGACTAAACAAGCTTTTTGGGAGGATTTGGATAAGAGTCTACAAGGAATCCCACAAAGAGAGATGATTTGCATCGGTGGAGATCTTAATGGACATGTGGGAAAAGATGCTTCAGGGTATGCTAGTGTCCATGGAGGACATGGTTTTGGTGATAGAAATAAAGAGGGAAAAGCCATCCTGGATTTTGCAACGGCATATGATCTTTTCATAGCAAACACTCTCTTCAAGAAGAGGAACATTTAATTATTTATAAGAGTGGGCCAACTAGAACACAGATAGATTACTTTACGTTGAGGAGAAGAGATAGGTTGTGTTGTAAAGACTGCAAAGTAATCCCAGGAGAGAGTTTGACAACCCAACATCGTTTGTTAGTCTTGGATGTACAAATGAAAGGGTTGGTAAAGAAAAGGAGGGTTTCTAAGATAACTAGAACTAGATGGTGGAATCTTCCACTGAAGCAAGCGAGCTTCAGGGAGAAGGTTTTAGAAGACTTATCTTGGGATTGTAGCGGTAGTGCAAACGAGATGTGGGAGGCAGTAGCATCTTGTATCCGAAAGGTAGCCAAAGAGATGCTAGGCGAGTCAAAGGGAGGAGCTCCGTGTCAAAAGGAGGCTTGGTGGTGGAGTGAAGTGGTGCAAGAGAAGCTAAAAATAAAAAAGAGCTTCCTTTAAAGCTATGTCTAAGGATAGAACAGGGGAAACTGTCACAAACTACAAAATAGCGAAGAAGGAAGCAAAGAAGGCCGTAAGCGAAGCTAAGTCAAAAGCTTATGAAGTTTTGTATAAAAATCTCGACTCTAAGGAGGGACAGAAGGATACATTCAGGTTGGCCAAAGCAAGAGAAAGAAAAATCAAAGACCTTTCTCAAGTGAGATGCATTAAGGACGAGGAAGGTCATGTGCTTGTTACTCAGAAGGATATAAAGACTAGATGGGAGCAGTACTTCCATAAACTTTTCATTGGGGAAGGAAATAGAGATATCACTTTGGGTGATCTAGCTTGTAGTGAAAGTTACTTGAATCGTCATGCTATAGACGGATACAAAGAAAGGAAGTAGAGGAGGCTTTGAAGGTTATGAGACCTGGAAAAAGTGTAGGACCGGATGACATCCCTGTAGAAGTACGGAGAGTTTTAGGTGAGCGTGATTTGACTTGGCTTATGAATTTATCCAATGTTATTTGGCGAAGCAAGAAAATGCCTGAAGATTGGAGGAGTATCGTGGTGCCTCTTTATAAGAATAAAGGAGACATCCAAAATTATTCAAATTATAAAGGTATCAAGTTGATGTGTCACACTATGAAAATTTGGAAACGTGTGATCGAAAGAAGGTTGAGGCAAATTTCCAATGTAATAGAAAACCAATTCGGATTCATGCCAGGTCGCTCAACGACTGAAGCCATCCATTTGCTGAGGAGAACAATGGAGATTTATAGAGCTAAAAGGAAGAACCTCCACATGATCTTTATTGATTTGGAGAAGGCTTATGATTTTGTCCCACGAGAGATATTGTGGAGAGTATTGGAGAATAGACAAATACTTGTCCTATACATTAACCTCATAAAGGACATGTATGATAGGGTTTTATCTTGTGTAAGGATCCCGTCTGGGAAGACTGGATATTTTAACATCACATTGGTTTACATCAAGGCTCTGCTTTGAGTCCATTTCTTTTTACTTTGATTATGGACGAGTTGACCAGTCACATTCAGGATGAGTTACCTTGGTGTATGTTATTTGTTGATGATATTGTGATAATTGACGAGACTAGAGATGGAGTAAATGAGAAGCTTGAGGTCTGGAGACATGAGTTGGAGACTAAAGGATTTCGTATAAGTAGGGCTAAAACAGAATATACGGAGTGCACCTTTGATGGAAGCAATGGTGAAGGAATCGGGGTGAAGATTGGTGACAATAACATTCAGAAGAGAGATTCCTTTAGATATCTGGGATCTATTCTGCACCATGATGGGGAAATTGATGGAGATGTTACTAATAGAATAAATGCAGGCTGGCTAAAGTGGAGAGGAGCCTCTGTTGTTCTCTGTGATAAGAAAATTCCTTTAAAGATTAAAGGAAAGTTTTACAAAGCAGCTGTGAAATTTGTTATGCTTTATGAGTCTGAATGTTGGCATGTGAACCATTGACATGTGCAGAGAATGAATGTAGCGGAAATGAAAATGCTAAGGTGGATGTGTGCACGCACACGTAAAGATCGGATTCGGAATGATGCAATCAGAAAGAAAGTTCGTGTAGCTCCGATCGGGGATAAGATGCGAGAAAACCGCTTAAGATGGTTTGGACATTTGCAAAGAAGATCAACTGATGCACCAGTTAGGAGATGCGAGTGTTGGGATGTTGAGCCGGCTAAGAGAGGGCGAGGACGGTCCAATAAGTGTTGGAAAGAGACCATATGAAGGGATCTTAGTTTTGTGGATATAAGCACGGGATTGGCCCAGGATAGATCTGAATGGAGGCGAAGAATCCATATAGCCGACCCTACTTAATTGTGGGAAAAGGCTTTGTTGTTGTTGTAATGTTCGAAGATTAATAATATCGTTACGAATTTCATTCATTATATCAAAAAAATTTCTCCATTGGTGATCAAATATTTCATTCTAATAATGTCGTGAAATTCATTCAATATGATTTAACAACCTTCTTTGCTTCCGAGGGTACCATCCACCAAACCTCTTGTCCGTATACCTCCCAGCAAAATGGGGTAGCAGAAAAGAAACTGACATCTTCCGAACATTGCTCGCTCCCTTCTCACCAAAATGAAAGTACCTAAGAACTACTTGGGAGATGTTCTTACCGTTGTCCATCTTATCAACAGGGTCCCCTCTGCATCTCTAAATGGCTTCACACCTTTTGCTTTATTATATCCAACCAAGGTTCGAAATTTCGATTTCGATCTCGTTTCGGTAAGGTCCAATACCGAAATTTCGCCGAAATTTCGGGAAATTTCGACGATTTCGGTGGAAACGTCGAAAAAGGCTAAAAAACCCGATTTTTTTCCAATTTTTTGAAAATTTCGATATTCCAAGTTATTAGAACGGTAAATAACATACAAATAAACATTTATTTCACACATATTGGTCATCTATACCCTATATATAGACATATCGGTCATATCGGCCATATCGGTCATATCGGTGGACATATTGTTGGAACCCAAGCAACATGTCTCGATCGATATGGGGTCAAAATGACCCATATTTTATCCATATCATTGCAATTGAGGATCTCCACCCCTCTATACAACCTATCTCGACCGAAATCTCATAAGACAATTAATATATAAAAGTTGAAACCATGGTTGTAACATTGTTAATACATAATAAAAAAGAGTAATAGTCTAGTCTTACAAATACAATACAACTTACAACAAGTTAAAATTATTAAGAACATGCATATTTCTGATAAATGCAATAAAAGAGTAAAGATTAAAATATAGTACCTGCCCTGGTGACATGTTTTGTTCAGAACCAGGAGTTTCGTGGTGGATCTGAATGCCCCCCCCCTTCCTTGCTGTCTCTCATAGCGCATCGCAGATTCTATAAACTCGCAGTAGTTCTCCCATGTTATGTACGAGTACATGGCCTTCTAATCCATGACATACTGCCTGTATTGGTGGTCATCGATGCCTATGAGCATCCCGAGTCGAGGATAAGCAGCACTGGATCCGGTATCACGAGTGGCACGACGAGGCTGCTGCGAACTACTGCCCTGAGATCCTCGGGACGACGACGACGGAGTAGGAGAAGATCTCTGCGGAGGAGGAGGAGGAACTGCCGTGTAGTACTCAGGGAAGAAACCGTAGCTGTCACCCCCAAAGAAACTGTCATGGCTCTGCTCGTGTTGGCTACTTTGGTAGTTGTCTCCGCTACTGTATCCCCCATATCCACTGTAACCATATGAATATGCTGGAGGTGCGTACTGAGGAGGAGGAGGAGGAGGAGGTCCTGGAGGAGGAGCTTGAAAGTATTCCAGGAAGACGCCAAATGATCTCTCATCGTGCGACGATCCATATCCGCCTAAAGGACTTTGTGCTCCTCCGCGATATGGGCTGTCAATATCCATGAAGCTCAAAGAACCTACAGATGATGTCAAATCTTCCATGTAGCTGTCGGCTGGACGATGACCTCGACCGTAGTCGTAATCCGTAGGCCCTGGACTCGGACTTGGAACAAATTGTCCGTGTTTGTTCCGTTGTCTCTCCATGTATTCACGTCCTGCTTGTAGGCCTTCCTCAAGTCTGGTATCTTGTGGTCCACGACCACTCCCTCCTGACCCACCTGAGTTTGACTCCCCACCACCACAAGGTCCAGCACGACCAACATCGTCGTCATCATCATCTCCACTGTCATCCTTTGACTTTGACTTGGATTTGGAGCTACTGGAGAGAATTTCATCAACAACTGCATCAATCTCGCCCTCCAACCCCCCAACGGGGTCTGTAATCCGCCCGGATCTGGCCAAAAAGTCACCAACGTCTGCTCCCATTTGCTGGCTGATGTTCTCATTCGGTCTTCCACCTGGCTGATCGAGAACTGGGGCACCATTGGAATCCATCCACCTCTGGAGAACGTCCTCATCAGCATCGTCATCGTGCATTTTGAAAATGTATGCAAGGTCAATAGGGTCCGTATAGTCATCTTTGTCATGTCCCTCCGTTGCATGCTTCAATTTCAGCCTCAAGTTGTAATGCACGAAGACAAGGTCATTGAGCTTCTTTTCTCCCAACCTGTTCCTTCTCTTCGAATGTATCAAATTGAACGTGCTCCAGTTCCTCTCACAACCGCCAGCAGATGCGGTTTGAGACAACACTTTCACTGCCACACTTCGAAGGTTGGGAGCTTCCATCCCGTATAGCATCCACCATTCGGCTGCAAAAAAAGGAAAAGACAGAAATCATAAGTACAAATAAATGTACACAAAATCAACACAAGTAATGGGTTTATTTGCCCCCGTCCCTACCAGGAAGAGTATTGCCACGACCGTTGACCGCAGTAATCCGACCAAAGGAACCCAATGCATCTCGGTAATACTTAACCTGCACAATGCACACAAATAGGTTCAACCCAAATATCTTGTGACTCAAAAGTCAAAATATAGGTAGAATTTGAGGATAGTACCTCATTCATGCACATGATCTGTAACTTCTCGTCCTTGACGAGCTTCTCCACCACAATCTGTACGGCTGAGAGAAGGTCACCATTTGTACCAAGTCCATTCTTGTAGTGGTACTTAGGATTGAAGTAATAAGCTGCACAGAAAGTCACGAACAAGCTCATTTATGATGTCCAACTATAAAAATTTAAATGATTGAAAAAAAAGCTTTTTTACATAATACATACCGGCCTTGTGAAGAGGATGTGAGAGCATCTTAGACCATCGCTCGTCTATGATGTCCAACCATACTTTTGATCCCTTCCCAACCGCTTCTCGGACCTTCTCTCTCATGCAGCGCATTGCCTCGTAGATGACTCCCATGGTGGGCTTCTGATCGCCATCCACGATCCGCAATGCAGATACCACTGGATCCATGATCCTCGTGACCCGAGTCACGTCATCCCAAAAGGAGATATCATTAATCAATATCTCCACCTTCCGTCCTCCTTCAGTCCGAGCTTCAGGTATCTCGAACCACTCACCCTGGCAACACATGGTTTTCAAACCCGTCTTATGTTGCTTGAGGCTTTGCAACGCTATAAAATTGGTTGCAAAGCGTGTAATGCCAGGCCTCACCAACTCTCCATTGCACATCCGCCTCATTAGTGCCAACACTTTGCTGTGGTTGTAGATGAATGAGGTGATCATTCGTGCTTTCTCCACCACCCTTGAGACGAGCTTCCTCTTACTGAAATCCTTAAGGATCAAGTCAATGCAATGCGCAGCACACGGTGTCCAGAAAATTCAGTAGCTGCTGGACTTCATAATTGTTTCACCAGCCTTCTTGAAATTGTTGCCGTTATCTGTCACAATTTGCACAATGTGCTCTTTCCCAACCTCCTTTATAACGTCCTTTATCAACTTCAGAAGGTACCTGTGGTCCTTCACATGCTCAGATGCATCAACAGATTTCAAGAAAATTGTCTTCCCATCGCAGTAAACAAGGAAGTTGATGATCTGCTTCCTTGTGTAGCTCGTCCACCCATCGCACATCAATGTCACCCCATACTCTGGCCATCTCCTCCTTAACTCGGCGATGTACTCATTCATCTCCTCTCTCTCCATCCTAAGATATTTGTTCATGATCTCGTAGGATGTAGGAGCCTTCACTCCCGTTCCCGCTGCAGTGATCTCATCAACGGCATGCTGCAAGAATGGCCCGCTTGCAATGTTGGCAGGAATGCTCTCCTCAAAGAAGAGCTTGCTGATGGTTTTTCCTACCCTTTCCCGTGCATTGGTGAACATTCCCTTCACTGTTTTCTGCCTCGGATCCTTGCTTGCCTTGTATTGCATGGATCCGCTCCTCGTCAAGAAGGGCTCAATTCCCTTCCCCTTGTGTTTCTTAGTGGGTGGTGGTACTGGTGCACCTCCAGAACCACTCCCACTCCCACCTGCACCATAGAAGCCGCCCCGTGCACCACCGAGTTCTCTCCTCTCGAACTCGCTCCTCAATGATTCTTGTGTAGCCCTTCTGTATGCCCTCCACTCTGATGCAGTCTGAATGTCGGCGGGGTACACAAAATCATCATCATCTGAATCAGAAATGACGTTGAATTCTTTCTCGAACATGAACTCCTTCATTTGTTCTTCCCTTCTTACTCTCTCCGTCTCCTTTTCCTTCTTTCCGTCCAAGCTCGCCTTGACCTTGTCCCTCACATCTTTGGGACAACGCGTGCACTTGGCAACATTCTTGTTGTTGCCAACAAGATGTTGCTTCATCCTTGTGATCCCGCCTCCTCCCAACTTCTTCCCACAGAAATTGCATTGCGGCTTCGCCTTATTTCCATCAGGAGCGGACGCATACCTCCAGCCAATGTCCCCACTGAATTCTTCCATCTGATCATCAGAACTATCAGATCCAGAACCGGAAGCAGAATGTGCCATGGTGAATATCTAAATGAAGAACCGGAACCGAAACCAGAATGTCGCAGAATGTGCCATGTATGAACGTCGAAATCCGCGAGGAAAATCAAGAACAAACATTAAGTTGGCATTACAATGCAACTGCTTATGAATATGCAAATTATTTTATTTTTTTAATTTCGGAATTATTATATATTTAATTTTTCCAACACCTACTTTTCTTATTTACAGAAAAAAAACCTTGGATCTATACATTAGGATCTTAGATCTACAAATTAGGGGACCAATTTCATGAAAGACTACATTATTGACACAAAATATGAAATATGAACAAAAACGTAAATATTTAACAAATCATTTTCGGATTTTCTATAATTTTAATTTCTATTAATCCAAAACAATTTCCAGACTATGATTTATACTTCCAAAACACAAGATCCAAATATATAACACCACAACTCATTATCGTTCCACATTAAACTTCAAAAGCCCCAATTTCTTCTAACATAGATCCAAGAAAATAATCTCCAACAATGTTTTAGTTCATGTTAACTTCAGATCTGTGATACAATGATCATAGCTAGCACTATTGTGCAAAAAAAACACAAAAGCCCCAAATTTCTACTCCAAATTTATACCTATTTTGGGGGAAATCTCTCAAATTAAACACCATGCCTAGCTATATCAACAACCTAACAGTGAAAACCCTAAAAAAATTATTGAATTTGAAGAAGATTTATCATAATTTGGCTTAACTCAAAGGATGAAGGTCTTGGAGGATGAAGAGAACAGCCACTGCCCGAAGTCGGTCGAAATGGGGACCTTTCGACCGATATTTCGTTATATTTCGACAGTGGCCTGATTTTTCTATTCAAAGATTCCTAATGTCGGGCGAGATATCGAGATGGACCGAGATATCGGCGATATCTCGCGATATTTCGACCGAAACCGGGGATCTCGATATACAGTATGGTTTCGATACCTGATACCCATCGAAACCGAAATTTCGTCGAAATTTCGGCGAAATTTCGCGAGATTTCAGTCCATGTATCCAACTGAGTCACCCTTTCATCTACCTTTGAGAATTTTTGGATGTGCTGCTTTCGTCCGTAACTTTCACATTGTTGATAAACTGTCTCCTTTGCGATCAAATGTATTTTTATTGGCTATTCACGTACACAGAAAGGTTACAAGTGCTATGATCCTGCCGGACATCGATATTATATCTTTACAAATGTAACATTTTTTGAACAAACTAGTTTCTTTACTCAGTTTGTCACAGATATTCCTCTGGATCTTCCTCCTCTACCTATTGTGTATAAACATAAACATATTTCTACACTACCATATTTTCAATTACATATCCCTATGGTGCAAGATAATATGCCTTCTTCATGTGTACCCACCACTACTATCCTGGATGATCCTCAGGAGCTTCCCATCACTCTGCGTAGAACTAAGAGGCAATGTACTTTTCATCCCTTGTCTCATTTCACTTCTACTACTAGCTTATCGTCCAATGACATAAGATATGCATATGCTCTCATGAATTTGTTTGTTCCCAGAGACCATCATAGTGTATTGCATGATTCCGGATGGCGATAATGAATGAGGAGATGGATGCTCTCACTTACAGAGGGACATGGGATTTCGTACCGTGTCGCAAGGGACTAGACCTGTAGCTTGCATACGGATCTTCACAACTAAGCAGTCGCCAGATAGTTCCATTGACAGATTGAAAGCTAGGCTTGTGGCTAAAGTCTTTACACAGATATATGGAGTTGATTACTTCGAAACTTTTTCTCATGTTGCAAGGATGGGCTCTTTACAGACTATTCTCTCGATGGCAACAAACAAAGGTTGACCTATCTTTCAGCTGGATGTGAAGAATGCTTTCTTGTACGGCAATTTCAAGGGGGAGGTTTACATGATGTAGCCTACTGGTTACGAAGTCGAGGAAGAGTGTGTATGTCGACTTCGCAAGGTAATCTATGGTCTAAAGCAGAGTCCAAGGGCATGGTTCGACAAACTTACTACTAAGATCAGCACTCTTGGTTTCCAAGGAACAACCTTTGACTACTTTGTGCTTGTCAAAAGACGAACAACTGGTATTGTCATATCTGTTGTTTATGTTGATGACATAGTTGCCACATGTGTTGATGATGAATGTGTACTAGAGACTAATGCTTTCCTTCAGAAAGTCTTTGTCACAAAGGATCTTGGTCGACTTCGCTACTTTCTGGGCATATAAGTATTACGCACTAAAGGACCTCATCTCTCACAGAGGAACTATTGCATGGACATCCTAACTGAAGCTGGATTACTTGGATGCAAGCCCCATGGTATTCTGACAAATCCAAGGAAACACTCTACAACTTTTGATCTTGTCTTTGAAGATACTACACTACGCGGTACAGAAGCCCTGTTGGCAAACTCCTTTACCTTACTGTCGCTAAGTCGGACATTTCCTACGTTGAGAGTAGAACTAGCCAAGTATGCTATGATGGTTGGAGGAAATCTTATTACTTGGAGGAGCAAGAAGCTGACTGTAGTATCCAGATCCAGTGCAGAAGCATAATACAGGGCGATGGCTCAGACTACCTATGAGATCACTTGGCTATTAACCTTCCTGCAGGAACTTGTTGTTGTCACGACTCATATTCCTTTGTACTGTGACAACAAATCAGCTACCTATATTTCCACAAATCATGCGTTCCATGCGCGGAATATGCATATAGAGACTAACTGCCATTTTTCGTGATGCCGTATGAGGAGGCAAGATTACCATGCCACACATCATGACTATCTTCAGCTTGCAGATGTATTCACGAAGGCTTTACCTAAGAAGTGCCTCTCGTAGATAACTTCCAAGTTGGGCATGATCGATAGATATGCTCCAACTTAAGGGAGACTGTTAGTGACGTATTTACATTTCCTTGTTCTTTCTTTTCATTGTAACCTCCCTTAGGAGTACTTATGTATTTTCCGATTTTGAGCTCTCTAAGATTCTGACCTATATAAGAACCCCTAGACCACCTGAATAAATTAATCTCGTTATGTTTTTGTCATTGTTTTCCACAATTGGGAAATAATAATTTGCTTCGGTAGAGAGCCTAAGTTCACTTTATAATGGAAAAAGATATATATAAAAATATGGCAATATCCTTGTTTTGCAAAGAAGCAAACTAAAGGAAGATTTTGGCTCGATCAAAGGTCTGGCGGAACCAGACAATCACAAACAATAATCAAAGACATCGTATTCTCAACAATAGCCAAATGTTACTCCAAAGTGCTTGTGTGGCAGGAGTTAACAAATTTCAAGGGTTCATTTTCCATGGGATTGATCAAGATAAGAATCATAACCTTCTTGGAAGTTGAGAGCATAGAACATATTGCTAATGATACAGTTACAATATCACCATATAAGCAAACATTTTGGAAAACAAGTGCCTGTCAACGTAGTAGATTAGAAACCATAAAAAACACCATACTCAAATTTAGATAGGAATCCAACTCAACCAGCGCCTACATCTTATAAATAACTTCAACTGTCAAGGATGATACAGCAGTTTAAAATTGTTTACCTACTTTGAACCTGTCAGTCTGAACCAGTTCAAACAATAAAGCATCTCCATCATCCAGTCCATGGTCCAATGCGAAGCCTCTCCACCCGCCACTTAGGCCAACCCTGCTGCCAATATAGACAACTTCTGTTTCTTCCCCTTTCTCATCCTCTAAGATCATTTTGACCTCTTCTACGGGCAAGTGGTCCTTGCAAAACCTTGTGGGAAGACCCTTCAGTCAAATCATAATAGAACCAGGGTTCATTTGATGTAAACAATATTTCAAATGATTAAATAACCCAAGATATATGGCAAAGGGTAAATAGCTCACCAGCCAAAAGCAACTCGATACATGTGAACGAACCATTGGTTTAATAAAAGACGGATTACTGGACTTCAAATTATTTTCGAATTTCTCTGCTCTTTGTATTGCTTGAATTCTCTCTTCATAAGAGGCAACTGTTCCATTGTATGCTCTTTTACTGCATCCTCTCCTGTTATAACTGCAGAAGAGAGCACACCAAGATGGATCCCACTAACCAATGCAGAGATATGAGGATTGAAATAATTGGGTAAGACCAACCTTCTGAAATACTTCTTTACATCATTTATATCAGCAGACTGGAGAAAATATGGGGAAAACAAAGTTAAAACTGTTCCATTTGCCAAAGAAAACTGTAGAAGAATGATAATATTTAGTTGTGCAACGCCAATCAATGGTACATCATTGACAAAAGGGATGCAAATGAGAGAGGTAATGCAGAAAATATGCATCTGCCGATAGGGCAATAAACTGGTCCAATTTACAATTACTAAAGAAAACTGTAGATGAAGGATAATAATTAATTGTGAAATGCCAACCAAATGTGCAGTATTGATAAAAGAGATGCTAAAAGATACAGGTCCTGCAGACCATCTGCATTCTGCAACATAGCACAATGAACTTTTTGCATTCAAATAGTATACCAGCATATAATTTAAGTGCACAAGATATAATGGTAGCCTAGCTGATGTCGTCATTGATTCAATAAATTAAGTGAAAAACTGCATCTGCCGATAAGGCAATAAACTGGCCCAATATACAATTGCTAAAGAAAACTGTAGATGAAGGATAATAATTAGCTGTGAAATGCCAACCAAATGAGTGGTGTTGATAAAGAGGTGCTAAAAGATACAGGTACCATCTGCATTCTACCACATAGCACAATGAACTTTCTCCATTCAAATAGTATACCAGCATATAATTTAAGTGCACAAGATATAATGGTAGCATAGCTGATGTCGTCGTTGATTCAATAAATTAAGTGAAAAACATCAAAGTGGGCATAAAATGCTAGAGAATCATCTGGTAAGACATCAAACTGCTTGTAAGATGCAAAATCTCTGCTAGTCACAATCAAAAAAATCACCCAAAGATCGAATTTGCAATTGTGAAAAGAAAAATAATTTATTTATTAGGAGAGCCACAGAGCTCTCTTATATAAAGAGAGACCTTAAAGACACATTACATAAAAATGGTGAAGCCTTCTCCCACTTTATAAGGTTGGCTACATGGATTCTTGCTCAAATCCATGTTGAAAGATCCGACTATTTCTACGTTGGTTGCCGGCTGCCTAATGCAACCTCCACAAGGAGCAAATTACATAATATAGACGAAATAAATAAGCAAATACAAAATAACTCTCGACGCTCCCCCTCAATCATTCATAGCTTGGAACACCGTCTCTAGAACGCCCCTCCCCCTTGCGGGCCTAGGTGAACATTTTTTTTTGAAGCCTCAAAAAAAGGGGGAGTCACTCGTAGGTGATCGCCCCAATATATTAAAAAGGGTTGAAAATACAAAAGAGAAATCAAAAAAAAAAGAAACTGTACAGGCACGGGCCAACGAGTGAAGTGGCCGCAAAAGGAGGGACCCCCAAAAGACCAGCCGGCAGCTAACCGTGGTCCCAATCCGTGACAAGACGTTGAGCTCGAAGCAAGATGTTTTCCTTGTAAAAACGCTGCGCGGAGAAGATAGCCTCGTTCCTCCCCAACCAGATACTCCACATCCTAGCGATTGGATCAATAAGAAACTTCCTCGCCCTGCCCCTAGAATTGATCAAACTGTCACAGACCGCTGGAAAGGAAACGGGATTGATCCACTGGATATCCACCCAAACCGAGCAAACATGGCAGCACTCGAAGAAAAGGTGTCTAACAGTTTCCTGTTCCTCCTGACAAAGCCCGCACAAAGGCCCAACATTCGGGAAGAGCACAGCGCATCTATCGCGAGTCAACAGCCGCCCCCGCCGCAGAAGCCAAAAAAAAAGCCCGATGCGTTCAGGAAGCCTGAGTCCCCATAGGAATCGACAATCACGCACCAAAATAGCATCCTCATCAATGTAAGGGAGAGCTAGAGCATTGTAAGCCTTACGAGTAGTGAAAGGCCCCTCCGTCCAAGTCCAATGATCACGCCCAACAGATGGGCGAGGAGAGTCACCAAGGAGAGCCATAAGGGAAAGGAAGTCTTGCATCCGCTGATCGGATAAGGAGGCAGCGATCGGGGGAGTCCAGCCACCAGAATCCCAGCAAGAAGCCACCGAGCCCTCTTTATCATTCACCAAGGCAAAAAGCCTCGGAAACAAATCCGCGAAAGTACCCCTTCCAGACCAGTTATCAGTCCAGAAGCGAAAGGAGCAGCCATCGCCCAGCACCGGCGAGAAGAAAGAACGGTAGAGACGGAAAGCCGCCGTGACGCCACGCCAGAAGGGAGAAAGGATGCAAGTAGAGTTCCGCGCAAAGCCGTCAATCAGATGTCCACCCAGCAGATTACGCAGGACATTAAGCATGAAATTTTCCTCCATGCCCCACACCCTAGCAGCCCACTTGAGAAGAAGGGCCGCATTCACCAGTTGCGGGGGCCTGATGCCCAACCCCCCCCTGAAGCTTGGGCCGAGCCACCACATTCCACCCCACGAGGTGAACACCTCGCCTACCAACCTCGTTGGTTCCCCAGAGAAAGCCACGCATACAGCGCTCCAAACGAAGACGAATACCCTTCGGCAAACCGCGAACCGCAAAAGAGTAGATTGGGATAGAGGAGAGTACCGCTTTAATAAGCACCAAGCGCCCGCCCTTGGTCAGCATCACCGCACGCCACCCCGCGAGGCGGGCCTCCATCTTCTCGACGACATCCTTCCAATCACGCAAACGAGAGCGACCGACCGAAAGCGGTAGCCCCAAATAGTCAAAAGGAAGAGCAGTGGGTCCAGATCCGATGATAAGCGAGCAAGCCAGCGTGTCATCATGAGTCATGGCAAAAGGCACCATTTTAGATTTCGCATTTATCACAAGGCCCGAGGTTTCACTGAAAAGCTGGAGGGTAGTAGCCATACCGGCCACCGCATCAGGGCCCCCCTCAATAAAACACAAGGTGTCGTCCGAACTGAATGGTTGGAATGTTAAGATCCCCGACACGGCTGCCCCGAGTCAGACCAGCCGAGGCCACGCCGTCGATCATGCGAGGAAGAACATCGGCCGCCAAGACAAATAATAGTGGCGCCAAAGGGCACCCCTGACGAATGCCCCGCCGCGGCTGGAAGAAACCCCCCGTAAGACCGCCGTTCAATAATAAGGAAAGGGCGGCGGTGGTTACGCACCTACGCATCCAAGAAATCCACAACGGAGGGAAGCCACGTCGCCTCAAAACAGACCACACAAATCGCCAATCAAGACAATCGTATGCCTTAGCAAAGTCGATCTTCCATAAAATCCCCTTCACCTTGGACCTCCGCCAAGCCGCAACGAGCTCAGAAGCCACCGCGAAGCAATCGGAAATGTGTCGGTCGCGAATGAAGGCCGCCTGCGAAGGCGAGACAAGGGATGGCAGCAAAGGGGCAAGACGCCTGGCCAAAAGTTTGGCAATGATTAAGTAGATCCCGTTAGAAATAGAAATGGGCCTGAAGTCCTCTATGCGGCAAGTCGGGTTAGACTTTGGAATCAAAACAATAAGCGCCTTGTTAATCCGATCAAAACCATTGTTACCGAAGTAAAATTCATGAGCCACCTCCAGAACATCCGCAGCCATGAGGTCCCAAAAGTCACGAAAAAAGGCGATGGAAAACCCGTCTGGACCCGGGGCAGAATCGGCATTGAGGTCCCACAGCGCGGTCTTAAGCTCATCCAAAGAAAAAGGCTGCAGTAGGGCCGAAGCTTGGGACTCGGAAATGGGGGGAGCCCCTCGACCGAGCCAGCGCCAGCGACGAGGCGCTGTAGAGGCAAAGGCATTCTTGAAGTGGTCAACAATGGCATGGCCCATAGCATGATCCCCGGAATATAGGGATCCATCCACCAGGATAGAGCGAATGAAGTTTCTGCGCCGCCTCCCACTCGCCACCCGATGGAAGTAGGCAGAGTTGGCGTCCCCCTCCTTCAACCACCGCAAGCGCGATCGCTGCCGCCATTCCATAGAGCACTTCTTGTCCTCCTCTCTAACAATATCAAGGCTAGCAGCACGTTGTAAGAGTTCCTCCTCAGTTAATTCCCGCACGTTTTCCTCACGGTCCAGACGCACAATAGAAGCCTCAGCCGCAGACCTGGCCGCCGAATGCGCGAGACGCGACGCCTTCTTGAAAGCCGCCAACACCTTGCGCAACGAAGCTAACTTCTAATCCAAGCGAGCCGCAGCGCTCCCCGCAAAAGAGGACTGGCGCCAGTGGTTCCCAACAAGGTCCGTAAACCCCGGCTCCAAAAGCCAACACCGTTCATAGCGAAAGATGCCCTTGGGCGACAAAGCGTCCCCTGAATCCCAGAGGATTGGATTGTGATCGGAGAAGGAACGCGGACGAGAATCCACCAGACAGAGAGGAAATAAATCCATCAACTTCCCATTCGTGAGGAACCGGTCAATTCGCGAGCGAGAAGACCGGTTTCGCAAGTATAAGAGATATCATTTGGCACGAGCCCCTCCAGGGCCAAGTCGGAAATAAAGAGGTTGAAGTCGTCAGAGCCTGGGTCCCGGCCCCCACGCCCACGCGGCCGATCCGAAGGAGAAGTAGTAACGTTGAAGTCTCCACCCAGGAGCCAAGGTGTCTCCGCGAATTCAGAAGCCAAATCACGCAAATCCTCCCATAAATCACGCCGCAACAGATGGCATGAAGGAGCGTAGATAGCCGAGAAAGCAATTCTGACATTGGAGTCCACACGAGACAAAATTACAGTCAAAGAATGTCTCCCAGCGCTCATGGAGACAAAATTGAAAGTCCCCGAGCACCATCCGAGGATAATACCACCCGATGCACCGTTGGCGTCAATGGAGCGAAACTCATCGATTGCAAGAGCGCCGAAAGAACGCCATAAAGAACCGTCAAGACCCGAGAGCTTAGATTCTTGAACAAACACAACATCACAAGCCCACTCGTTTAGACGCATCCCCAGAGCCCGTCTTTTATCCGGATCCCCTAGCCCACGAACATTCCAAGAAAGAATCTTCATCAGCAACCGAGAGAATTATCCCCGATAGGAGCGAGGCCCGCTGCCTCAGCCACCGCCTCTCGTAACGTCGGACAGGAAGAAACCAAAGGAGAATGACGGTGAAGACGAGATCTCCTGCTGTAAAAATTGCCAAACCTCGAGGAGTTAGAAATCGCAGACACAGAGAGGGCTCCGCCAACCCTAGGTGCCTAGGTGAACATTTGTTGTTTGTTCCCCTGAGCTGACGTGGAAAGTAAAGATAAAGTCATTCTTTATCATGTTTCGTGTGTAATGGCAATCTACTTTAATACATTTGATCTTTGTAGAGATATTATTATGTCTATGTAATGTTTTTACAGTTTATATTTATTTCTTCCATCTTATGTAATTTACCCGCAGATGTCTCCTCAATATAAGAAAGCCCCCAGGTTCTTTGGAATATAGATTTGATCTTTTTTCCCAAAATCGTATCAGAGCGGCGATCCTAGACCGGAACTATCGTATACAAGAAAACCCTAGCCATCCACACCCCCTTTTCTAGCCGTTGACTGCACGCTCATGGCACCTGCCGCCCACAACCCACGGCATCAGGTGTTGCCTCTGTCCAACTGCTCACGGCAACCCGCCACCGTGCTTCATCCTCTGCCTAGTGGCAGTGTTTTGCAACAGAGGTCGTTGATGGGATTGGTTGCACCCTAAGTCTACACATGCAACCACTTCCCTATGTTTGTGTAGTCGGATCATCTTTTGGTCTACAAACTCCATTTTCTCAATCAGGCAGTATGTTAAAACAAAATTGACATCCCCGCCACAGGTGCTTTTCCGAGGTCTAGCGTCAATAGTCAATGTGTTAGAGCATGTGTCATTTATCATGTAAGATGGGTAATTGGATCCTTCCAAGATACATTTACGACATCCAGGAGTTTAGTCCCACATCTACCAGTGATGGGACTTGGAGGCTATGTGGAGGCTATATAAGAAGCCCCAGATCTCTTGTATCAGATGAGAAAGTGCAATGCATAAATAAGCCCTTTGAGGCGTTCTCCCGTGGTTTCATCCCGCTCCTTAGGGAGTAAGGTTCCACGTTAAAATCTCATGTTCTTCATTTCTTTCTTCTATTTCTCGGATACACTTCAGCATTATATTTTCTAACATGGTATCAAAGCGGGTTCGATTCTCGAGGTTTTCAATATGTTAACATTGTTCGAGATTCGATATTAAGTTCATGATCAGTTCAGTTCAATCGTGCATTCGATTTCGAGGTTGTATTTTTCATGTATGTTTGATGTTCATCATCATCATTCAAGATCTTTTTCCTATTCATGGTTCGATTTGGGTCAAGTTCTTGTGGAACCTTAATGTTGCAACAGTCACTTCTCCCATACTTCTGGCCATTGGCGACGGCCGGCCTTTTCTCCCAAGGTGGCACGAGCCCTCTCCAGTCGATGTCGAGGAAAAAAATTTGCACGGAGAGAGAGGAGGCACCAGCAGGCGGCGCTCCTCCAGCTTACAGTTCCAGGCGGCCCCAAGGCTCCCCATCGGGAGCCCCAAGGGTCCAGTCCAGTCAAGAGTCAAGACTTCAACTTTCTCGCCCTCTCCAGGTCCATGGGAACCCATGGGGGTCTTGAGCCTCTCCTCTAGTTCTCGACCTCGTTAGTTCGGAGGCGGCCCTCGTGGTGCGCCCCCATCTCCACCGCCTAACGCGCCACCTCCAGGGCCAGGTGGCGCAGATCCAGCAGCATCGCGGCTCAGCATCGCAACACCCTCCAAGCTCCAGTAGGTGGAGCCCCATCGCCCCTCCTCCGCTCCAAGCGGAGCCTATCTCGCTACAGGCAGCAGCGCCACACCCCACCCCTTCTCGTGCAACCCATCCATGCGTACAGGCGGCTTCCAGGCAACCTCCCCATTGCGCCCCCCCTCCGATCGGTATCGAGCAGAGGCCCTACGGGCGGCGGGTCTCTTCGAAGAGGGATTCCAATTGGGAACCCTAGACGCCCCACGTGGGCTGATTTTGTAAGAGCCCAAATAGGCCAAACAAATAAAAATAAAAGGAGAGGAAGTCAATAGTTCATAAGAAAAAAAGGAGGCGGCATTTTTTTTTGTGAGCCCAATTGGGTTGTACTGCAAAGTGGCCCTATTTGGGCCATGTTTCGAAGAGAGAGAGAGAAAGGTCAAAAAAATGGCTTCATTAAAAAAATTGTTTTGAGGAAAGGCGCGGATAAAAGAAATAGAAGCGAAATGCCAGAAAAAAAATGTTGAACGGCTTTACAAAAGGGGGATCGTACAAAAAGAATCCGTACGAAAAAAATGATTTAAAAAATGTTTGAGAAGAAAGCCGAGAAAAATTGAGATCGGCTTATTGTGTTCTGTTTTTTTTCCCATTTCTTGTCTTCTCCCAACTTTATCGATGTCATTATGTTCCGACAAGTATGGGAGAAAGGAGAGTATTCTGTAGAATTCTACAATAGGTCAGTTCGTCAGATTCCAGATTCTCTGGTCCAGATTCCAAACCACCCAAATTTTCCAGACTCTACAGTTCAGTTTCAAACTCTGCGGATTGGTTCATAATCCAAGTTTGAGGCACTCCATCGTTGAGTGACCCATTTCCTTTGAGTTCTCCAGAGAGAGGCCCCTTTTAAGATGTCCACATGTTTGCCATCATTTTTATGTGATCCTCATCTTTTATTTTTTATCAGAGTTTTCATGTGTTCCATAGGGACTCCAGAGTAGAAATCACATACCCTATGCTATATGGGCTAGGGTTTTTGTGTGGTTTCACAGGGACTCCAGAGTAGAGATCCTATTCTCTGAGCCAGTATGGGAAAGACCCAGTTCTCCGACAAGGAGACTTTTCAACTCCATTCACCAGCAACCGTGGACTTCGACGAGGATGTCTCAATGGCTTTTTCAGTTCAGTCCTTTCAGAGATGGAGCGGTTGTCCACATTTTGCGGCGGGCCAGAGTTCTCCAGGTGGAGACTCATTTCAGTTGCAGTGACTCTGACAAGCGCAGTACAAAGCACATGCCCTCTGATGAGGAGATTTAGTTTGACTCGCATTCCAGCCTGTTCGTCCTCCTCACATGTACGGCTTGAGAAACAACGTTCTAGACAGGAGCGGATAGTTATGTGCGTTGAGTTGATATTGTCTGTAGTGTCTTGTATTGTGAGTTTGAGAGATTTCTTTCTATTTGTCCAAGATGAGCATTACATGCTCCAGCTTGAGGGAGAGTGTTAAAGTATGCGTCATTTGTCATGTAAGACAGGTAAATGGATCCTTCCAAGATCTATTTACCACATCGAGGAGTTTAGTCCCACATCTATCAGTGGTGGGACTTGAAGGTTTTGTGGAGGCTAAATAAGAAGCTCCAGACCTCATGTATCAGATGAGAAAGTGCAATGCATAAATCATCCCTTTGAGGCGTTCTCCTGTGAATTCATCCTACTTCTTGGGGAGTAGGGTTTCACGTTAAAATCTTATGTTCTTCATTTCTTTATTCTATTTCTCCGATACCCTTCCGCATTATATTTTCTAACAAGATGGACGTTACAAATTATGAACTATGCACCATGCAGTTCATAAGTCTCATGCAATCTACCGATAAGAAACATATTCTTACCAAGGAGGAGTCGTTTAAGAAAACGAGGGTGAACATCTCCTGGGAGGCGGATGATGCCTACGCATGTGTTTGGTTATCTAGTATATTGACGATAGAGATTTCCAATGATGTTTTACATCAGCCCACTGCCAAGGCGGTATGGGACAATCTCGTGACCACCTATTCCCAAGCAAGGAATAAGACAAAAATCCTGCAACTACAGCATATCTTCACAGATAAACAGAATGGGTGCCCTCTTCATTCTCTATACACGTCTCTTCGTGGCATGTTCGAGAAGCTCCATAGTTTTATACATATTGTTGCTACCCTTGAGCAGCATAAGGCATACAGGAACACCACCATGAGTGGTGTATTTCTAGCAGCACTTGATCCACAGTATGATATTGCTCGATCACAGATACTTGTGGATGCTACTATTCCCCCCCCCCCATGGAGGAATCTTACCGCAGACTCAACAAGATTATTGTCACATCGTCTGTCTCTAGCCATACCTCTTATGCGATGGCCACCTCCCACGGTAGGGGAGGCTCTTCTTAGTTTCGATGTCGTGGATCTCGTGCTAGAAGGGATCGTATTTGTCAGCCATGCACATATTGCTGCCGTACAGGACACTCGGATGATACATGCTACTCCAAACATGGTTATCTCGCATCTGCCCAGGTAGCTGAGCAGACTGAGCCCCCTTCTGTTCCTACGTATGATCAGAGATTAGATGACTTTGTGGCTCGACTATAGGAGATTATGCTCCTTGCTCGTTCTCATGCTTCCATGCCTCCTTGGGGGGTCATTCAGTCATATGTTGCAGCCTCTGCTTTTGCCAATACCTCATGTAGCATCTACGCTTTTACCAAGTGTCATAGAACCGATATTACAGAATTGATTACGGGTTATGGGTCATCCCATCACATGCGTGAAGACAGGAGTCAGTTTGAGGAATATAGATAGGTTCCACCTGGCAGATCTGTTATCATAGATGGTTGGACTCGTTCTCACTTGCAGGATAGGGGGAGATCAGTTTGACACCTTCAATGCATCTACAGAATGTGTTTCATGTTCCTGATTTTTCCATGAATTTATTGTTCATTAGTCAAATTACAAAGGATTTACATTGTCGTGCTATTTGTGATCCATCTTCCCTTGTATTTCAAGACATTCTTATGGGTAGTGTGATTGGCTATGACCATGAACAGGGTGGCCTCTATCGACTGGTATGTACTCCATATACTGGTCTATCTTCTAGTTCTTCAGGATTAGTCTCTCCATTTATATGGCACATACGCTTTTGTCACCTTCCTCTTCAAAAGATGTGTCACGGTCTTCCTCAGATCTCACCTCGCTCATCCTTTCAGTGTGAGGTGTGTCAGTTAGGAAAGCATCATCGATTTGCTTTCCCTGATCATCACGATCAGAATAGTAGCTCTTTTCTTGAATTGGTTCATGTAGACATTCGGGGTCCGGCATGTTCTTGATCAACAGGGACACATGTTTTATCTAGTGGTTCTAGATGATTTCTCTCATTTGTCCTGGGTTTTCTTATTAAAGAATAAATACGAGGTTGGAATTAACGGTGAAGTAAAGAATATTTTTTTCCTCTACAGTCAAATTTGTGCGAACTGAGAATGCATTGAAATTTTGTACTCTTGCACTCGCACAGCTCTTCTCATCCTGTGGTATTATTCATCAAACTTCATGTGCCTACAAGTCTCAACAAAATGGTGTTGCAGAATGTAAGCATTGCCACCTACGTGATATTACTCGAATCCTTCTCATTCAGAGTCATGTTCCACATTCGTTTTGCGGTGATGCGATTCTTACTGCTTGTTATCTTGTGAATCGTATGCCCTCATCTATAGTTGGTGAGAGATTCCTTTTTCATGTACCTTTCCTGAGAAGGATTTGTTCTCACTCACTCGTGTTTTTGGTTCAGTTGCCTTTGTAAATCAATTATCTCCTGATATTGACAAGCTTTCTCCTAGAAATGTCAAATGTGTTTTTGTTGGATACCCCATGACACATAAGGGGTACAAATATTATGATCCATTTCGCAGGAAATACTACGTTAGTGTTAATGTCTCCTTTTTGAGTCGGTGATGTATTTTTCTCCTACTGGAGATAGAATGACTTCATTTGATTCAGAAGATAAGGTCTACATGCCACCTCCTTCTACAAGCTCATCACCATCTCCAGATCCGCACATTAGTGCACCTTCACTACCTCATCCTATACCACCATCACTTCCACCACATCCTCCTATACCACCACCTACTACCCTTGTTCCACCTTTGCCACGCTACTATACTCGTCGGACGACTTCTACTCATGGTCCTAGCCTGTCATCCAGCACGCCTCAGGTTTGTTCAGAATACATTGTTTCTACTGATGGGTCTGGAGATGTGTCTGAGCAAGGACCTTTGCAGGATGCTGACATACAAATTGAGAAGATCCCCAATGACCTGGATGTCCCTATTTCACTTCAGAAGCAAAAACGTATATGTACATCATATCCTCTCACTTCTCACGTTTCGTTTGATCGCCTAGCAGGGGATTTCAGGAGGTTTGCAGTTGGTCTATCTGCTGTGAAGATTCCACGAACTTACCAGGAGGCCTTGAGAGATAGTCGACGATGTCTTGCCATGGAAGAGGAGATGGTTTTGCTACAATCGTGCGACACCCGGAGCTAGGTACTCGCTCCTTCTGGAGCGTCTATTGTCAGTTGCAAGTGGGTGTTTACTGTCAAACACCATGCATATGGTAGTCTTGAGTGTTACAATGCCATGCTAGTTGCACATGGGTTCAAGGTTGCAGAAGTCGGCAGTCGGTACTCGGTCGGCAGGGTCACTGACTAAGGATTAATCGGCAGTCGGGAGAGTAATCGGATTTAGTCGGGCATTAGTCGGTTTTGATTTTTTAAATTATTTTTAATATACAATTCTTCTGAATTCTGAAGATTCCGGTAACAGAATACTCCATAATTGTCCTCAGAAGGTTCTTTCTTCCAATTCAATAGACGTTTTTTCTTGTTTCTGAGGAAGAAATCAGACCCCCCTCTCTCTATCTTACTAAGGCGAAGGGATCAAGCACATTCGCTTTTCTTGATGCAGCCCTTTTCACCCTCGCTCACCGGAAAGCCGGACAGATGGTGGTAGCGACCATCCCGACACCATCCTGAGACCCACACTGATCGCTTAGCTCTAACCATAGCCCTTCATCCTAATCAAGAGTTCGACTGCTTCACTCGCCCTCAGACGCAAATGGGCAGTTCCCTCCCCTAGTACTCTCACAGGATAGCTTAGGCAGTCTCAGGCAAGACTGGAGTAGTGAATTAAGCGCAAGAGTGGAATAGTGGCAAGAAAGAGTGGAGTAGTTAGGCTGCATACTAGATATTTGATATTGGTTACTTCGCTTTGCTTCTTGATTTTCTCGGTAGACAGAGGTGCAGCTCTTGGACTATCTAAAATGCGCGTGCTCGATGACGGACAATTTTGCTCACTAAACTCAAAAAGAAAGAAAAGGCTGATGCACCTGCAGGGTTCAGTGAGTGGGATAGGACTGAGTTTTCTCTATCTTGCTGACTTTTATTAAATATATGTGCGAAAGCTGTGATGAATGGGGGGTTCAATAGCTTTGGCTGTTCAAACTCTTGGAGCATAAGAGTCATCAGTTCACCGCAGGGCCCCGGCTTTTCCTACTAGGTTTGTGCCGTCTTGCGAAAGTCGACGAGTGGAAAAAGAAAGAGAAGAAGAAGCTACCTTAGGGGTCATATAAAAGCTGCGGGACCAGCCTGTTCACAAAGCATCCCGTGGTGCGCGGAGCCCTCATCGAGACCGATAGATGAAAGGAGGCAGCAGGTTTACCCGGGGAAAGTCATGCATGAAGTCAATCCCGTCTTCATTAGCTGTTTAGAGGCCTCTGATAAGGCTTGAGAGTTCAAGGGGTTCCCAGGGAAGGAGCGAATGCGAATGAGAGAACCCAGCCTGAACCCGGTAAAGAGGTAAGCCAGTCCGCGGGGGGGGGATGAGATGAACGGGGGAATCGAGGGATTCCCTGCAGTTATCATATAGCAGTCTCTTCACTCAGGCGCTTTCTCGGAGTCGGAGTCCCTAGCTCTGTATCTGACCTAGTGGACTGAGATACCTATCTTTCTTGATCTCAAGATGACTCACACACTGATTTTTCCCGCTCGGAATCCAGGAGAAGTCAGGATTTCTTGCGGTTTCAGGCTCCAGTCTCACTCTGAGATGATGAGAATTTGCTCGCCGTCATTATACGCTCAAGATCTTGTCTACTACCCTATCATTTATCTTCATAATTTTAACAAATTTAATATTTTCAAGAGCTTAAGAAATTACATCAAGAGAAGGAAAAATGAAGGAAGTTAAGATCAAACATTCAAAATATTTGGTACATAACACTAGCAAATGTTCAAAAGCACATACAACATGTTCAAAAAAAATACTACAAGTAGGAAATGTTCAAAAGCACATACAACATGTCCAAAAAAATACTACAAGTAGGAAATGTTGAAAAGCACATACAACATGTCCAAAAAAATACTACAACATGTCAATCGAATCAATCCTCAATGTCATTATCCAAGTCCATCTCTTCTTCTTCTTCTTCTTCTTCGTCGTCGTCATCATCATCTTCTTCTTCTACTTCTTCTATATCATCAAGATGTAACTCCTCGTTCTCATTCATCGGCGTAGCATTGGAGCTCGAAGATGAAGCTCCCTTGCTACGGTCAACTCGCTGGCTCCTCAGATCCAAATTCTCTTCAGCACCACTAGCATGTGCTACAGCACTCCGTGTCAATCCGGAACCTGGAAAAACCTCATCATCATGAGCATCGACACCTCCAGTCCATTCAGCCATGTATGCACGATAACGAGATGACAGAGGATCTTTTTCTTTTTCAACTCGACGTTCCCGCGGGTTTGAATTGAAACGAACATAGACAAGATCATTCAGCTTCTTCGTCTCCAATCTGTTCCTCTTCTTGGTATGGATCTTAACATCAAAATTCAAATTTTAAATTTATATCAATTACTACGTTATACTTTACTATTAGTAACCAAATTTGGTTGATGGAATGGAGTCATTACCGAGTCAAAGGTACTCCAGTTACGCACACATCCGGAGGATGAAGACGTCAAGCTCAAGATCTTGATGGCCATGGCTTTCAAATGAGGCGTGTCATCTCCATGATTATGCCACCAGTTAGCTATTTAAATAGAGAATTCATCAATATAAATATAATATAATATTGCCAAAGAGAGAATTGTCCAGCATGGAATACCTGGGTCATAATTGTTGTCATTTGTCATCCTCTGTCTCACAGCTAAAGGCTTGCCAAAATCACCACGACCAAGTCTGTATGTTGGAAGCTCGTCCCTGGTAATTGCATCTTGTACATCCAAATCTGGATAAAATCTTTCCATGCACTCCTTAAACCCTCTCCTCACCACAACATCCGGATCACCACGAGACTCGGTGTAGAAGAAAAATGGGTTCAAGTAATAAGCCGCTAGATGCAATGGAGTATCGAGCCTCCCTTTGGTCTTGGAGGTAACAGCATCCACAAAAAAATTGTAAGATGACTCCACGCCATTGAATGATGCAACTATCTCTCGTTTGGCCTCTTCAAGCCCTCCGTACACAAAACGCATAGATGGACGTCGATCTGCGTCAACAACACGCAATAAACGAACCAATGGAGTGAAAACTCAGACGGCGTGTGCAATGTGATTCCAAAATGTAAGGCTGAAAACAACAGAACTCGCTGCTTCTCCCCTCTTGGCCTTGTACCATTTGCAATTTCTCTACTCTTCTGAGGAAAACATCAATCTAAGCTTGTCTTTCTTCTCATTCAGGCTCTCAAGTGTAAGAAAAGTGGTTGCAAATCTTGTTTGACCAGGCCTTGCAATGTCTCTCTTGTTGGTGAACTTACGCATCAAGCTTAGAGTTTTGGTGTGAGAGTATATAAACACCGTAAGCTTCTTTGCCTTTGTGATTGCACTCCTCACCTTCGTCTCTTTGCTTATCTCCTCCAAAGCAAGATCAAGGGAGTGCGCGGCGCATGGAGTCCACCAAATCCGTGGATATTTGGTGAGCAGCAATCTTCCCGCTGCTACATTGGCAGATGCATTATCCGCCACAATCTGAACCACATTATCTATGCCCACTTCATTAAGACACCCATCCACCAGCTTGAAGATGTAATCCGCAGTGTGTGCCTCATTTGAGGCATCTATGGACTTCAAAAATGAAGTCCCCAAGGTGCAATTAACACAAAAATTGATGATGCTTCTTCCGCGCATGTCCGTCCACGCATCGGTCATCAAAGAGCATCATGTCGACTTCCACGTATCACGATGACATTGCAAGTCATCGTGCATTTTCTTCACCGCATCCTTCAGAAGTGGACCACTAAGCTCATACCTCGTGGGAGTCTTTAGTCCAGGCCCATACTTCCCAATCGCCTCCACCATCTGCATGAAGGGCTTCGTCGTCAGTGCATTAAAAGGAATTGCCGATGTATATGCCCAGTTGGCTATATACGGGGTGACCCTATCACGATGCTCTTTGGAGAATGCATCTTTTATGGTCATCTGGCGCGATGCACCTTCCAATGCGACATTCTGCTCCAACGAGTCGGATGCTCGTGATCTCTTCGCCGAACCCGCATCTCCAGTGATATCAACATCCTCTCTCAGCTCTTGAACATCAATGGCTTTCTGGCTCTTCTTCCTTGCAACGTCATCAAGATATGCGATCATCTTCTTCTTCGTATCTTCGTCCACCTTTGGACATGCAGCCACGTTGCCTCTACGGTGTGCTAGATGTTGCTTGAACCTGTACACACCTCCCTTGACAACCTTCTTGCACAATCTGCAAGTAACTTTATTCGGATCTGTACGGTTCGAAAGATAACCATATTGCCATGCAGAATCAGTTGATCCTGGAGGCACGTAAAAAGACGAGTCGCTACCAGAAGCGACGTTCGCGGGAGGTGTATCCATCTACATAGTCACAAACTCAGAAATTACTAATCAAGTAATCATCAAACACAAGTATCTAAATTAACTAACCATTTGGAATAACAAATAAAAACAACCTAAGAAAAACAAAAAAAAGATGAAAACCTAACCTAACATTGTTATTGGCTAACAAGTAACAATAACATATTAACATGATAACATCTAAGTTCAACATCATCAACCTAAGCAAATCTAAGCAACTACATGTCAACTTCTTACTTCTAAGATCAACCTAAGCAAAAAGAAATGAAGAAAAAATAACCTAACATTATTATTTCATATTTGCTAACAATAACTTATAACACATTAACATTTATCTTCAACATTATCAACCTATGAAAAAGTAGAAGAGAAAACGAAAAATAATCCAAAATAAAAAAAAACTTAACCTACAGTGCGGAGCGGCGAGGCGCAGGAGGCGTGGGGGCGACGAGGCGCTGGAGGCGTAGGGTCGGCGAGGCGCTGGAGCTGGAGCTTGGAGGCGTCGGGGCGGCGACTCCTGAAGGCGGCGTCGGCGAGGCGAGCGGCGATGGGGTCAGGGGTATCGAGAGAGCGAGAGGGGTCGGGGGTTTCTGGGGTTTTCGAGCGAGAGGGGTCGGGGGTTTCTGGGGTTTTCGAACGAGAGGGGTCGGGAGGGTTTCTGGGGTTTTCGAGCGAGGTTACTGTTAGACAGTAACCCTCAAAAGGGGCTCAAGTCATTTCATATTCGGATCTGGCCATGGATCCTTATCAAGAAATCGGCCGATTACTCGGCCGCCTCAACCGACTAATCGGTCGCCTAGTCGGGCTCGACCGACTACATGCCGAGTTGGCCTATTCAAGTCGGGCACCCCCCCCCCCGATTCGCATAGTCGGGCCGACTAGTCAGTCTAGTCGGTCGACTTTTGCAACAGTGCATGGGTTCACTCAGACTTATGGGGTGGAGTATCTGGACACAATCTTACCAATTGTTCGCCACTCCACACTTCGAGTTCTCATTTTTGTAGTTGTGGTATGTGATTGGCCTTTATTTCAACTTGATGTGAAAAATGCTATTCTGTATGGAAATTTTCAGGAAGAAGTTTACACGCAGCGGCCTCCGGGTGTTGCTGCTCAGGGGGAGTGTCAGTAGGTTTGTAGACTTCACAAGGAAATCCATGGCTTTAAACAAAGTCCAAGAGCCTGGTTTCAGAAGCTCTCAGATCTTATTGAGAAACAGGGATTCAAGAGATCGAATGCAGACCATTTGTTGTTTGTTTAGAGAATCTGCATACGGTCACTATAATGATCTACGTTGATAATATCCTTGTTAAAGGAGATGATGTGAAGGGGATCAAAAAGGCAAAAGAATTTCTCGGTCAACAGTTTGTCATCAAGGATCTTGGCACCCTGCGATACTTTCGGGCGTTAGAGTTTGTCGGAAATCAGCAGTGTCCCGTAATGACCCAAAGAAAATATGTTACAGACATGCTACTTGAGACATGCATGATTGGGTGCCGACCTGCCACTACTCTTATGGATCCGTGCATGAGGCTATACAATGATGATAAATAGGAGGTGGACAGGACAAGAAACAGAGAATTGGCAGGAAAGCTACTTTATGTTATCATCACTAGACTAGACATCTCCTTTGCAGTTAGTTAAGTCACTCAGTTTATGGAGCATCCCAGATAGGTGCATATGGATACAGTTCATATGATCTTGAGGTACTTAAAGTCATCTCCAGGTGCAGGATTGTTGTTCAGAAAAGGAGCATCCCTCATTATCACAGATTGCGCATATGCAGACTATGCACGATGACCTTATACAGGAAGTCTACCTCAGGCTTTGTTGTATTTGTTGCCAGCTCTTTAGTGTCCTGGAAGAGTAAGAAGCATACAGTGGTCGCCAGGCCTAGTGTCAAATTAAAACATAAAGTTATGGCACAAGGGAGCACTGAGATGATGGTGGTCCGAGCTGTTTTAGCTAACTTATATATTGATGTGTCACTTCCTATACAACTGCAGTGTGATAACCATGCATCATTATTCGTTACAAATGATCATGATTTTCATGAGAGAACTAAACATATTGAAGTGGATTGCTAGTATACATAGGACATGATTCAGAAAGGCATTATTTATACTTCCCATGTAAGCTCAGGGGAACAAACTGCAGACATTTTCACCAAGGCTTTACTTATAGGACTCTTTCAAAAGTGTACATCCAAAATGAGCAAGATTGACATCTATGCTCCATCTTGAGGGGAAGTGTAGATATTATTATGCCTATGTACTGTTTTTACAATTTATATTTATTTATTCCATCGTATGTAATTTACCCCCATGGGCTTCTCCTATGTATAAAAGAGCTATAGGTTCTTTGGAATATAGATTTGATCTTTTTTCCCAACAGTTCTCTCATGGAAAGCGAGATTGTTGGCAATGAAAAGATCAATATGGTTGTCGCAAAGCAACTGCAAGGAAAAAGGCGCATCAACAGCTAAGTTTGTGAGAACGGATTAGACCCACATCATCTCAGCGCTCCCTTGTGACATAGTTCTGTATTCTGAATCCGCACTAGATCCAGCAACCACAGTATGCTTCTTTCTTTTTCATGAGACCAAAGAACTCCTTCCAAACATTACAAAATCAGAGGTAGACTTCATGACTTTAGGGCATTCTACATAGTCAACATCGTGATGGCAAGAGAAATCCCTCAGCGAAAGAACAACCATGTACCTGGAGAAGACTTCAAATACCATAGAATCATGTATAACAGCATCCATGTGAGCATGTCGTAGTTGCTCCATAAACTGGCTGACTTTACTCACTATAAAGGAGATGTCTGGCCTAGTAGTCACGTAGAGGAGCTTCTCAACAAGCTCCCTACACCTTCTCTTATCCACCGCATCTGTATCACCATAGTACAATTTCATGCTTGGGTTCGTAGTAGTAGTGGTAGGTCGCAATCTGCCATCCTTAGTTCTAGGAGAAGATATGTAATATACTTCTTATGTGTCATCACCAGACATCGTTGGTTCCCAGCAAACTCAAAACCAATGAAGTATCGTAGTTCGCCAATGTCCATGGTGTACAATTGTTGTCCAAGGAACATCTTAGCCTTGATGATGCCATGTAAGTCATCTCATGTTACAATAATTAACATAAATTAGAAAGACAACAATACCTATGTATCCCATGTACAAAGACTGAGTGATCCGCAATTGATCCTGTGAAGCACTGCTTCTCTATCAAGTTCGAGAACTTCTGGAACCATGCTCTAGGACTCTGCTTGAGACTACAAATAGCCTTATGAAGTCTATATATCTTCTGACACTCCCCCTTAGTAGCAAACCCAGGTGGTTGTTGCATTAGATCTCCTCTTATAGATCTCTACACAAAAAATCATTCTTGACATCAAGCTGTGAAATTGATCAGTCATGTGCCACTGCAATAAAGAAGAGGATCATGAGAGTAGAATGACGAGTCATGGGGAAAAAAGTGTCCTGATAGTCCACCCCATGTGTTTGGGTAAACCCACATACCACAACTCTAGCCGTGTAGCGATAAACATTGACATCAGCTCTCTACTTCATTGTAAAACCCATTTGCAAACCACAGAAGTCCATGATGGGGGTATAACCAAACTCCAATTGCCACGTGATTGAAGTGCAGTCATCTCTGCTCCATAACAAGACGTCAATGATTGTCTCGCAAAGCCTCCTGTTATCTGTATGGGATCTCTATGGATGAGTCTGACTCCTACCACAAACCTCTTAAAATCCTCTAAAGATGATCCAAAAAAACATGGGTCGTAAGAGGATATGTAGCACAAGTACGTCTCCGCTTCCCAATGGGTCAATATTCTCTGGATGATCTGTATCTTCTAAAGCGGTCTCCAGAAGTGCCACATGATCAACAAGTAAAGTCTAATGCTTTACATATAAATCACCAATGCTATCAGTAATAATCAAGCAGTCATAATTTACATGGTCCGCGTTGGATGATGGGGAAGGCACAGGAGCAGGGGGTACAGTAGGCAGCCTGTGAAAGTAGTAACTAACCACGGGCGGAGGCAATAGAGGAGCGACGGGAGTAGGCACCATAGGAGGAGGTGATGGAGGAGCCACGGGAGTAGGAACCACGAGAGGAGTAGGTGGTCGAGGAACCACAGGTGGAGGTGATAGTGGTGATTGTGGTAAAGGAGGTGGAATGTAAATCTCATCACAAGACTAAGATAAGGCCATAATGTCACCTGTAGGAGAAAAGTACATGACAGACGTAAAGAAAGTGATGTCGACACTAATATAATACTTCAGTTTGACGGGATCAAAGCACTGGTTTTTCTGAGTCTAGGAGTATCCCACAAAAACTTATTTGACAGCTCTGGAAGAAAGCTTGTCATGATCAGGAGTCAGACGATGCATAAAAGCCACAGAGCCAAAGGTGTAAAATTTAAGAGAAAAGATCCTTATCAGGAAACACAATTGAAAAAGAAACCAATTCTCTTAACATGGAGGACAGCATATGGTTGACCAAGTAGTAGGCAACGAGGGCAACATCATCCCAGAAGAGTAAGAACGTGACTCTAGATAAGAGGAATCATGGTAACCTCAACTAGATAACAATGTTTGCGCTCAACAACATTGTTCTACTAAGAAGTATAAGCACAAGATGTATGACGTATGATGCTAAGAGACCTAAATAACCGAAAGAGCTGGATGATACAAAACTACAAGGCATTATTATAGCGAAAATACTTAACAATAGTATAAAGATTAGTCTTTATTTCTATCGAGATATTTTCTATATTTTTGTACCCTCTTTACATATTTTCCTGCTCTTCTGTCTACTCTATGTAATTTGCCCATAGGTCTCTCCCTATATAAGAGAGCCTATGGCTTCAAGGAATAAACAAGCTTTAGTTTTCTCCCAACATGGTATCAGAGCGATGGTCCTATACCGAAGCTCCGAAACCCTAACCCTCAGGGCCTGTTTGGTTACTAGGTTGGGGTGAGTTGAGGTATCCACTTGTGAATAGTAGGTGTTTGGATGATTATGAGGGTTGGGAGGGGGCTGGAATAAAGAATGTGATGTGATATCACCTTGACTTGTGATGGATTTCCAACCCAAGATTGGAGAGAGATACACCGGGGTACCCCGATGTACCTGAGTAACCAAACGGGCCCTAAGTCCTTCCCCCTCCTCTCCACGTAGAGCTCCGCCAACCCGTGCCGCCTCACGCCACCGTCATCTCTGCCTGAGAACCCAGCCAGCCCCGCCTGGGCCCTTGCGTGCTCCTTTTCCCTCTCGTGTGGCCCCTGCCATAGCCTAAGCACCTCGCAGCCGCATGCCTGGGTCCTCAGGACCCTTTCTTCCACCGGGATGAACCTCGTCGTTGCCTAGGCACCTCACAGTCGCACGTCACCTCACAGCCGCACGTCTAAGCACCTCGCCGTCGCCGGGGTCCTTTGTCTTTAATGAGATTGGTTGCATGAGTCTACACATGTAATCATATCTCTCTATGTCAGTGTAGACAAGCCCATGTCTAGTCTTCATTCCTAGTCTTCTTGAGTCGTCATGTCAGAAAGTAAGGCCGAGATTCCCTCCAGAGGCGCCTTCAGAGGTCCTGCGCTTATAGTAAAGATGGATGGGTCAAGCTATGAAATGTGGGTTACGCAATTCATGAGCATGATGAAGTCTACATGTAAGAAACACATTCTTACCGAGGAAGAATCGGCCGAGAAGACTGGGTTAACGCCTCATGGGAGGCGGATGATGTCTATGCCAATGTTTGGTTTTCAGGTACATTGGCATTAGAAATCGCCAATGATATACTTCATCAACCCACAGCCAAGGCGATGTGGGATATTCTTGCTGTCACTTATTCACAGGTGAAGAATGAGATAAAGATTCTACATCTCCAGCATGATATTTTTACTATCAAGCAGAATGGACGCCCTCTCCACACGCTATATACATCCTTGCGTGGGATGTTTGAGAAGCTCTATAGCTTCATGCCTCTGACATCTACTCCTGAGCAGCAGAGGACTTATCAGAATGTCACCATGGTTGGTGTGTTCCTGCAGCCCTTGATCCTGAGTATGAGGTGGCTCGATCTCAGATTTTGGTAAACTCTACTATTCCTACAATGGATGAAGCCTTTCGTAGGCTCAGTCGGATCATTGTTCCATATACCAATGCCAGTCATATTTCCTCAACGATGGCTGCCTCCCGAGGTCGAGGAGGCTCTTCTCAGTTTCGTGGACGAGGACCTTGCGGCAGAGGAGGTCGTGTTCGTCAGCCATGCACCTTCTGCCATCGTTCTGGACATACTGAAGAAACATGCTACTCTAAGCATGGATTTCCAGCCTCTGCTCGTGTGGTTGAGCTGATTGAGCCTCCAGCTACCTCTTTTATGGATCAGCGGTCTGATGATCTTGTAGCACGATTGAGAGGCATTATACCCCTAGCCAGTCGTGACATTTCCTCCTTAGCCCTGGGAGTCACTCTGATGTCGTTGCCTCAACCTCCTCTAGTACTTCAAGAAGTACTTATGCATTCACTAGCAATTCTGGATTTTGGTGCCACGCATCACTTTTGTGGAGAGGGATCAACTTACACCATACAGACCTGTCCCTCCAGGATGCATGGTGGTTATTGCATATGAGACTCATTCCCCAATTACAGAATAGGGGGAGATTAGTTTGACACCCTCTATGCATTTACAGAATGTGCTGCATGCACTTGACTTTTCTATGAACTTATTATCTATCAGTCAGATTACAAAGGATTTACATTATCGAGCTATTTTTGACCTATCTTCACTTGTATTTCAGGACATCCTTACGGGCAAGGTGATTAGTTGTGACCGTGAGCAAGGTGGCCTCTATCGCTTAACCCGAACTCCATATGTTGGCATCTCTTCTCTTTCTGTTGGACATGTCTCCTCTTTCATGTGGCATCTGTGCTTTGGCCATCTCCCGCTCCAGAAAATGTCATGCCTCATATTTCTCCTCACTCATCCTTTCAATGTGAGGCTTGTCAGTTGGGAAAACATCATAGGTCGTCATTTCCCAATCGTCAGGGTCAGAGCAGTAGCTCCATTGTTGAGTTGTTTAATATAGATATCTGGGTTCCAAGTCGTGTTCCGGATCATCAGGGACACAGGTTTTATCTTGTTGCAGTGGATGATTTCTCTTGTATGTCTTGGGTCTTTTTATTACGGGATAAATCTGAAGGTGAAGATGTTATTAAAACTATTTTGACTGAAGTACAGAATGTGCTTTCATCTTATGTGAAATATGTGAGAACTGATAATGCATGGGAATTATGTACTCACTCTCTTTCCAATTACTTTTTCAGCCCATGGTATTATTCATCGGATACTGTGTGCATATACTTCCCAACAAAATGGTGTTGCAGAAAGGAAGCATTGTCATTTTTTTTTGACGCTCCAAAAAGGGGGAGACACTCAAAGGTGTTCGCCCCAGTTTATTAAGAGAGGTTTAGAGGAGATACTTACAGGGGGAAACAAAATATAAAAAGTCGAGGTGGATGGTGCATTAGGTACCATCCGCCACCCAAAACAAATTACATGGATAGCCAGTCCGCACAAAAATTGTTTGCAGCGATACAAATGTTTTCCTTGTAGAAACGCTGTCCCGCAAATATCAATTTGTTTCTTCCCAGCCAAATGCTCCAAATACGCGCAACGGGAATGATTCTATCCGAGCGGGGGCGGGAAGAGGCATCAGCAAAGCTTTCCCAGAAGGCCATGAAGGAGGAGCGGTTAATCCAATCCACGTCAGCCCAAATGTCCTGCACGAGTGGGCATAAGAGGAAAAGGTGGCTGGAGGTTTCAGTTTCAAGGCCGCATAATCCGCAAGAAGAGGAGATGTTCGGGAAAATGGAGGCGCAGCGGTCCCGAGTAAGAAGTCTTCCCCGTCTGAGAATCCAAAGGAAGATGCCAATCCTTTCCGGAATCTTGAGATTCCAAATAAAATTGCAGTGAAGGGAAAGGGCGGCATCCGCAGACAAGTTAGGAGGGAGGATAGAAAGATAAGCTTTACGAGGCGTGAAATTCCCGTCCTTCCAGCCAAAATGGTCACGGCCCGAGGAAGGCGAGGGAGCGTCCGCAAGAAGAGAAAGCAAAGCCGTGAGATCAGAGAAACGCTGGTCAGAAAGGGTGCCCAAAATGGTAGGGCACCAGACGCCATTGCTCCAGCAAGAAGCCACCGTAGCCATCTTATCCGCAGCCATCGCAAATAGACGTGGAAAAAGGTTCATGAGAACGCCCTTCCCGGACCAGTCGGCACTCCAGAAGCGAAAAGACCTCCCGTCACCGAGAACCGGAGCCAGCAGGGAGCGATTATTGTTGAAAATAAATAGGATATCACGCCAGAAATAGTTGGAGGGGCCCACAGTGGGTCCGCCAAAAATGGAATCGAAGGCGTGCCCAGCAATCTCGCGAATGCATTGAAGCATAAAGCTCTCCTCCCTGCCCAGCAACCTCACCGCCCACTTGAGTAGCCATGCATCCCGGGTCGCCTCCATACGCCTGACACCAAGGCCCCCCTGATTTTTCGGCCGAGAGATCTCATCCCAGCCCACCAAGTGCATTCCCCTCCGATTCGAACCATTCTTGCCCCATAAGAACCGCCGCATAGCTTTCTCCAGGCGGGTACGGATCCCTTTTGGTAGCCCGCGAGCCGAGAAGAAATAAATAGGAATAGCCGATATAACCGATTTGATTAACACAAGACGACCGCCCTTGGATAGAATTGAAGCTCGCCAACCGGCCAATCTGATCTCCACCTTATCAATCAGCCTTTGATAGTCCCGCAAGCGTGGGCGTCCAAGGAAAAGGGGCAAGCCGAGGTAATCAAGCGGGAGCGCCCCGATGGGGGCCCCTAAAATGGAGGAGCACTCCCTGGCCTCGAATTCCGATAGCCCAAAGGGCACCAAGTTTGATTTCTCGCCATTGATACGGAGACCAGAAATTTCGCAGAAGAGTTGGATCGTAGTGGCCATCCCCGAAGCGTGAGACCGATCCCCCTCAATAAAGCAAAGAGTGTCGTCCGCAAATTGAAGAAGAGGGATGTGAATGTTATCGACAGAATAACCGCGAGTATAACCCGCCTCATAAACCCCCTGTATCATGCGTGGGAGAACATCAGCTGCCAGCACGAAAAGGAGAGGTGCGAGGGGGCATCCCTGACGGACCCCACGCCGAGGCTGAAAGGAACCCCCGGAAGGCCGACCATTAAGAGACAGCGAGAAGGAGACTGTAGTGACGCACCGTCTGACCCAAGATATCCACAAGGGAGGGAAACCCCGGGCTTTAAGAACCCTCCAAAGAAAGCGCCAATCCAAGGAGTCGTAGGCCTTTGCAAAGTCGATTTTCCATAATAAGCCTTTGGAGCCATTTCTATGCCAGCTGTCAATGATTGAAGCCGCAAGAGTGTAGCAGTCAGAGATCTTACGACCCTGGACAAAGGCAGCCTGAGCGGGAGAAATAAGAGAGATTAGAAGAGGGGCAATCCGAAGTGCCAAAGCCTTAGCGATGATCAAGTAGATGCCATTGGAGATAGCAATAGGGCGAAACTCCTCAATGCGAGAGGCCCCCTGAGACTTGGGAATAAGCACCATGCTGGCCCGGTTAAGCCTATTGAAACCCCTGTTGCCAGAGCAAAATTCGAGTGCCACATCAAGAACATCATTAGATATCACGTCCCAGAAGTCCCTATAGAAGGAAATAGGGAAACCGTCGGGGCCAGGGGACGCGTCAGCGTTGAGGTCCCAAGTTGCCCTCTTTAGCTCCTCGAGAGTAAAGGGTCGAGTTAAGATGTCTGCTTCAGCGGAAGATAAGGAGGGTATCCCGTTTGCATGCCACCGCCAAGAAGTGGAAGGTTGGCGGTCAAAGAAGTTTCTGAAATGTTCCACCAACGCGGAGCCGATCGCATGAGAGCCCTGAATAGTGACGCCTCCAATATCCAAGGAAGAGATACGATTAGCGCGCCTACGAGCGCTGGCGATCCGGTGGAAAAATGCCGTATTAGCATCGCCGCTCTTAATCCACTTAATGCGAGATCGTTGCCTCCACTCGATAGTTCTCTTCCGGTCATCATCCAAAACAGTGCGAGTAGCCGACGAACGTTCCGTAAGTTCCAAAGAAGAGAGCTCTCTATCGTTCTCCAAGCGATCCAACCTAAGGATGATTTCCTCCGCGCTATTTCGGGCGAGAAGCCTAGCCCGGCGAGTTGAGAATTTGAATGCCGCAAGGGCGCGACGAAGCGATGAGAGCTTGAGATGAAACCGTTGTGCCGCGTGCCCCGGAAAGGAGAATTGAGACCAAATATTTCGGATCATGTCTTTAAAGTTAGGTTCCATAAGCCAGCTGCGTTCATAGCGGAAAATTCCACGCGGGCGGGAAGAGTCCTCGGCCTCCCAAATTATGGGAGAGTGGTCAGAGAAGGATCGCGGCCTAGACGAGGTCGAGCATAAAGGGAAAGCTTCCATCCAGCTGTTATTAGCAAAGAACCTGTCAAGGCGCGAGCGAGAAGAAGAGTTGCGCCACGTATAGGAGATATCACCTGCAACCAAGTCCTCGAGGGCCAAATCATGAACGAACTCCAAGAAATCAGAAGAGCCTGGGTCACGTCCCCCATTATTACGTGGGCGGTCGCAAGCCAGTAAAGTGACATTAAAATCCCCCCCCCATGATCCAAGGGATGTTGCCAAGGGCCCCAGCATCGGCATTCAAATCCTCCCACAGAACACGTCGCTCCTGGTGACATGAAGGCGCATAAATACAAGAAAAAGCCATGCAAGAATTGGAGTCAACGTGCCGAAGGGTCGCAGTGATAGGAAGCATTGTCATTTACTTGACATTACACGAACCCTTCTCATTCAGAGGCGTGCGCTCCACATTCTTTTGGGGGTGATGTTGTCCTTGCGGCATGTTATCTTATTAATCGTATGCTTTACCCTCGGGTCCCTATGAAACCATATGAAAACCCTAGCCCACATGGCATAGGGAATGGGATCTCTACTCTGGAGTTCATATGGATCACATGAAAAATCTGACCAAAATAAAAGATGGGGACCACACAAAAGAAGATCACAAACACGTGCAAATCAAAATGAAGAGTCGGAACTAATCTGACATCGAGCCTAAAACTGAAAAACTATAGACTCTGAGAATCTGGCATGGCATCTGAATTGGAGAATCTAGCATCTGACGATCTGGCATGTTGTAGAACTCTACACGATACTCCTTATTTCTCCCATACTTGTCGGAAAACAGTGACATCGACAAGGTAGGGAGAAGACAAGAGAATGGGGAAAGCAAAAATCACATAAGCCGATAATCTTTTTTCGGTTTTCTCAAATATTTTTTTATCTTTTTCTCAAGTACTCCAATTTTTTATAGTCAACTTTCTTTTTTGCTTTTTTAAGTTGTTTCAATTTTTTCCGACTTTCTTTTCGCAAATAAATCATTTTTTATGTGTACAGCTTTTCTTTTGTGCACGCCCTTTTTATTCCTAACAACTACGGCATGGCTCCTCTTTTATTTTTCCTTCGGTCCAATTTGGGCTTAAAGATGCGGCCTCCCTTTCTATTTAGGGTTCCCACTATTGGGAACCCCCCCTCGTAGAATCGTCGCCTCCTAGAGTTAGGGCTCATGATGGAGCCCTTGGAGAAGATGCGTCGCCAACGCGTTCTAAGGAATGATTACGCTGGCAACGGGACCACTTGAATCTGATCTTGCGCGAGGAGGCTCCGCATGAAGGAGATGAGATGTGTCACTGCCTACTGAAAATTGAAGAGTGGAGGAGCGGTGGCTTGAGACAGTCGGAGAAGGACCAGCGACCATCGTGGAGTGTCGTCTTGGGTGTTCGAACCAGCACCATCAATCGAGAGGGGTGCGACCTTCACGAAGCGGCTGGAGCTTCCTCCGCGTCCGCCACATATTCTTCTTCGTCTTTGCGCGGGACGGAGGTAGATGTGTGATCGCTGCCCGCGCGACCTAGAGGGTGCCGCCAAGAACCGTGAGGAGATGGGGCATCACCTGGAGGGATTAGGGATCCCCAATGAAGACCTCTTGCTCGAGTGCCGCCCTACGATCGGGGCTCCTTATCTGTGCCGCCTGGAGCTACAGGGAGGCCTGTTCGCATTGCTAGAGGGCATTGATCTTTACGATAAGGATGCATGTGGAACTCGTCCATGTGTTGCTTTGAAGAATTAGTGTTTCATAATGAAACCCTGATTTTTTCAGAAATATCATCAACAAACTTCATGCAAATTTTCATAACATGTAGAAAATAATGGAACGCGCATGGACAATATTAGGGTTTGAGAAACCCTAAACTGATGAACAAATCTCCAACATAACTTTTAAGAACAAACCTCACTCCGATAATCGAATCTCAAACATAAATAATGAACATAAAATAATCATCCTCGAGAATCGAACTCGCTCTAATACCATGTTAGAAAACTTGAATGCGGAAGCGTATCAGAAATAAAGAATAATGAACAATGAAGAATGTGGGATTTTTACGTGAAACTCTACTCCCTAAGGAGCAAGATAAGACCACAGAAGAAGGCCTCAAAGGGACATATGTGTCTATTGACTTTCTCATCTTATAAAGAAGGTATGGGGCTTCTTATATAGCCTCAACAGACGCTCCCAGTCCCACCGCTAGTAGATGTAGGACTAAACACTAGATGTGGTAAATGGATCTTGGAAAGATCTATTTACCCATCTTACATATGATGCATATACTCCAACATATCCTGATATTCCACCTCATATGTCTGAATGAATCCACATGCCACAAGTCTCGCCTTGTAGCGATACACTGCCATCTGCACGGTGCTTCACCGTAAACACCCACTTGCACCCAACAACAAATGCGTCAATTGGAGTTGAAACAAAACTCCAAGTGTCACGCAACTGTAGCGCGGTCATCTCCTCCTCCATGGCAAGACGCCACTGACTGTCCTGAATAGCATACTCATATGTGGTAACTCCAGGGTTGACAATGCCACTGTAAATCTCCTGAAATTCTCTGATATCCTGCTCAAATAAACTTGTGCTACAAGAGGATATGAAGCACAAGTATGCCTCTGCTTTTGCAGAGCAATAGGTACATCGAGGTCATCTGCCACCTCTTGAATCTATAGGTTTCCCTCTTGAGAGGATACTTGCTCATCCTGTAAGCATGTTGCGTAGACAACTCAGTAGTGTCATCAGTAGAAATAATATGCTCATTACATACCTGAAGCATGTTGGATGATGGGGAAGACATGTAAGTAGGGGGAACAGAGCGAGACCTGTGTGTAAACACACATGGCAAAAATTGAGTCAAGGTAGGTGGTGTTCCAAGGGCAGCCGCAAGAGCAGGTGTACGTACTAGAGGTGGTAGTGGAGGCGGTGGTGAGGGAGGTGATGGAGGTGGTAGACCAGGTGCAGGAGGTGGTAGAGTTGTAGGAGGTGGAGGCATGTAGACCTCCTCATCAGAGTCAGATGAGGCCAGTATGCCACTTATAGGAGAGAAATACATAACATACTCAAAGAATGTAACATTAGCACTAAAAAAGTATTTCCGCCTAAGCAGATTAAAGCAATGGCACCCTTTCTGGGTACGAGAGTAGCCAACAAAGACATACTTGACAGTTTAGGGAAGAACTTGTCATGACCAAGCAAAAGATTGTAAACAAAGACCATCCAAACACACAGGTGTAAGGGAGAACATGTCCTTCTCAAGAAACGCAAACGAGAAAGGAACTGTTTCTCCCAAAACAGAGGACAGCATACAGTTTAGTAAGTAGCAGGCAGTGAGAATCACGTCAACCCAATAAGAGTAAGCACAACTATGAATCAGAAGGGTTTTGGTCCCATCAAGTAAATGATGATGTTTGCTCTCAGTAGTACTGTTCTGTTGAGATGTATAGGCACACGAGATCTGGTGTACAATGCCAAGTGACATGTGGAACTCAGATAATTGTAAAGTGCAAAACTCTACGGCATCATCAGTACGCAAATACTTGACAGTAGCAAAAAAATATTATTTATCTCATTAATAAATGAATTAACGACAGGCCCAGCCTCAGACTTGTTCTATAACAAAAGAAAACTCAAGAAAGTCTAAGAATAGTCACCAACAATAATCAGATAAAAACGGTATCATTGGTGATCAGATACATGACTCGAAACCCAAATATCTAAGTGAAGGAGCTCAAACAACTGAGAACAACTCTGACTCCGATGAGATGGAAACGAAGAATGGTAATGCTTCCCAAGCTGACAAGCCTCGCATGGAAGGAATATCGCGTGGAGATCTGTGAGAGGACATGACACAACTTCTACAGAGGAAGGTGGCCAAAACGAAGGTGCCACAGGTACGGTGAGATTAGTCCAGTAGGAATAGTAGAGGCACCATCATGAGGAGACTGGACTGGTTTATAGAGCCCCTGCAGCTCACGGCCACATCCAATCACCCTGTCCGTGAGTATATCCTGAAACACAAGAAACGAGGGGCCAAAATGGTACGACAATGTAGACCCTTTGTAATCTGACTTATAGAAAGAAAATTCATCTGAAAATCAGGAGCATGTAAAATATTCTGCAGATGCATGTAGGGCGTTAATGCACCTCTACCTGTCCTGTGATGGGTAAGTGAACCCCATTTGCAATGACGACCCATTTACCAAGAGGTATAGACCTATAAAACATGAATTGGGCTTTGTCTCCATACATATGGTGAGAAACACCAAAGTTCATAATCCACTTTGTCTTATGCACTGCTACAACCCATAAAAGCATATGCGACACCTGAGGAGCTCGAAGAAGCTCTACCTGCAACTGCAGTAAGTGGATCCTGGAAGTAACAGCTACTGGAGTCATGATCCCCCATACAAGGCCTTAAATGTCGGTTTCGGTCACCATTTCGGTATCGACCAAAACAGAATTTCGATGGAATTTCGGTGGAATTTCGACCGAAATTTCGGTCATTTCAGTCATTTTTTGTACTAAGACCCCCATATTTCGGTCATTTCGGTCATTTCGGTCGAATTTCGATTTCGACTGGATATCGATATTCGACAGAAATTCGACCGAATTTCGCTGAAATTTGAGGCCATGCCCCCATATACGAGAGACAATGGCATCAAGTCGTGGACTTGTCTGAGGAGTTTTAGTGTCGGAAGGCTCAATATGCCCTGCTACTCGAGCAGATGCGGGTAGGGCTGTCAGGAAAGCTCGAGCTCAATGAGCTCAACTTGGGCTCAGCTCGTTAAGGGTTCACGAGCCTGACTCGAAACCTTAACGAGCCCGAGCCCGAGCCCGAGTTGGGTTTTATGGTTCGTTAGCTTATTGAGTCGAGTCCCTCGATAACTCGTTTCCCCTCTTAATAAAAAGTTGAAAACCAATAGGTTATATACCAAAACTTCCCCAGACCAGACCGACGTTTCCTATTTCCTAACCCTAGTTGGGTTTTATGGTTCGTTAGCTTATCGAGACGAGTCCCTCAAAAACTCGGCCATGGCCTCAAATTTCAGCGAAATTCGGTCGAATTTCTGTCGAATATCGATATCCAGTCGAAATCGAAATTCGACCGAAATGACCGAAATGGCCGAAATATGGGGGTCCTAGTACAAAAAATGACCGAAATGAACGAAATTTCGATCGAAATTCCACCGAAATTCCATCGAAATTCTGTTTTGGTCGATACCGAAATGGTGACCGAAACCGACATTTAGGGCCTTGAACTCGGCTCAATAACTCGTTTCTCCTCTTAATAAAAAGTTGAAAACCAATAGGTTATATACCAAAACTTCCTCAGACCAAACCGACGTTTCCTATTTCCTAACCCTAGAAAACACAAAAAAAGGTAGCCGCTGCCTCCTCTGGTCCTCCCCGCAACCCACATCCGGCATCCCATGGCCTGGCTAGCTATCTCCGCCCCTCCAAACCCAGCCAGGTGAGGCGGCGAACCGCAAAGGTCTTCGACCGCCTCTCTACTCTTCCCAACCCCGGCGAACGACCCGACCCGTTGTAGTCGTGCAAATCCTAGGTAAATGCATTCGATTATTAGTTTTTTTTCCTTTGTCACTTGTCATTGTTGGGTCCATTGTTGTATATGTATGTTACCAACTTACTAGATCTTGCATTTCCTCCATGGAATTGAGTAATGACATACGGATTCCAATTCTACATGTGTAAGTGTAAGATTCCAACTTGTTGCACATTGAGTTTGATACAAAATAGAGGTTAACATTTTGCTTGCCGAAAAAACTATAGAAAAGAGTATAAAAAATCAAAGTTACAAATGACATTTGCATAATTTAATGTATAAAATGGAATAATGACTCGTTAAGAGGTTCATGAGCCTGCTCATTTTGAGACTCGTGAGCCAGCTCAGAAACTCATGCTCGATAAGAGACTCGTTAGCCAGCTCATTTTGAGGCTCGTGAGCCAGCTCAAAAACTCGTGGCTCGATAAGAGGCTCGTAAGTCAACTCGAACTCGACAAGTTCGAGTTCAAGTTGGTGATCCAGGGCTCAACCCTTATCAAGCCCGAGTTCGAGACTTAGGTTTCTTATCGAGTTCGAGTCCGAGTTGAGGCCAACTATACTCGTTGAACTCGATAGACACCCCTAGATGCGGGGTATCTATGCTTCTGATAGACTGTATCTCCAAAGTGTCCTGGAGAAAGATAATAAGTGCAAGGACCACGTGGACGTCCACCACCTCTGCCACGGGGACTACGCCCTCTGAATTGAGTAGAACATCCTCTATCGTGAGAAGCAGCCATCATTAAGGAAGGTTATGTGGTGGCAGCAAGTGGAGTAAGAAGCATGCAGAGACGACTGGAATCCTCCTCTATGGAAGGTATGGTCGCCCTAGTAAGGAGTTGTGCTCGTGTTGCCCCATACTCTGGATCAAGCGCAACAAAGAAAACTCCAACCATTGTGGAGTTCCTATATGTCATTTGCTGCTCTGTGGAGGTCATAATCGATATGAAGTTGTAAAGCTTCTTGAATATGCCACAAAGCGAGTATTAGAGCGTGGGCAGTAGACGATTATTCTACTTTGCCAATATATGTCAAACTGAAGCTGAAAAATCTTGACCTCGTTCTTCGCTTGGGCATAAGTGGATGCCAGAATATCATACATCGTCTTATGGTGGGTTGGTTCACAATATCAATGTCTATCTCTGTGGTGAGGGTCCCAAAGAGCCAAATACGCACACACGCGTCATCTTGCTTCCATGAAGCATTGTCCCCAATCTTGTCTGTCGGTTCTGGCTTTGTCAAAATGTGCACCTTGTTGTTGCACTACATAAGGGTCAGAAACTGCATAGACCACAACTCATAGTTGGTCGCATCCATCTTCACGATGGGAGCCGAACCTTTGAAGGCACCGAACGAAGAGAAGATGTCACCCTTATTTTCTAACGTGAACCATACTTGTTATTCCTCAAGCCGCGCTAGGGCTGAAAAACTAGAATTATAGATCTGAAATCTCGTTTTTCTTGTCAAAATCAGATTGTTTCATATTGCATTTTGGTCACGGAGAGGAGAAAAAATACCCACGTGGGCCAGAAAAAATCTCGCCGCAGTCATGGATGATTCTGCAAGGGTCGACGGCACATGTAGGGGTCAAGAGCACCCCTACAGGAGGCTGAGGCAGCTGTGTAGCGGCACACACAGAAGTGAAAGGGGCAGCGGCAGTGGCCCTGCGGAGAAAGGAAGAGGCAGCGGAAGCCCCGTGGAAAGAGAGGGAGAGGCATCGGTGACTGCATGCGGGGAGAGGGGGGTTCAAAGGGTGAGGTCTAGGGCACGATGGGGTAGGAGAACTACGGTCTAGGAGAGTCTCTCTGATACCATGTGGAGCGGGATTGGAAGGGTCAAGAAACCCTAGTATTTTGTTATATAGGAGAGTAACATGTTGGGCAAATCACATAAAAAAGACAAAGGAAATAAATAATACATAAAAGACATGAAAGATAATTAATATCTCAATAGTCTCACTCAGAAAGGAAAAGTGAGTGAAAGGAGTTAGATGTCAGGACGTCGAATTGTCGATTCATCATCTGAACTTCACGTGGTAGTGATACTGATTCCGGGTCACCAAGAGGACGAAAGAGCTCAGCGAAGTCGATTGGAAGAGAGAGGATCGGGAGAAGATTTTTCACTCTCTAAACCTGAATGATGTTGTTGACTAGAGTTTCCCCCTCTAATGATGCATCTTGTAGATTACCTTGAAAGATCTCAACTCTAGTCACATGTCGACTATCATGGGACTGGTTGGCTCTCAGGGCTTTGGCTTTCCCCATATTTCTCATTAAAAAAAGTGTCACATGGCTAGGTATTAGTCGGGCCATTCCTTTTTTGTTCCAATTAATCATTCATAAAGTAAATGATTGATGTGATTTGAAATAAAAAAATCAGTTATTGAACCAAGAACAAAACCCAACAAGAGTTGAACTCAGCTATTGTTGACTATGAAAACAATGGACATAGTCGGAAGGCAGTGAAAGGCGCATTCCAGGTCCCATCCCGAGTAAACAGGCTAGGTTATGATAAATCTAATCAATTCTATCCTTTTTAAACTAGAAAATCCCAATCAAAACTATCAAAACTCACATATATGTGAGTTATAACGGTTCATATCAAAAAAGATTAAATGGCAAATAAAATACTATAAATACTCCTAGGTCCAATCCTCGTATTAATTTTTTAATAAAAACACTACCTACATTCAATACATAGGTTCACCAATTCAAAATTTGACACAAAATCCCACCATCGAATCATTTGAACGACACCATCGCCAAATGATGATGCACTATCCCAAATTTATGTTTAACAAAATAAACACTATCACAAATTATTCTACTTGTTGGACTATATGCGCCACTTGTGTAGATGGGCAAATAGATCCCTCCAGGATCCATTTACCACATCCAGTGGTTTAGCCCACATCTACCGTCTATGGGATGTGGAGACTCGGTGAGGGCTATATAAGAAATCCCACACCTCATGTATCAGTTGAGAGAAGGTTTAATGAACGGATCAGCCTTTTGAAGCGTTCTTCTGTGGTTTCATCCCGCTCCTTAGGGAGTAGCATTCCATGTAAAATCCCGATCTTCTTTCATGTTTATTATATTATATCCGATATTACGCTTCCGCATTCATAGTTTCTAAGAGTGTATCACAGTGGATTCGATTCTTGAGGAGTTATTTTTCATCATTTGTTCGAGATTCGATTTCGGTATTTTGATCTTGAAGAATATTATGTCCGAGATTGTTCAAGTTCGACAGATTATTTTCTACATGGGTTTTTGAAACCATAATTTCTGGAGTGATTGATATTAAGCATCATCATCAAGAATATAGGATTTTCAATGAAACCCTAGTTATGCACCTCCATGTCGATGCCAATCCTTATCTCCAACGGCGGCAGTGGGGCAGACAGTGATCTCGCCTCCCGAAGCCGTACAGCATCAAAAGATAAAGAAGGCGATCTCGCCTCCCTCTCCAGGTCGACTCCAGGCAGCAGCAGCCTCGATCCTCGTGCATGATCTCCATCGCGCAGGCGACGTGATGCTCTCCGATCGTCCTTTTGTTCCTGCTCCAAGCAAAGATCGAAGCTCCAGGCGGAGCGTCTCCTCCAAGCCAAGAGTGAAAACGACAGCGACGGTGTCGACTTCAAAGGAACCTCAATTGGGGTAGAGGCCTTCAGAAGATGAGTTCCCGATGAGGCGGAATCTCCTCTACAGGCGGTGGCAGCAAGCAGCATCTCCAGTTGTAGTATGCGAAGGAGCCCCTCCCTCCAGTCCCGTGGCAGCTCAGGTCGCTCCTCTATATCCTCCAGTTCGACGACGGCATCTCTCTCATGTGGTACCGCCTCCCACTCCAGTACCGCCATCTCCAACAGATGACCCTAATCATGAGGCGGCGCCCCCGTAAGGGGTTCCTTGATGGGAACCCTAAATAGGGGTGGGCCCAAGTTGGTGAAAGGTTCCAAAAAAGAAATAAAAAGAAGAGAGACCGAGAAAAAGGTTGATTGTTTTTAAGAAGATAAAGAATTGAGAATTTCTTTTGAAAAGGTGCGTACAAAAATAATTGTATGTATAAAAAGAGAGAGAGATGACTATCATAAAAGACGAAATAGTTGAGAAAAGACGATTTAAAATTTTTTTGAGAAGAAAAGCCGAAAAAATGAAATCGGCTTATGTGAGTTTTCTTGTTTTCCCTATCTTCTTGTCTTCTCCCAACTTTATCGATGTCATTATGTTCCGACAAGTATGGGAGAAAGGGAGGGTATTATGTAGAGTTCTATATGCCAGCTTTTCAGATTCTCCATATTCCAGGCCAGCTTTATTTCAAACTCTACAATTCAGATTTCAGAATCGACGTTTAGCTTTCGAGTCTTTAGTTTGATGCGCACATGTTTGCCATCTTTTGTGTGGTCCCCATCTTTATTTTGGTCTCAGAGTTTTCATGTGATCCATAGGGATTCCAAAATAGAGATTCCGACCCTTATTCCATGTGGGCTGGGTTTTCATGTGGTTTCATAGGGACTCCATCATAGAGATCCCATTCTCTGAGCCAGTATGGGAGAGACATAGTTCTCCGACGATGAGACTTTTCAGACTCCATTCTCCAACGACAGTGGACTCCGATGAGGATGTCTCCATGGCTTTTTCAATTCGGCATGTCAGAGATGGAGCAGTTATCCACATGATTCATCTTCTACATGTGGCAGGCCAGAGTACTCCAACGAGGAGACTCTTTTCAGTTTCAGTGACTCTGACAGGCACAGTACAGAGTACATGTTCTCCGACGACGAGATCAGTTCAACTCACACTCCATAACATTTGTTCCTCCTCACGTGCAAGGCATGAGAAGTAATGTCCTCGACAGCAACCGACAGTTGTGTTTGTGTTGAGTTGATATTGTTTGTAGTGTCTTGTATTGTTGGTTTAAGATTTCTATCTATGTGTCCAAGTTGAGCATTGCATGCTCCAGCTTGAGGGGGAGTGTAGGAGTATGTGTCACTTGTGTCTCCATGATCCATTTACCACACCCAGTGGTTTCGTCCCACATCGACAGTCTATGGGATGTGAAGACTCAGTTGGGCTATATAAGAAGCCCCACACCTCCTGTATCAGTTGAGAGAAAGTTCATTGAAAGAATCAATCCTTTGAGGCATTCTCTTGCATCCCGCTCCTTAGGGAGTAGGATTCCACGTAAAATCTCAATCTTTGTTCATGTGTATTCTATTATCTCTGATATTACACTTCTGCATTCATAGTTTTTAACAATACTCATATTCCATACTTCCCTATTTCCATTTTAGGATTCATACTCCACATATCTCTCATTCTCAATTTCCCATATTTCTTTATTTTCATTCCCATTTTTATCTTCCCAATTATGTCTACAAGATCACAAACTCAATGATACAGGTATCCACCCCTACCTATTTTCCAACCATGGTATTTCCTTACTGGGGCAAACAATCAATGGCAGTGATCAATCATGTTTTCTTCTTTGTTACTGAGTGCTAACATTCGTTACCCTCGCTCTCTCCCTCTCTATAACTGGCCCGCCAACATCACCATCAATAGTTTTTCCTTAAAAATCATATTTAAAAAAGTGACCCGTGGACCATATCAGCACGGCCCGGCCAATAATGAGCCAGGCTGGGTCTATGAAGTATGGCCTATGGAACGAGCTAGCTTAAGTCTTGAATAGGTCATTTAGGTCCTCGTCCCATTCGACTTGACCCGTGGTCCAGCCCAGCCCAGAGTTTGACCATGTTTACTTGGCATTAGTGTCAATCAATACTCGTATTTCTGGAGGGGCGTAATGAGGTCATTTTTGAAGAATTTAATGCTGTTCAAGCCGGTTCTGGGGGGAGGAAACGACTTTGCGTTTTGGGAGGACGATTAGTCGGGGGCGGGAGCCTTGTGCTCTCGCTTTCCTCGTCTTTTTGCCCTGGCGACTAATAGGTTGTGTTCGGTGGTGAATTGCTGGGCTGATGGTTCTTGGTGTCCTACTTTCTCCGCCAATTTTTCGGACAGAAGATTTGATGATTTCCTTGAGCTCCTTGAGGCCGTCAGGAATGTCGAAGCTCCAAGAGGGGGCAGAGACCATTGGTGCTGGCGTGATGGGCCATTCTCGGTGAAGGGGGCTTACGGTGCAATCTCCAGACCACCACCGGCAAACTCAGAGTCCTTGATCAGAGATTGTGCTGCCATTTGGGCCCTAGGTCTTCCGGAAAGAGTGGGGATCTTCCTTTGGCTCCTTAGGCGGAAGAGACTCATGACGCACGACCGATGCGTCAAGCTTCTTGGGATCATTGCGAACAAATGCGTAATTTGTGACGGTGCCATTGAAACTGTGGATCACATTTTCTTTTCTTGCCCTGTGATTTCTCAGGCATGGCTGGATACGGGGATTACTTGGTGTCGCTTTGAGGGGTTCCAGACGTTCTGGAATTCGCTCTACATGAATAGAGGAAGATCGAGGAGGGATCGATTGCTGCCCATGACCTTCCTCTGGGCGATATGGCGTGGCAGAAATGATTTACTATTCTCCGGACAAAGATTTTATAAGGAAAACGTCATTATCTTTGCAAATAGGTTGGTTGAGGACTGGGTGTTGTAATGCTTTTGTAAGGGAGGGTTAGATGTTATATTTTTGTAAAACTCTGGCTTTTGGTTTTTGTTTGGAATAAATTTTGATGGGGAGGGTACCGCTGAGTACTACCCCCTAACCTGCAGACTTTCAAAAAAAAATACCCGTATTGTATTCTTATTCCAAAAAGGAAGTACCTGTTGGATCTTCTCAGACATGCAAACATGTATGGTTGTAAACTTATTGGTACTTTTGCACAAAATACATCAAAGGATATAGACTTCTCCGATCCAACTTTTTACATCTAGATTGTTGGGGATCGCCAATATATACTATTCACGAGATAAAGTATTTCCGTTTCTATCAATTCAAGAGCAATCCGCTCAAGTTGCATTGAGAGAACGTTTAAAACTTTAAAGTACTCTATGATGTCTAAAGAGAACTCCCATAACATTGCCTTTTGTAGAGATTTATATTCCCCTTCACTCCTTATATACATCCTTGCGAGAGATGTTCGAGAAGCTCTACAGCATCATTCCTCTTACGACAACTCCAAAGCAGCAGAAGACTTTTCGGAATGCTACCATGGTGGGGGTCCTACTTGTGGCACTTGACCCAGAATATGATGTTGCCGCTTGCAGATGCTATTATTCCTCCTATGGAGGAAGTTTACCGCAAACTTAGACGCATTACAGTCTCGTCCAATGCTTCTACTCAGCCCCCTTCAGCGATGGTTGCCTCTAGACGCAGAGGAAGCTCTTCATTCCGTGGTCGTGGACCTCATGGTAAAGGAGGCCGCTTTCGTCAGCCGTGTACCTTTTGTCATCGCCCAGGTCACGCGGAGGATACATGCTATTCTAAGCATGGTTTTCCGGCCTCGGCGCGTATAGCCGAGCATGTTGCATCTCCATCAGCATCTGCTTCAGATCAGAGGTTCGAGGAGCTCATTGCTAGATTGTGTGACATTATGCCCCTTGTCTCTACAGAATCCCCAACATGCACTTCGGATATTGTTGCTTCAGCTTCTGACAATTCTTCTGCCACTGCCAGCACCTCAGGTAGTGCTTATGCTTTTACCTCATGTCATGGATCTGATGTCTCAAATTGGATTATGGACTCCGACGCAGCACATCATCTTTGCCGAGATAGAGATAAACTTACGTCATACAGGGAGATTCCACCGAGGCGATCCATCGCGATAGCAGATGGGACTCATTCCCCCATTATTGGACAGGGAGAGATTACTTTATCACCTTCGATGCGTCTACAGAATGTGTTACATGCTCCTGATTTTTCGATGAATTTACTTTCTATCAGTCAGATTACGAAGGATTTGTACTGCCGTGCTATATTTGACCCATCGTCTCTTGTTTTTCAGGACATTCTTATGGGCAGGGTGGCTGGTTGTGACTCTGAGCAGGATGGTCTTTATCGTCTGGTCCGGACCTCTTACGCTGGCATCTCCTCTCACTCAAGTGGACCAGTCTCTCCTTTTACATGGCATCTACGCTTTGGCCACCTCCCTCTTCAGAAGATGCGTCATATCTTGCCTCAGATTTAACCAAGTTCTTCCTTTCAGCGTGAAGCATGTCAATTGGGAAAGCATCATAGATCTAGCTTCCCTAATCGTTAGTCTCGGAGCAGTAGCTCCCCTTTTGAGCAGGGATGAAAACGGTCAGATAAAAATACGAATATAGGTATAATCATATCCTTATCTATTTTAAAATACGAATGCGGATACAAATATTGACGAATGTGAAAAATATATTACCATATCCTTAAAAACGAACACGAATCGGATACGAATAATAACAAATATACTTAATAGATTAACTAAAATATACATGTTTAGGATGGTTTACACGTAAAATAGATATAGCATATGTATTAATTGCATAACACTTATATCGACAATGGGGAATGCAATTATAAAATGTTGTTATGCATAGCTATAAATAAATTTATCACTGATTATGTACGAAAACGAAAATACGAATACGAATGCGAATTTTAGCGAACATCAAAGTGATATCCATATCTGCGTCCATTTCAATATGAATACGAATGCGAATGTCAAAATATGTATAAAACGAATATGATAGCGGATCGGACGCGAATATATTCGCATGCGTTTTCATCCCTACTTTTGAGTTATTTCATGTTAACATTTGGGGTCCGAGTCGTGTTCTTGATTACCAGGGGCACAGGTTTCATCTTGTTGTCATTGATGATTTCTCTCGACTATCGTGGGTGTTTTTGTTGAAGAATAAATCTGAAGCAGAGGATGTGATCAAAAATCTTATAAATGAAGTACAGAATGTTTTTCCTCTACTAAGAAATATGTGCGTACGGATAATGCTTTGCAATTTTGCACTCGTTCTCTTTCATAATTCTTCTCATCTCGAGGCAATATCCATCGAACCACATAAGCATTTACTCTCAACAGAATGGCGTTGCTGAGAGAAAGCATCATCATCTTCTTGATATCACTCAAACTCTACTTATCCAGAGTTGTGCCCCTATTTCTTTTTTGGGAGATGCAGTTCTTACAGCATGTTATCTTGTAAATCGTATGCATCTTCAGTGTTAGGAGAGAAAATTCTTCTTTCTGTTGTTTTTCCTAATAAGGAATTATCTCACTTACTCCTTGTGTCTTTGGTGTTGTTGCCTTCGTTCACCAGTTGTCTCCGGGACTTGACCAGCTCTTACCTAGGGCTGTCAAGTGCGTTTTTGTTGGTTACTCTCGGACTGAGAAGGCTTACCGAAGCTATGACCCTATACACAGGAAATATTTTGTCAGTGTTGATGTCACATTTTTTGAGTCTGTCATGTATTTCTTCCATGCAGATGACAGGTTGGCCTCTTCCACATCTGATGAAGAGATCTATGTTCCTCTGCCTTCGTGTCCACCATCTCCCATTCATGTTCCCGTTATCCTACCACCACCACCACCATCACCACCACAACCTCCACGACCACATGTACCATCCTTACTAAAATTCTATACCCGTCGGTCTGTTCCTTCTTAAGGTGCTCGTCAATCATCCAGCACGCCTAAGGTTTGTCCAGATATTATTACTAATGATGGGTCTAATAATGTGCAAGTGCAAGGATCATTGTTGCAGGAGAATAGTATATCGGCGAGTATTGTTTCTGATGATTTGGATGTCCCTATTGCCATACGGAAGCAGAAACGTACATGTGCATCATATCCACTTACCTTACAGGTTTCCTTCCATCGTCTCACCGGGGATTTTCAGAGGATTGTTGTGGCTTTATCAGCCGTGGAGATACCATGGACTCATCAGGATGCCTTGAAAATTGGTTGCTGGCGTTCTGCCATGGAGGAGGAAATGGACGCTCTCAAGTCGCGAGGGACATGGTGCTTGGTTCTCGCTCCCCCATGAGCATATGTCGTCAGCTGTAAATGGGTGTTCACTGTCAAATATCATGTAGATGGTAGCCTTGACCGTTACAAGGTAAGGCTAGTAGCACGAGGGTTCACTCAAACATAGGCGTGGATTATATGGACACCTTCTCTCCAGTAGCACGTCATTCGACTCTACGTGTCCTTTTGTCAATTGTTGTGGTACGTGATTGGCCCTTGCTTCAACTTGATGTTAAGAATGCCTTCTTGTATGACGATCTGCAGGAAGAAGTCTACATGCAACAGCCTCCGGGGTTTGTTGTTGAGGGGGAGAGTCACATGGTGTGTAGACTTCACAATGCGATATATGGGATTAAACAAAGCCCACGGGTGTGATTTCATAAGCTTTCCCATCTAATTAAAAAGCAAGGGTTCAAAAGATCAAATGCAGATCACTCTTTGTTCGTCCAGAAGACTTCTAGAGGTACAGTTGTCATCATGGTGTATGTACTGGTTACAGGAGATGATACACAGGGGATAAAGATGGCAAAAGCATTTCTGGGCCATCAGTTTGTTACTAAGGATCTTGACACTCTACGATATTTTCTGGGGTTGGAGTTTGCCAGGAATGCACAGGGTCTTGTGATGACCCAAAGGAAGTATGTTACAGATATGCTTGTTGAGACGGGCATGATTAGGTGTCGATCCGCAACTACTCCTATGGACCCCAACAAGAAGTTATATGATAATGATACAGATAAGGTTGACAGGAGAAGATATAGAGAAATGGTGGGTAAGCTTCTCTATATTACTATCATTAGACCTGATATCGCTTTTGCAGTGAGTTGGGTGAGTCAGTTCATGGAACATTCTAGACAAGTATATATGGATGCCATATACATGATACTAAGGTATCTAAAGTCGTCTCCAAGCATAGGATTGTTGTTCAAAAAAGAAACAAACCTTTCTATTTATGCATATGCTGATGCGGATTATGCAGGATGCCCTAAGGATCGAAAGTTGCTTCAGGTTTTGCAGTGTTTGTGGGTAGTTCTTTGGTTTCTTGGAAAAGCAAGAAACAAACAGTGGTGGCTAGATCCAGTGTTGAATCTGAATATAGGGCTATGGCACAAGAAAGTACTAAGATGATATGGGTTCGAGTTGTATTAGAAGATTTGTATATGGATGTACCTCTACCCATGCAGCTACAATATGATAATTAAGCCACGCTATTCATCGTTAGTAATCTTGTTTTTCATGAAAGAACAAAACATATTGAGGTAGACTGCCATTACACTAGAGATATGATCCAGAAGGGCTTGATTTCTACTTCTCATGTTAGTTCAAGAGAGCAGACTGCCTACATCTTCACCAAGCCATTGCTCAGAGGGCCATTCCAGAAGTGTTCTTCCAAGCTGAGCATGATTGATATCTATGCTCCATCTAGAGAGGGAGTGTAGAGATATTTATATATTCTATGTACCGTTTCTGTTAATTTTATTTTCTTGTTTTCATCTTATGTAATTTACCCATAGGCCTTCTCTATATAAGAGAGCCTAGGATTCTTTGGAATAATAACGAATCCTTTTCTCCCAACACATTTTATTATCAATGAAGAAATTCCAACACTATGCATGAATCCTTTGATGTTGATCAAGCAGGCTGCATTGAGGATACAAAATAATCAAGAGCTTACCTAATCTCACGGAGTCTTGCCTCCTGGATGGCTTGAAAAAGAAGAATGTCTCTCGTTCATCAATTGGGTCCGAATAAAAAGGTCTTGCAAAATAGAACTGAAATCATATGGCTACGATCAATGCTAAAAGAGTTCTTTGCAATGCTTCCCATTCCCATTCTATGGTTCAACAACATAAGCACAATATCTCAATCATCAAATCGGATGTTTCAGGCATGTTACCACACACATCAAAGTTGAGCAATACTCAGTTCATGATCAAGTATCCAAGGAACAACTACTCATCAAATTCATATCAACTAAATATCAATTTGTAGATATTATGAAGAAAGCTCTCGGGGGGAAATTCATTTAAGCATTGTCAGGCATCTTAAACTTATCCAATCTGGCACAGGAACATCGATACAGATATGTTTGTGTAGTTATCCTTCAGGATAAGAGAAAGTAAATTATACTTGTGTAAAGAAGTATAAAAAAATTATAACTCTAAATATCTCCAACCTCTATCATGTATTACGCCTATAAATACCCATGTAACCCCAGCAAATAAAATTTAAGTGCTGCTTACTTTACTCCTGTTCCTTACAAGTTTGACAGAGGATTCATGTTTTTTCTGTTTCAAGCACAGCCCTCAATTAACCAGCTTGCACCTCCAGTTATAGCATTATCTATACATGAGTGGGAGGCTTAAATAGCATTCGTGTATGTGGTGTAAATCTTGTCCAGTTCAAATTTTATTTAGGAAATCTTCCAAATATATGATATTCAACAATATAATTGACAAAAAACTACTTTCTCCATCAGGCATGAATTGTATAGAGAACCATATTTCTCTCGGAAAAAATACAGAACCCCTGCAACACTTTCTGTTTAATTTATCAGTCAGACAATGAGAAACAATATATCATCAAAAGATTATATCCATATTCTAGCCTAGGAACTTGATACAACAGTAAACATGACCACATAATTATATCTTATGCTAGTAGATTTCACTATGGTGCACTTACTTCGTCTTCTCGATATGAAGAAACCAAGTTTCGGGCACGAGAAGACCTTCTCAACTCGAACGCTGTAAAGCTTTTCTTTGACATGGGGCTTGCAGTGTGCTTCTGAGAAAAATAAATCACATTGGAATTTGGAAAACATCATTTAGAATTACCACAAGCCTTGTCACGCACGATAAGCTTGTATAGTTATAACCATAATACGAAATGGTGCGCTAATCAGCCTCTTCCGACTATGATACAATGATGCAGGTCTAATTTGGGTCTCCATCTATGGGTCCGATTCCAGAATGGGTCCCGATCTTTAAATTGTAACGATTCGGGTCCCAAGACCATTAATGTAAGGAACTTTTTGAGGCTAATGACAAATATGTCCTTGTTTAAAAGTTGAAATCCAACCCCCAATCCCTTCCCAACAAAGACATTTTCGTCATGAACTCCAAAAGTTCCATTTTCTAAATGGTCCTTGGACCCGAATCGTTACAATTTAAAGATCGGGACCCATTCTGAGATCGGACCCATAGATGGGGACCCAAATTGTAATTTACCCATTTATTTTTTGAGAGAGATCGATAGAGGTGGTTTTGGATTCATATGAGTGTATGACCTTGAGGTATAAAGATTTGAGCGTGAAAATAGCATTTTTTGCAAAAATGAAAGTTGCATTCCACAGGCACAGATACAAAATTATACCCGGCACACGAGGGGAGATCAGTGCATGGGACTGCCCTATTGGGTGTGGTTCTTTTGCTGCTCCAATGGAGAGGGAAACCAGATTGAATAGGACCCAAAGTAAGTAGATATTTAACAAAAAGGGGCCCCTGTCTCTATATTATCAGACATTACGGAAATGTTATCCCGACAAAACAAAAGGTTCCACGTCTGGTATCCTCCAGAATCGCGAAGATTTTTAAAAGAATGAAGAATTTGCCTACATCTGAACCGGCGTCAGTCATCCTCAGTTCACAAATAAGATGAGAACCTTGTAGTCCATAGTATAACGCGTATTTTCCAAACCAGACAATTACAGTATATATGCACATTGTGTAATTTCCTTAAATGAATATTATCTATATGTTAGAGGACTCTATTTCCTAAAAATTATGGTTTTACAGCAAGGGTTGTGTAAGCGCATGTTATCAACAAATTTACATGAGTAACAGCATTACAGATGGAAGAAAAATAATGACGTGTATATTGTCATAATGTGAAGTGATTCAACGCAATTACTTCTTGAAATCGGATTCTAGTATTTGTCATTGAATATAACCTGTCGTTTAATACTATAATCTAGCAGCCATTTGTTAGATGTAATTACACATTTAGTAATTTAATCGTGCTTAAATATGCGCATTACTGATCACTATGATGCAATGTTCAATATTCACATTTCGGAGCGATTAGATTGCATGCAAAACCATTCAATGGCACTGCATTACAATACAATAATCCAAACATGGCCTAAGTGTAAATCAATACCTTAGTCTTGCATTTTGCAACCTCCGAAAGGCTCTCTGTGATCGCATTTATTCCCAGGCCCTTCAAGCAGAAAGACATAGCAGTTATTTGTTTGTCAACTTCAATCCTCACCGATTCAAGACGAGCGATTTGCCACCAGTTAGGTCACATACTGGCGATTTTACTGGAAGATAACAGGCAGTGATTTGATCTATCTACGCACCTCGATTTTCTTGAGATTCTCCTGCAGTCGCTTCTTGCGAGCTTCCTCGTAGGAGTTGCCGCAGCTCGCCATGGGTGGGGAGAAGTAGAAAGGACACGCCTGTGATCGCGCTCGACGGCTCGAGTCGAGGCGACTGTCCCCTCAATTGGCTTCCATTTGAAAATTGGGTCTTTCACTGCTCTCACCGGCAGGTTAGCTTACCGCGGTTGTCGGGGTTCTTCGGTGATTAGAATTTTGTAAAAAGCCTTCTTACACCAACGTGCTTGTACTTAGGAATGAAAAAGATCGAATATGCTTATTTCAATATTCATATTCACTTAATCTCTATCAAATCCGGATACGGATATGATTCAGATATCTCCTTAAAAATACGGATACAAATCTGAATCGGATATTTATTAAATACGAATACAGATCGAATAAAGAGTGGACCCAAATACGGATCGAATAAAGAGTGAAATTCAGATATGGATTCAATAAACATGAAATCCAAATACATATCGAATAAAGACCACATACGAATATGAATTGATTTTTTTATCAAAGTTCATAATGATTTTGAAAATAACAATGAAATATAAATAAGTTGCATCGTGACAAAAAGAAGTGTCGAGGTGATGTACATTCTTGACCGAAAGCAGAAAAGGGATAGAATTTCATAAGTTTTGTTCGTGCTCATCCCCAAAGAAACAAGAATTTATTAATATCATTAATATATTGTATTATATAATATATAATACTAATATAATAGCATAGGGTTGCGGCTTATACTATATTAACTAATATATAAAATATTATTAAATATTGTGTTCGGATATCCGAATCCGAATCCTAATATTCAAGCCATTACTGTATCCGTATCCGTATCCGGAAAATATTTACAACCCATATCCATATCTGATTCGTATTCGATTAATATTCGGATACGGATATCCATATCCGATAATTTTTCGAATACGGTAAGTGGATATTTGGATATATCCTTATCCGTTTTCATCCCTAGTTGTACTCTTGATTTATTACAAATTATAGGATATTTTTTGTTGTATTTGTCTAGAGTAATAAATAAATAAATAGTACTTCTAAAGCAAAATCATCCATTGTTTTTCTTTTTAATTACAAATGAACAAATTTTGGAGTTCCCTAATAATTTATCTTATTCCTTCGATAACTACATTTTCTATCAAGGTGAATTTATTTTGTTTCATACTTTATTATTGTGAAAAGAATTAGAAAGAGTTTATGATTATTGGCTAAAAAATAGTAAGAAATATTAGAAAATATCTTCTTATATACTATATTCCATCACTCTTTTTTCCCATTTCCATGGTTCGAGATTCTATTTTTAATTTGTAGATATGAGTAACTCTAAATCAAAATAGTAGATAAGCACTTTTGTATTTGTAATTAAAGTACTTGCAATTATTTTTGTTATTTCATTAGAAATATATTAATTAAGTTCTTGTGATATTTCACATCATAATTTTTTATTTCTATTTATTTATTATCTTTTGGATTTTATTTGTTTATTATATTTTGGATTTTTACACTCATGCCCCTCTTGACCGCCCTTGATATTTCTTTAGAGCATGGGACAAAATCGTAACTCACGTGAGTGTAAAGAGTGTTATTGCAGTTCCTCCTATCACATTCTTAAGGCACATGACCTTCGCCCTACTTCTAATGGATGGGATGAGGGCGCTGGAGTCGATCCAAAGGATTATATGCTCCCACATGTCGAGCACTAAATGTGTCTGAAGGATGATCAAATGGATGATGAGGCACAAAGCTTTGACAGTGGAAGGGACCTTGAGTTTAATCTAATGGCATTGAAGGAGAGCTTTGTCTTCTTCCATGGTTGGGTGTGAGCTAAGTTATGGTTGGATCTCGAAGGGTTCTCAGGCCTTCCTCCTTCTTCCTTCTTAAGTAAGATGCAACACTTGAGGTTGGTACGAGGTAGAGGAGGTTCGGCTATCTAGTGATATAATAAGCAATGGCAAAGGTGCAGACCGTTGAGGAGATGTGAAATGGGGTTCTTTTGCTAGAGATGATCTAAGGTGTTGCTATCAGCGTTGGTTGATGCTCCAGTGTGATGTGCATACTCGTCCATCCTCCATTGTTGCTACGAAGGAGTTCAACGAGGGTGATCAGACTGCAAGTGCGAAGGCATAGCTCGACTTAGGGTTACCAATAGCAAGAGAGATGGGGTGAGACATCATGTTGGTCTCCTGCTTCTTCTTCTCCCTCCTCTTTCGTTTCTTCTTCATCATATTCTTCTTTTTGTTTCCTCTTTTATTCACATCTTCCTCTTCGCTGATTCAATATGTTCTTTTCATTTTTCTTCCGGAACCCCTCCCTTCTGGATCAAACCAAGTTTTTCCATAAATTTTTCAAGCTTTTTTAGAGTCAATTGAATTAAAATTCAGGTTCCCTAAACAAATAGGAGTAGGTACTCTATTGGAACAGGGGGGTCCTCCCTTGTTTGTTTCTCACCCCCACTCCCCCTTCTCTCCTTATTCTTCCTCGCTTCTTCTTCTACACATTGTACATACCACATTGCACCACACTAGCATGCACATCTATGCCTTCACCATCTTCACTCCCATGCACAACACACACCATCACTGCCCCAAGGCAGTTGCAGTTGTTATAGCACTTCACCTCTGACTCATGCGCACGACCACCTTCCACCTCCAAACACCCATTGCTGCACTCACCCATGGTTATTAAGATGACAAGGCATTAATCCTGGGCGCCTAGGCGCGTCTAGGCATTTCCCAAAATGTGTCCTACGTATTGCATTTGAGACACGCGACATATAATTATTTAAAGCAAATGGATGATGCATGTCTCAGATGCGACATCATTTTTTATTTTTTTTTAAGTGCATGTCGCATTTTGGAGATGCGACATCAGTTAATATATTTTAAAAAAATTACAGTAAATATTGGATTTATTTATCTCTTAAGAACTTTTGTATTTATAAATACATAGTAACTAGAGTGTTAGAGTAATAAATGTCATTTAACCAAACATTAGTGATTAATCACAAGAATGAAGAATCAAAACACATAAAGGAACTAGAACATAGATAATTAAACAAGCTATCCAGTTACAACCAAAAAAGGAGGAAATGTAGTAAAAATACAGACAAATTGTTTGGCATAACACAACATGTCAAAGACTGGATCTAATGCTTCACTCATCATCATCACACATGTTAGTTTCTTCTTCATATCCTTCATCTTGCTCTTGGACATCATCATTTAGATCCATCCAATCATCTTGCTCCTCTCCATCAGTAACTTTCCTGCTAAAACAAAATTACTTGCATTGTCAGTGACAACTTGTACAACGTTCTCCTCACCCACCATCTCCATAGCCTCGTCTATCAATTTATACTCCTTAGTGTGTACATCAGATGTTGCATTCTTTGCATAAATAAAAAATGACCTTTCTGGAGAATTAACAAGGAAATTTATCAGACTTTGTTGTCGTTTATCTGTCCATGCATCACACATAATCGTGCATCTATGTGTCCTCCAATGTCTTTCATGCTTCACCCTCAAATCTTTGGTCCTTGCATATAATCTTTCAAGTAGGGGCTTTCACAATTGGTGATAAGATGGAGGAACAAATCCTCGCCCAACTTGAACAATAGCTTCCACTGCCACCTCAGATGCTTCTTGTTGTGCAACATTAAAAGGGATGTCACTTGTATAGAATAGCTCAGCTATACCATCATATGCCACCTGTGCAGCATCCATTTTAAAAGCAAACTCAATTTGTAGTTTGTTGTGCTTCACCACGAGCCCTTGCTGCCTTTCTTTGTGCCACAACCTCCCTTGGGCTAGTGGAACTAAACGAGTCCATAGGACCCTTGTTGTATGGATCCTTCCGTACAGGCGGCCTATTTGCATAACATGAACCAGAACCAGATTTAACGTTTTTACCTATTGTAACCGTAGGTTGTGAGTCGTCCAAGATGACTACATGTTCACCATGATCACCATCATCTGCATCTGAAATGTTTGAATCAACTCTACTATATCTGTAATCAACGACTACCTTCCTCTTCTTGTTACAATTTTTGAAGTCAGTCATCTCTTTCTTAATCTCCACAGTGGCTTTTGGACACATAGACACATCCCGATAACCACCAATCAAGTGTTCCTTCTACCTTTTGATGCCACCATTAGTAATGTGGTCGCACAATGCACATTGTACCTTATCCTTGTCTAGTGTATTCAGCCAAAAAGAGTACTTCCAATCGGGATCCTTCGACGCCACTTTCAAGCATGGATCATTCATCTTGTCAGTGAAGCGGGGATCACTTTCCCCAAGCCTTTGCACAGTAGATGGGTTGGTGTAGTAAGATTAGGAATGACATCCCATACAAGGATTCCATTGAAGCCATTCTACATGCGGAGAGCAAGAAAACTCAGGGAGGCCGTTGGAGGAGGAGGGAGTGTTGGACATGCGAGTCCACGGCGAGCCATTATGCAATAAATGTTATTGCAAATATCATTCCCTGATCTGAAATGAAGAATAACTAATTTGCATAATAGGCCCTTAGTAAAATTAGGGTTTATGTACCACGGCCATCTTGATGATCATACAGTTATTGATTATTGAATCATAGAGGCTGGTGCTTGGATGAATATCTAAAGAGTTAGATTGAGGATTCATCAATCACCATCAAATGATTATTAAGAGAGGATCTCTAGCATGAGAAGGAGATGGCAAACCTTTCTCTAAAGGCTGATATCTGATCGGCCTCTTGATGTAGGTCCTCTGCATAGGAATAAAGACTCAGAGGTGTCGGATTAGTTAGGTTAAAGAGTTGACTTAAGGAGATAGAGATAACCAAAGTCCTATGACGTATACTATCACGATATAGGCACACATCCTCTGACTGGAGATAGATGTGTTACTATATGTCTGAGTATGTACATTTGGCAGACCAATAGGTTGATGACCTAATCAAGGTCTATACACCGGCACGCTGGCGTGCATACAAGGGTATATTAGTAATACGATATCTCAAAGGGGTCATACAAGTTCAATTAATGAAATGGAAGACATGAGCTCACTCATGAGATATTGGGAAGAATTGAATTCCGTGTACGGTTGTCTCGCTTTGGAAGCTTGACTGAATTTGTAGGTTTGATATATGCTTTTGGAAATTATATGATCAACACCTGGTATGATATATGCTTTTGGAAATTATATGATCAATACCAACTCCCAATAGTCGAATGAAAAACCTAATGATAAAACCATGAAGTAGATAGTGTAAAATTGATCTTATACTTCATATTTACTCTGGGCCTTCCAGTACGCAGGATGTATAGGTATTGAGAATACCTGAGCGTGATGTGATCATAAATAATTGTATAACCATGACTCTTCCATTTCTAGGGAGTGATGAAACGGGTATGGATTTTAGTGACTCCTCTCAGTAGAGAAGTGATCTAATCATGGTCCAAGTGTTGGACAGTGATCTAAATGTGATTCAGATATGAGAAGATTAGATCTACGGCTTTGATTTAATTAAACCTCTATGGGAGGTCCGCAAGATCTGTATTTGAGATGTGATTTCAATATCCAAGTCACTATACGTGGAACAATACAATCACCATGTCCTTATCTCCAAGTATTCACAGAGAAAGCGCATTATCCGTGAAAGAGTTCATGGATAATTCCATTGTTGATATATGTATCCGAGCATTGAGAAAATGGATGGTTAAATGTGATTTAATTATCATGAATGATATGAATTTGATTCATATACTAGAGAGAGTTATCTTAGATAATTAAATGCGATTTGATTATCAAAGACGTGAATAATGTGAATGTGGATTCATATTATTTGGGCACACGAGAACAGAGATCCAAGATGATTAAATGTGATTTAGTCATCATGGATATGAATAATGTGGATAGCACTATCCATGTTAATCATATATATTATAAATATGATTTATACTATATAAGGGAGAGCTACTTGTAACTTCCATTTATTAATTAAATGTTGATGTGAATTGGGTTCACATTGGACAATTAATTGAAAATGTAATTTACATTTTTATTTTGGGTTGTGAATGTGTCAATTTTCCAATGGTAAGATTGCAATATTCACAAAATAAGTATGAATTATTTTTATTGAATAATTTACAACAAGTGTTGTTGTAAATCTTGGAGATTTCCATGGAATAATGTAATCTCATGAGATCTCATGAGATTACATGAGATTGCCACCAAAATCCCATATTGTGGAAGGAGGCAATCTTCATTCCATAATCTCCATATTTTATTGATTTAATTTGGGATTAAATCATATTGATTAATCAATATATATTTACTCTAAATTAAATTAATTGTTTTTGGTTTTTTACCAACAAAATCTTGACCATTAAAAGAAACACAAATCAATGTGAGGCATTGGATTTCTGTTGTCCATGGATTGAGATCCATGGATTACAAAATATTATAAAAGGAGAGACAACCCTTGCTCTTATTTGTTACAATAACACAACGCACAAGTTGTGAACAACAACTCTCTCTCTCTCTCTCTCTCATTCTCTACATGCCATCTCTCTTCCTCTCTCTCTTGTGGCCGTCCACCATGGAGACCTAGAGAGAGTCGCTCTCACCGTAACGTCACCGTTATGTTGTCGATTGTTTGCTCGTGGATCTCTGTCTGCTTCGGTGTGCCTCGCTTGCGAAGAAAACATCGAATCTCGTGTGTCGATATCAGGAGATCTGCCACTTGGATCAACATGGATTGCGAGGAGCACGTGTTTCATCAACACGCTCGCAAGCGTCTGATGATCTCGAATTCATCATGCTAAAAGCCGCTAATTAAAACTCTTGCTTAATCAATCCAATAAAAATACCCTGTAATTCTTTGTTTTTATCTTGTATTATATTGTATATAATTTACCATTAAATTAGTGTATTTAGTTTCCTTTATTTTTCTTGTAATTATTTTATCCTCAAAAACCCCTAAAAATTAGATAGGATAATTTTTTATAATTCACCGACCTTTGAAAAGCCTCAAAAATGCAAAAACATCTCAAAACCACAAACTCGATGTTTTTATCCCCCTAAAAATACCCCCAAAAATACCTTTTGTACAAATGACCTCTTTTGGCTTTTTGACCAACATAAAAATTGTAGATCTCGTCGAGACGAGCAACTTTCATGTTTTGACTTTTTCCTAATTCGACCTCTAACTATTTCTTTTGTATTTTTCTTTGTATTTTTATTTGAATTTTTCTGATTAGGCCACGTGGCGCCCCCTGGACCGCCCACGTGGCCCTCTCCTCTATTCGCCACCCGACGCCTCCATTGGCCGTTGGATCTATCCCTGACCGCCCTCATCTCTGCCATCCATCAGCACTCCATCGGCAACCGTTAGATCTCTGATGAGATCTGATCTAAGCCGCACACCCCCTCTCCAATCTCAGCCCTCTGATTCTCTTTTCATCCAACGCCCATCCTTACGCCACGTTGACCTTCAACCTCCGCTGTTTGATCATACCTCATCCTACGCCCCTCAAGCCGCCACGTCAGCCCTGCGTCCCTCACCATTGGATCTCCCCCTGATCACATCATATCCATTCATCCGTGCCATGATCTCCACCGTTGGATCTTATCCTACGATCTAATCTGAACCCTTCACTAGCGCCTTCCTCCTAGCCGTTGGATCTCACGATCCAACGGCCAAAAGGTCGTCTCCTACCTCCGAAGTCCCCGTTCCAGCCGTTTCGACTCGCGACCCCCGCTCCCCCTTCCTTTTTTGGCCGACACCTCCGGCCACCTCTCCCGCTCCTAATGGCCGCCCCGCATAGCCCTATCTTCCACCTTTCTCGCGTAACCCCCTTCGACCATCTCCATTACTCCCCCATTCAATCCTCGCCCGACGAAACCCCCCTCTTCACCACGTAACCGCCGACCCTCTCCTCCTACAAAACCCCTTCCTCCACCACCGATTAACCTCGTCCACCATTCTTGGGCCTTCTCCTAGCTTCCTCCGCCCCTCCGGTGACAGCGGAGGCGCGAAACGTCGAGGCGACAATGGGGTTGGTCCGTTGTCGACCCACAGCGATGCTCCGCCATGTCCCAGTGTCTCAGAACACCACCGAGCTTGCTGACCAGCTGGGCAACGACCCTGAGGCTCGCCTGAGCCTCAACCCAAGCACATCCTCCGCCAGGGTTCCCCTCCCCGATGAGGTCTTCTTCCTCCTTGCTTTTTCTTCTATTTTCTCCGATTTATCGCACCACCTCCAGTCACTTACACCCTCCATCGACCACTCGACCAACTCCGCATGAACACCCACATCCTCATGCTTCCATCTCCTTCCGTCAGAACCCCACCGTGCTCCGACCCCGCTCCTCCGTCATCACGGCGGAGGACTCCCCTGAGCCCCCACCTTCTCCACCTCTGCACGGCTCCCATTTCATTTCACTCACTCGCACTACACGCACGCACGCTTAGGCTATTACTAATGCTTGCAGGTACCTTCAATGGCCGGAGTTCAGATCGGAGCTCCTTCGAGTTTTTCCCCTCCGGTGATGCTTCACCGTCCGTCACCTCTGATCAGCCTCGGAGCATCGCCGCACCACCAACGTCTTTGCGATGTCCCCAGCTATCTTCTCCGACCATCAGAGGACCTCGCGGGGCACGACGGAGCTCCATCGAGTCCACCGGAGACCCGCCTTCTCCGGCGGACTACGGAGGAGGATGAAAGTACAGGTGCCGTCCGATCACCCGGATCAGGCGGCTAGGATGATGCCACGTGGCGACTCCAGTCTCCACCCGAGCCTCCACTCTGAACCTATAGGCTCGGGTGGACCGAACTTCGAGCCGAACCGCCATAAGCAGCCACGTGTCCCGAAGCTGAGGTCTCCTTTCGAGCCTAGCATTGCGCGTTCATAGCACGTGTGGTGCTGGGAAAATTGCATGAGAGACCCTGGAAGAATTGACAATTACATTTTGGTCCCCAGGCACGTGCCCCACGTGCGTGCCTGGGTATTTTATAGGGAGACCCTCAAACTTTTCTGAAATTCCAAAAATGCCTCTGCGCGCATGGACAAATTACATATGGGCCCAGGCGGTTTTTGCTATTTGCATTTAGGCCCCTCCAAGGACCTAAATGCAATATTTATCCCTTTATTTTCTTGCATTTTTATTACAATTATGCCCCTGCATTGTTTTTAGCATAACTTGAGCATCGTATGTCCAAATTGCATGATTTTAGTGTCGTTTTGATCCTTGTTTTGTTCTCTACATCTTAGCATGTTTAATTCTCTCATTTGCTATTATTTTAACTGAAGTGAATTTTTATGTGGTAATTGGGATCCTACTCTCCTTGTCTTGCTTGATCTGATGACCGCTTTTCATTGTTAAGATTAAATTGACACTAATTCACATTTCTATTTTTTGTTGCTCATATTTTTAGGGTATAATTGTAGGCTTTAATCTGCATATAAATTCTCTTGCATATTTGCTCATGCATCACTTTAACTTGCATAAAAATAAATAAAAAATGCATGCATCATGGCATCGCTTTGCAAATAGCATAATTCTTCATGAAGTCCTGAAATTGAAATTAACTCACATTGTGCTTCATGAATCAAAATTCGATAAACATATTAGGTAGCCGTGTCTCTGTGTTCGACCTTGGTAGACTAGCCAAGTATAAATACTCCACAACATTCAAACGACTGTGGTTTTTGACGAACCAAATTCGTCTCCTATACTACGACAATTATCGATTATTAAAGAGGCGAATTTTACGTTCATCAGCGTCGCCTCCGTCGTATCGGACTTAAGACAGGAGGTCTCTTTGTTTAAAGAATTGATCGCAACCACGCTTCAAGAGTTAATCCTAATACTTGTTTGTGGTTTAAATGAAACGATCCGAGAAGTGTTCTCGGATCATGTGGTTTCATCGCATGATTTTTTTAATTCCCGCTGCCTCGAGCGACTAGTGCGACTAGTCGCTCCCGATTGCATAAGATGTGATCCTCACGCTTCTGTGATGCACTTAAGGATATCACCATATCCTTTAGGGAGGCTATTGGAGGAGGTAGGGAGGCAGCTGGAGGAGGAAGGAGGCCGCTGGAGGAAGAGGGGGACCGCTAGAGGAGGTAGAGAGGTTACCGAAGGAGGAAGGAGGCCGTCAAAGGAGGAGGGAGGCCGCTGGAGGAGGTAGCAAGGTGGCTGTAGAGGAGATAAGGACGACGCAAGGGGTTTCACGGGCAACATGGTCGAATGAATGTTGGGTTGAATGCGGTGGGGTAATACAGGATCAAACGGGTATATCGCATTTCAAATATGCGACATGTATATCGCATTTTGAAAATGCGCTATGTATATCGCATTTTGTAAGCGCGCTATGTATATCGCATTTTCAAAATGCGATATATGTGTAGTATACATAAAAAAGTCGCCTAGGAGCGGCTTGATGCCTATGCGACCCAAGGCATACGCCATTTTCTATGAAAGCAAGGCGTGCTTTTCTAGGCCTAGATGGCTGCCATTTTCTATAAATGCGCACGGCCTAGGTGGCCGCCTATGCACGCCTAGGCGCACGCCTTAACATCCATGCAATCACCATAAACACCATACGCATCATCTTCACGAGGTCATATGCACACACCCCCTCCAAACCGACCTCGGCATCCTCACCCCTTGCCCGCCCTCCCTGCACCACCAACACTACTCTTGCTACGATTGCTTTTAAGAAAGATAATCATACGAGTACCGATGAGTGTAAAGAGTGGATAATTGATAGTGATGACAGTGACCGTGATATTGATCTAAAACTAGATCCTATAAATTGGTCTTTGGCAGGGATTATGTTTCCCTTGTTAATGGGTCCCATTTTTGTAGTGAAAGGGAAAGGAAGTGTATCTCTCCTTAACAAATTTTCGAGTTTCTTTCTTATTTATCTATACATACTAATATGATGAATAGCCATTCATTCACCTTTATTCTTTCATTTTGGCTTTAAAATCCCTAGTAAAATACATGTAAATATCACTAACTTGCATGAACTAACATCTTTACATTAATTTATGAATAGTGTATGAATACCTATATTTAAATCCAAATTAAAAGAATAAATAATAGAAAAAAAATAAAGGAGGTATATATGATATCAGATGATTCTAAATCCCGAGACCAAGTCAAGTATTGATTAGGTCGATCAGGAATAAAGTAAAGGGAGATATGATGAAATAATGTATAGAAATATAAAGAAAATCCTAAAAATTCTAAGTACAATCTATTGTGTAAATTGCTCAAATTTGTAGAAGTTTATCATCATCATACAAATGTCAAATAATAATGTGTTCAACATGAATATTGTACATCATAATGTATAGAAAATAAGAAGATCATTGACAAAAATAAATCATGCATAATAGACTTAGTACATTCAGTTGAAAAGTTGCGAATAGAACTTCGTTGATCAATATCTTCTCCATATAAATTCAAAATGAACCAAACTCACATCCATTGTATTGCAAATTCAATTATCTCGAAAAAGAAGGTATTTTCATCTAAATTGGAGTCAAGAGCAAAAGATGGCTCATTAGGGTATTATGGTACTTGTACATCTGTATATAAGTCATATATTTCACTCTTTATATTTTTAGTCTCCCTATATTTTAAATCATTGTACACATTATAAAACATCTACAAAAGATATAAATAAAAATTAAAAGCACACAAAGAAACCAACAATAATTAATAAATCATAATATACATGCATATTATACATATATTGTAAATATATGAATTTATTTATACATATAAATAAGATAATAAAAATCCCATAAAAATATGTAAATATGTATTAAATAATGTTTTAAATAAATAAATTATTTAAATGGGATATTATTATAAAAATAATAAAATCTAAATGTAAATACATAATATATATGTATAACTACCTATAAATAATAGTTTATAGACACTACCTATTAAACAAGGTTATAAAATAAATAAAAATCACTAAAATATAGTTTAGAAAATAATACATATTTTCCATATTTTGATTTTTTAAAAATAAAGTCAGTTACTATTTTGTTTATAATTATCTTTCATTTTATCTTCTAGCAGTCCACATGGACCAATGGGAGGCGGTGGAATGTTCACTCACCAATCAACACTCCCCCCACCCCCCACGCTCCTTAGGGCTCTTGTTCATGTATGACATGTGTGACTCCTTCTCTTCTCTATTTTTTATGCATTCTCCACTCCTATGATCTTCTAGAACCCTTCATGAAAGTTGTTCATCAATCTAGCTCCACCATGCATATCCATAGCCCTCACCAACCACCTTCGATATGCGTGCATTCTTTGATCCAAATCCGCCATTCCTCATCTATTATAAATCCACTCCCAGGTCCAACTCTGCCTAATTTGTCTTCTACCCCCCATAACCACACAAATTTGTAGACGGTTGACGAGTCGCTAAATACGATAATTAATTCGAACACGTTATAGTACGTGTACTTAACGATTCAGTCAGAACCGAGAGAAGATCTCCGTAAAGAGTGTCTCGGCTTAATTTATAACCCGGGCAAGTCCGGGGTCGAACACAGGGAGGCAAAGGAACAACTTCGGGTTTAATTCAAAAGTTTAGATTTAGGTTTCCACGTGGTTTTTTTAATTTTAATGCAAAATGAAATGCCAATAAAAGATGCGGTTGAATTAAGACACTAAGAAAACACATAACTTAGACAAATTAATTTTAATGCGAAATTAATTCAATTTAGCCAAATTATATTTTTCCTAGAATACTAATCCAGTGATGAATGCAAGACAATTTTTTTGGAATTTTAAGGTTTAAAATGCAACAATTAAAAATACACACTTTTTATGGGTATTTTTACAATTTCTCACACAAATAATAAGAAAAAATTATGAAAAAATTTACTGAAATTAAAACATGATGAAATGAAACTATAATAATTTTGGATTTTTTGACAAAATATGAATTTTTTATGTATTTTTAGTGAAATCAGAGTGATAATGAGTAAATAATTCCTAATAAATCCATAATGTTAAATTAATCAGAGAGCGAATTATTGCAAATAGATATTTAGATGTAGAATCCAAGAGACTTGAAATTATGCAAAAATGATGTATGTGGATTTAATTAAAAATCAAATACTAAAATCACTCTACAATTTATTTAAGGCACAAGACAACTCCACTTTGGATGAAATTTCCAGTAAATTAACCACTCTTCAAGGCATCATGTGCAATTTTTGTGGAATTTTTAGAGCAACCATGAGTTAGATATCAATTTAAGATAACTGATTGGGTAAAATATGCAAAATTTCAGTTACACAATTTTAATTAAATATCCAAATATCAGAAAAAATATAATTAAATATCCATGAGGTAGAGAACTAGTTGCTCAACATCAAGCTATTTTTCATTAAATAAAATCATGTAATATTGATGTCCAAATTAAGAAGCAAACAGAAGGTTGTCTTTGCAAATTCAGAAAATAAAATTACAATGCAAGTTATGAACATGGACTATTACGCAATTACAGAAACTATAAATAAAAAACATGCAATTTTTACAAATAAAAAAATAGAAAAATGAACCGACCCTTTCTTCTTCCTTGGGCGACTGGAGATGAACCCAAAAGGGTGGTGGCGGCGACGCCGCGTGCGGGTGGAGAGAACGGCGGTGCGCGGCGAGTGGAGAAGCGCGCTGATGCGGGCGGAGCTGGCCGACGGAGGCGCGCAAGCATAGTGACGCGAGGCTCCCCCGCGTGGGGGTCCGTGGTGGCTTTTGCAGAGGTGGGAGCTGGCCCGTAGGCGGTGGAGGCTTCTGCGGGGAGGCGGCCGCTGATGCGGGCGGGCTGGTCGGCGGAAGCACGCGGGTGGCCGCTGGAGGAGGGGAGGCACCGCCCGCAGGCAAAGATGGTGGTTGGTCGGCGGCATCTGCTGCTGGAGGAGGGGGGCGATCGTCGCCTGCAATTTTTTGATTTTTTTATGTTTTTGCTGATGTAATTTTTTTGTTTTACATTTTTACATTTTTTTATATTTTCTAACAGGAAAAAATATGTACATATAAAGGGGGAAATGGTAAATGGTGGAGTTGAGGTGGTGGAGTGATATAAAAATGATGGTGACACAACAAAGGATACAATATTAGATAAAATAAAATAACGAGAGAAATGAGGAGGAATACTTACATGATTCTTCGCCGGATTGACAGAGCAGCTACGCTGGACTCCTGTCGTCGCCTCGATCCGATTGGTGAAATAAAATCAAAGAGGCTATGCGAGCTTGATATGGAACTCGTGACGCGGCAATGGTGGTCGTCGCGGATCTCGCCTGAAGGAGGTCGTCGCTTGAGGAAGATGCCTCGCCGCTGTCACCAACAAAACATTCCAAGCTCTCTCCTTTTTCTATTAGAATGGCGGATGGGTAAAAAATGCAGATGTACAAATGAATAAAGAGAAGAGAAAGGGAGGTTAGAATGGTGGTGGAGTTGAATGAGAAGTTGTATTATTGGTGGAGTTGAATGGGAGGTTGGTGGAAGAATATGGAGTAGAATGGGAGTTATTAAAAATGGTGGAGTTGAATGGAAGTTGGTGGTAGAAGAGAAGTTATTGTAGAGAATGGAAAATAGATAATAAAATAAATAATGATATAAAGTAGGCTACTAAAATATAATAAAAATAAATATAAGAAAAAGAGTGGAGAATTTACAAAAGAAGATATACAACATGTACATATTTTTTGTTTGCTTTTCTTTTTATATATTTTGTCTTTTTAATAGTAGCTAAGTACAATAGGAAAATACAATAAAATACTACAATCAAAATACAACACCACCTTGATTTTTTGTATTTTTAATAATTAAGAAAGATAAAATAAAAAATAAAGAAGGAAGGAACATATGCATAATATACAATGTACATCTAGGTCCCAAAATCCAACTTTTGCAAATGAGCTCCGATTTTAATGAAACCACTTCCGTTGGATATATAATTTTCTAACTTGAACTTTAAAAGTGAGTTTGGTGAATTTGGAGTTCATACGGAGCGGGAATTTGGTTTGGAAGTTGGTCTTTACGGCTTTTTCCTTTTGGGATCTAGGAGCATTTATTTGAGTTAAAACTTATTTTGTATTTTTGTATTTTTATATACATTGTTATGAACAAGTTGGAGAAAGAATTAGCCAAAAAGGAGTTGAAATAAAATTATTAAAAATACATGAAGTTTTGGGCTATTTACATGTGAGAAACTCCTTTGATTTTACGGCTTTTTATTGTTAATTTATTTTGTACAATCTAATATACAATAATTAGTGTGTTTTATTTACAAGAGTCATTTTGTTAATTTATTGATTTTATGGATATTTTTTGGGATTTTACTCGAGGATTTTGCTAAGATCAAGATATTAAGATGATGAATTGTGGATTCATCACCCCCTATACTTAAACTTTGCTAGTCCTCGAGCAAACAAAGAATGAATAAGTTGGATTAACCCCTGACTGTGCATGTGAATACAAGACTTGATCCGTTCAAGAACTCTCGGTATTAGAATTCCTAAAATTCTAAGCTGAACCAAGATCTAGTCAAAAGGTATCCAATTTCCCTAATCATCATACTCTCTTTGTACGATGCAGAGCCCTTTTTTGGTGCAAGCCCGACTCCTTGTCCTAATAGCGGTGATCCAAGTGAACAGTTTGAAATGGTTGGGAGCGCTCGCCTTTGGTGGAAGCTCTTTTGATAATTGACTTTATGGAATGAGAGCTTTTCTTTAACGTTTCATTGCTTGGTAGTATTTTGGCTATCTCCACTGCTTTTACCAAGAGTTGGTGCACACTGATCAACATTCTTTTATTTTATCACATCCTGACACATAGGTAAATGTCAAGAGATAGTACAATAACCATGTTCTCATACTGGCTAAATATGCTGACACTCATGTTTCATGAAGCCTTCATTGATTTTATCCCATCCTCGAGCATCATCAAATCAATTCCAAACTCAAATCCCTCATCCCAGTTCCTCAAGTGAAATTTCAACTCATCTCATCATAACTACAGTCATGTCATGTGAGGTGCTCATCATATTATTAAGGTAGAGACTAAGCATGCAATATAGCACACAAATCTTTCAAACTAGGGAAATGTGAATAATTAAGTCAAGGACCCTAATGACTAAGGCTGGTTAACTCAAAATCTCAAGACCTCATAAACCAAGTGTTCTTGAACTTTACTAGTCTTGTGTGAATGTGAATGTGTCAGGGATTAAACCAACTTATTAGTTAGTTTTTTAAGATTTAAAAAAAGTTTTTTTTTCAAAAAGTTTTTTTGACAAACAAAGGAAAAGAAGAATTTTTTTGTTAGAAAAGTTTTGCTCTTTTTTTCAAGTGTTTTTTTTGAAAAAGATTGGTAAATAGGAAAGGACACATTTTTTGAATTTTTTTAAAAAGAAAATAAGGAATTTTTTTGGAAAGTTTTTTTAAGAGTCTTTTTGAAAAGTTTTTTTACGTGTTTTTTTAGTTTTTTTTGAATTTTTTTTTCAATTTTACCCACCCCGTAATTATTGTATATTATATACAAAAATATGTGAAAGTACGATATATAGGTAAAGTATATATGTAATATATACACGCCCCCTATACTTAGCATGTGCTATGTCCTCATGGCACTAGGTGACAAAAGGCCATAGCTCGTACTAAGTATAAGTGGGTTAAAAGAATAGAAAAAATAAGAGTGTGTATAATACACAACGGGCCCGACCCTCCTATACTTAGGCTCTGGTCAGCCTAAGTATTGGAAAGAAAACAAGAATGGGGGACCGATGAGAATGGGAAAGAATATACAAAAAGAAAATAAAAAGAAGAGACGGAGTAAATCGGGTCACTCACCCCCCTATACTTAGGATCTAGTCATCCTAAGTATTGCCACAAAATGAAAACAATACGGAACTGGGGCGAGTGATGCGAATCACGGGGGAGGGAGGGCAATAAAGGAAGGAAAATATGTACAAGGAGGAGTGAGAATATACAAGGATCAAGAAGGTTTGTGACGGACCTTCTTGCGGGAGCGAGGGGGTGGGTAGTATACATATGTGTTGCTGTCAGAGTCATCCGCAGAGGAATAATAATGAGGTGTGGGGAACGTCCAACGAGGGTCGACACACGGCTGATTACTCAAATATGGCTTCAGAACAGCCGAACTGAGCTCACTCATATAGATCACCTCATCCGGACCTGATGAGGACTCCTCAGAACGTTCCTTCTCCGGTACATCGAAGGTAACTTTCTTAGCCGGTTTTCTAGAACCTGAAGCATCAAGAGTAAGAGGAGAGTGATACGTCTTAAGGACTTCAGGGAAATACCTCAAGGAATCAATATTCTTCTTCTTCTTACCAGATGACCGACTAGAGGATGGAGCAACTGCTTTATCAAGATTGGTCAACTTGGTCTCAATTGTCTCTTTTGGTGTAGATCCTAGATGTAGTGAGTGTGAGGTTCTGACCAGAGGTTCATCATCAGATGAGTCACCATATGCATTGTAATACTCCTGCAGGGTCAGCACACGTCTCTAGTAAGGCATAGTGTTCTCACTTGGCTTGACATTGTTGGGTTCTTGTGTCGGATCATCAAAATGATCAAGGCAATCCACAAAGGTCGTGTCCGACTCAATGATAGCTTCTAGTCGTGAGTTCTCCTTAGAAGCTGTTACGGTGGTGGTGCAAGCAGTTGATGAAGTGGATGTGTGGGAAGTTTCTGATCCAACGATCGTCTGGACAGTCGGTTTCTCAGGTGTAGCAGAGAGGCAGGACTCATCTTCCTCTCGAAGGTCACGACTGTCTACGACTTAATGGGGGTTACCTTGGAAGATCGTGTGTCCTCAAAGATCGGGTGAGGTCGAAGTGCTCCCAATGCAGTGAAATCGATCTCCCGAGTCTCGCAATCTATAGTTACCTTAGCCAAGGCTAAGAACAGCTTCCCGAGAATGGTCGGAGACAGGGTGAACTCTTCTCGGTGCTCAATGTCAATGATCGTAAAGTTTATTTCCAGTAGAGCACCTTGGAAAGTAACGATGACTGAAATAGTTCCTCTCGACCGTTTAATGGATCGATCCGCCAACAAAATGATCTCTCTTGACTTCTTGGCAAATCCGAGTTTGAGCTTGGCAAGCACGGAGGTCGGGAGGATATTAATCGGTAAGTCATCATCGATTCTTGCATGGGTGAATGTGGTATCTTTGATTTCACAATCAAACCTATGCAACCGCTTTACTCTACGGCTCTTGGTTTTTCTCCCGATCATCAAAGATGTGTACATATACACTACATGTTTCTCAGTCCTTGTCCTCTTATCGTCCGACCTTTTAGGCATCAATTTTCTTCTCACAAATCTTTTAAGGTCGGGAAAGTGTTCAGTGGCCGTTATTAAGGGAAGCTCAAAAATCAACTTTCTATCCAGTGCTTCCCTAACTACAGGATTCAATTTTTGTAAGTCTTTTTCATTTTCTATTTTTATGGTATTTTCTGATTTTTCCATTTTTGGTCTTTTTGATAGATGAAGGAGGACTAGGAGAATGTACAGACTCTAGTTTGGAGGGAAAGTGATTAGTAGAAGAGGGAGGTAGAAGGGATTCTAGCTGTACATGACGTGTGGTCAATCCGGTGTCTTCCAGGTTTTTAAAATTCAATCCACAAAATCCATAATCCACATTCCTACCTGGACTCTTGATCGGTCTACAAATGTCATCCTTCAATAAGTTCTCATGACACCTCATGAGAGAATTCTGTGCAATTGGAGGATACTGCTGAGAACTCGGGCTCTTATACTCAACACACCTTGACTCAGGCGTGTAATGTTGGGTTGAGTATGGCCCATCTGTATGGTAGATGTTGGTTGGAGTCTCATAAGATGGAGTCAGTAGACAGGGGGTCTGTAGATTGGTCTCATGAGTCCAATCCCCTGTTATGTCGGCTCTCCGAATGGGTGATATGAATGTTGGTCAATGTTGGCTTGATCACTCAGGTCAATCAAATCAGGAAGATCGTATGGTGTAGGCCTCTCCATTCAGTTGGTTTGGTCGACTGTGTTGTACCCAAAGTTCAAGTCGGGATATGTATAGGTCAATGGTTGCCCAATCCTAATTCGAGGTGAGAATGAGGTATGTGTGGTCAACTGATTTTGCCAATCATTCATCTCAGCAGTGGCTTGCTCTTTGGTTTGTTCCTTAATTTCAGCAAACAGACGAGAATATGGTGAGTCACTCTAGGGTGGTTGTGGGTCATGGGTGTAAGAATGTGGGGTAGGTGAGAAGGACGAAGAAGTGGAGAAATCAGTCGGAGTTCTGACTTCGCGGTCGAGGTGTAGGTATGAAGAGGAATGAGAAAGTGAAGATGGTCGAAATATGGTCGAAGAAGAGTGACGTGGATATAATGACCAATATTCTGACATCTTGGAAGGGAGATGGGAGAATGAAGCGGATCGAGGAAGAAAACATGCAAGTGCATCGAATAACACACAAAACAAACAAACATAAGAGTAAACCCTGAGTTCACCTACTCAATACAGTGATGGTCATAGAAATCCGACCGTTTATCTTTTCAGTTTTAATTAGGTGATAAATCAAGATATAAGTCCAATTACGCAAGGCTTAAAGTAGGTTTTGAGCACTATCCTAGGGATGCGTCCTCACCTCTCGACAATCACAATAGCCAAGCATACAATGAGGGTTTTGCTCTCCCAAAACAAGTGTTAGTTTTAGTCAATTTTTTTGTGTCAACTCTGATTAGCAGTCCCGATTTTAAGTTTGGTTATCACTTGATTAGTCCACCAAACAAAGTACGCCTAATGATCAGTCCAGATTTCTTTTTAACCTAGGTTTCAAAAACCAAGGGGAGGGAGTCGAGAAAAATCGATGCAAATAGTGAAATCAATGATGCATGCCCGGTTCAGAAGACTTACAGTGATCCTCGCGCTCTACATGCGGGATGCAAGGAAGAATTGAAATTTTATACTATATGAATGCAAATGAGAAAACCATTCCTAGACAAGCAGTTCTATTAGCGAGTGATGAACAAGTTAAATTTGACTAATAGTCCTGCGGTCTAAGTGTGTCTCGTTAAAAGTGATGTGTGGTCCTAAAATTTATGAGCACAAGCAATAAAGATATTCTAATAAAAAATACTCTAAGAGACGCGAGTGCAAGTCCTATTCTACGTCAATCAACCACACGACCATGAGCGGGTCCAATGTTCAGTCCGGATACAAGCGCGAGCTCTCAAACAAGAGCCGCTGGAAAGTGCGAATTACTTAAATTATTACAATAATTACAAAAAATCTCTCAAAAATAAAGTAATTCTCCTAGCTCTTCAACAGTCGGCGCGCATCACGTCCGTTGACCTCCGATGCATTCCAAGTCCACCAGGTCCTCGCAAGGAAAATAAAATTTATATTAGAGAGATAAAAATAAAATATATACAAAAATATGAAGAGAAATAATTGAGAAGAAAGTGGATTAATTACAAGTGGCTCGGGGGTCAGACTACCGAGTAAATAAAAATCTAAATCCAAATTTCTAAATTAATCCCTAAACCGTTTGCCTCCCCGACAACGGCGTCATCTGACGAATCGCTAAATACGATAATTAATTTGGACACGTTATACTACATGTACTTAGCGATTCAGTCAGAACCGAGAAAAGATCTCCATGAAGAGTGTCTCGGCTTAATTTACATCCCGGGCAAGTCCGGAGTAGAACACAGGGATGCAAAGGAACAACTTCGGATTTAATTCGAAAGTTTAGATCTAGATTTCCACATGTTTTTTTAATTTTTAATGTTAAATGAAATGCCAATGCAAGATGCAGTTGAATTAAGACACTAAGAAAACACACAACTTAGCCGAATTAATTTTAATGTGAAATTAATTCAATTTAGCCAAATTACATTTTTCCTAGAATACTAATCTAGTGATGAATGCAAGACACTTTTTTTGGAATTTTAAGGTTTAAAATGCAACAATTAAAAATGCACACTTTTTATGGGTATTTTCGTAATTTCTCACACAAACAGTAAGGCAAAAATTATGAAAAAAATTAATGGAATAAAAACATGATGAAATGAAACTACAGTAATATTTTTGGAGTTTTTTGACAAAATATGATTTTTTATGTATTTTTTAGTGAAATTAGAGTGACAGTGAGTAAATAATTCCTAATAAATCCATATTGTCAAATTAATCAGAGAGCTAATTATCTCAAATAGATATTTAGATGTAGAATCCAGGAGATTTGAAATTTCACAAAAATGATGTAAGTGTATTTAAATAAAAATCAAATACTAAAATCACTCTACAGTTTATTTCAGGGACAAACAACTCCACTTTGGATGAAATTTGGACAGTAAATTAAGCACTCTTCAAGGCATCACATTTAATTTTTGTGGAATTTTTAGAGCAAACATGAGTTAGATATCAATTTAAGATCATTGATTGGGTAAAATATGCAAAGTTTCAGTTACATAATTTTAATTAAATATCCAAATATCAGAAAAAAATATAATTAAATATCCTCGAGGTAGAGAACTAGTTGCTCAACATCAAGCTATTTTTCATTAAATAAAATCATGTAATATTGATGTCCAAATTAAGAAGGAAATAGAAGGCTGTCTTTGCAAATTCAGAAAACAAAATTACAATGCAAGTTATAAACATGGACTATTATGCAATTACAGAAACTATAAATAAAGAAAATGCATTTTTTACAAATTAAAAAATATAAAAATGAACCGAGCCTTTCTTCTTTCTTGGGCGGCTGGAGATGAACCCAAAAGGGGTGGTGGCGATGCCACGCGTGGGTGGAGAGAACGGCGGCGCACGGTGAGTGGAGAAGCGCGCTGATGCGGGCGGAGCCGACCGGCGGAGGCGCGCGAGCGCTGTGACGCGAGGCTCCCCCACGTGGGGGTTCGCGGTGGCTGTTGCAGAGGTGGGAGCCGGCCCGCAGGCGGTGGAGGCTTCTGCGGGGAGGCTGCCGCTGATGCAGGCGGGCTGGTCGGCGGAAGCTCTCGGGTGGCCGCTGGAGGAGGGGTGGCGCCGCCCACAGGTGGAGATGGTGGTTGGTCGGCGGCGACTGCTACTGGAGGAGGGGGCGGTCGTCGCCTGCAAAATTTTTTTATTTGTTTTATATTTTTTATGTCTTTGCTGCTGTATATTTTTTTTGTTTTAGTTTTTTAAATTTTTTTATGTTTTCAAATAGGAAACAAATATGTACATATAAAGGGGGAAAATGGTAAATAGTGGAGATGGGGTGGTAGAGTGATATAAAAATGATGGTGACACAACAAAGGAAACAATATTAGATAAAATAAAATAACGAGAGAAATGAGGAGGAATACTTACCTGATTCTTCGCCAGATTGGCGGAGCAGCTATGCTGGACTCCTATCGTCGCCTCGATCGGATTGGCGAAATAAAATCGAAGAGGATATGCGAGCTCGATAGGGAACTCGTGACGCGGCGATGGTGGTCATCGCGGATCTCGCCTGAAGGAGGTCGTCGCTTGAGGAAGATGCCTCGCCGCTGCCACCAACAAAACATTCCAAGCTCTCTCCTTTTTCTATTAGAATGGCGAATGGGGAAAAATGAGGATGTAAAAATGAATATAAAGAGAAGAGAAAGGGAGGTTAGAATGGTGGTAGAGTTGAATGGGAAGTTGTATTATTGGTGGAGTTGAATGGGAGGTTGGTGGAAGAATATGGAATAGAATGAGAGTTATTAAAAATGGTGGAGTTGAATGGAAGTTGGTGGTAGAAGAGAAGTTATTGTAGAGAATCGAAAATAGACAATAAAATAAATAATGATATAAAGTAGGCTACTAAAATACAATAAAAATAAAGATAAGAAAAAGAGTGGAGAATTTACAAAAGAAGATATACAACATGTATATATTTTTTGTTTGCTTTTCTTTTTATATTTTTTTATCTTTTTAATAGTAGATAAGTACAACAGAAAAATACAATAAAATACTACAATCAAAATACAACATCACCATGATTTTTTTGTATTTTTAATAATTAAGAAAGATAAAATAAAAAATAAAGAAGGAATGATCATATACATAATATACAATGTACATCTAGGTCCCAAAACCCAACTTTTGCAAATAAGCTTCGATTTTAATGAAACCACTTCCGTTGGATATATAATTTTCTAACTTGAACTTTAAAAGTGAGTTTGGTGAATTTGGAGTTCATACGGAGCGGGAATTTGGCTTGGAAGTTGGTCTTTACGGCCTTTTCCTTTTGGGATCTAGGAGCATTTATTTGAGCTAAAATTTATTTTGTATTTTTGTATTTTTATATAATTATTATGAACAAGTTGGAGAAAGAATTAGCCAAAAAGGGATTTAAATGAAATTATTAAAAATGCATGAAGTTTTGGGCTATTTACATGTGAGAAACTCCTTTGATTTTGCGGCTTTTTATTGTTAATTTATTTTGTACAATCTAGTATACAATAATTAGTGTGTTTTATTTACAAGAGTTATTTTGTTAATTTATTGATTTTATGGATATTTTTCTGGGATTTTACTTGGGGATTTTGCTAAGATCAAGATATTGAGATGATGAATCGTGGATTCATAAATGGTGTCTCACCTTCATAATAGGGAGAATTGCCCTTTTATTCATGACAAGGAGAAAGGAGGAGGAGCGTGATTCAGCCTCCGATGGAGCACCTCTGCCTGGTTCTAGCTCACAAGTCCTTCCAAACTAGACGAGCATTTTATTCCTAGCTCTTTCATTTCGTATTTTCTTCCTTAACTTAAATCTATAGTTAGTTTCAAATCATTTCACTTCGATTTCATTAAAAATCCAAAAAATAGTATGTTAGAGCACTAGAGCACTTGGCTTTGGCCTCTATCCACTGTAAATCACACCATGTTCTGACTCGAAAAATATCCCATCTTGTACTCCCCTTCCATTTCTTCATCTCCAAACACTCCCAGATCCCCTCGATCTTGCTCAGATCATGGAATCCAATATCCCCTTTTGTCACTAGTCGGAGATCTTCTGCCCCACTCATCAAGGTCGGGACAATTCACCTTCGAGTCCCCAAGGTTTCTGTATGAGTATCTAGTGAGAACGACCCCACTTGGGCGGTGATTCGACCCCAGGTTGTAGTCCCAGGTCGCCCGAGCTTCTTCAGCTCCAGGCCTCTTTGCAACGCGGTCTGCCAATTTTGCCACTACTTGTAGGCGTGGATCACTTTCAAGAAGCTGTTGAGACATTTTTGAGCCCAAGCCATTGTCAGAGAAGTGAGTTCTTAACGGAGAAACCTCGCCCAGGCGAGTGTTCTTCCCTATTCTTCTAGACCATCCAACTGTCGTCGGATCAAGGAGCGGTCCTAGATCTAATATGGATCGTTCAATCAAAGTGAAAATGATGTGCAACATGGGTCACCATCACGCTCAAGTGATGCACCACCAACCATCAGATTAGAGTCGTCGTACGCCCGCATGGGTATTTTGCGTCGACCTCCTCCATCTTTTATTTTGTTATTTTAGTCATGCAATTATTAAGAAGCACGTAATAACTTTAGAATGTTTTGCATATTAGACCTCAACTTGTGGATATTTGAATTTTGATCCTTCTAGGAGTTCTATAATGTTATATTGGGTATTTGTAAGAACACCTCCTCGACTTTACATATATGTTAGCAAATACATGTTAACTTTCTAAAATTTGCAATTATACCCATGTGTTGTTGTATTAATTTAATTTATGTATTTTATTTTTATTAAAGACTTATATTATTCAAAAATATAGGTAAATTATATTAAGGGCATGAAACATAGATCTAACACATATAATTTTCATTAGACATTTGAATCAATTTTCTTATTTATAAAAAATAAAAAAAACATGCATAGCTCTGTTTATACTAAAAAATTGTAAAAAATAAAATATGCATCAAAAAATACCCAAAATCTATATTAGTTACTTTATAATATATCATATCACATATCTAAATATCGCTAAAAAAATATAAAGCAGAGACCTTAAAAACTTCAGAATATGTGATATGCTCAGTCGCATACTCTTGCTACCTTGAAGTGATAGAACCATGTGTGTGAAATTGTTCAGCTCTTCTCAGACTAAACTGTTGAACCATCAAGGCATTTTCTCTTCTGGTAACTCGTCCTCGTGGAGATGGATATTTACTTTTAAGGTTAGGTGCTCTCGGTCTTTACAATTGAATGGGGGAAGGAGTTAGAAGAATGGGAAAAGAAGTGGGAATGGACCGGTGTAGTCTTCACTCCCTTGTGAAGTCGGTCAGTGTAATCGATTCTTCACCAAGAAGAAGGATTTTTCCGAAGCTCAAATTCTTGAGGAATTTTTTTGTATAGGCTTCTTTGGATATTTTATTTAACTTTGTACAACTTCTGCATTCTTGCTTGTGCCCTGGTGGATATATGATCTTCGATTTTGTTCTACCCATTTTTTTGGGTCTTGGAAAAAGTTTTGCCAGTAGACCATTCCTCATCTAAAGCATTGTCTCAATCCATCTTTGCTCTTTAGATATCAATGTTACCAAAAGAAGTGGGTTAGAGTACCGGTGTCAGCAATCTCCAAAAATGGTTCATAAACCACCCTTGACGAAGCAGCCTTGCATCGTCCCAACTTAGACTCCAAGATTTTTCAACAGTCCATATGAGTTGAGCTAAGTGCTAGGTGCGAGGTTTCTAGTCAAGTTAATGTCTCAAGAGTCTTACAGATGATATGAAGGGTTCTATTTAGGCACATTGAATTGAACCATGAACATAGTCTTATGAAACCTAAAGAATCAAGTCATGTGACTTGAAATATCTCCATTTCCAGTCCTTAATGGATTCCTCTGAAATTATGTGTATTAAGGTCTATTCCAAGCTCAAATCTCCGGACTTTATTTGGACTTGTTCAATCGTCTACGTTATTCCAAAAAATATGAATGCTGTGTACAATGCAAGAAAAATATTTTTGTAATGCAATTTTCTATTTTTGAACTTTTACATATTTTTGAAAAAGTTTTGCATAAAGATTTTGCAAAATATTTTTGGGATTTTTAATTTTCCAAATTTTTAGGGATTGTTAAAAAATAAAAGTTTTTTTTTGGAACAAAGAGGTGATATGTGCAGCTATTTACACGGACACACATCCTTTTATATAGAAGGATTTGGATTCAAGAATTTACAAATTTGTATATATAAAGTTTGTAAAGGTTATTTATTTGTTTAACTTTATTTGAAAATATTTTTGCAAACATTTTGAAGACTTTATTTTGCAAACTACTTCAACAAATAAATTTTACAAACATTGTATAAAATTTGAAAACCATTTTGCAAAGATTTTTCTAACAGTATATATAGATTTTTCAAGATATTTTTACAACCATTTTCCACAATATTTTTGCTAACATTTTCCAAACATTTGCAAATAGATTTTCTGAACATTTTATTTCAAACAAAGAAAATGTTTTACAAATAAATTATTTTTACAAGGGTAGAGGATATTTTACAAAAGTATTTCCAAATAGTTTTTAAAAGATTTTTCAAAGAATTTTCCAAACCATTTTTCAAACATTTTGCAAAATATTTTTACCCGATTTATTAATCAGAATATACAAAGGATTTTAATGATTTTATACAAGTATGTTCTTTACACTTAATTAGTACATTAGTCATACTTATTGAAAGTATGAAAGTACAAGTTATGGCTAAAGTATATACACAGTATATACAACTTCCCTATACTTAGCTTGAGTTTTGTCCTCATAGATCGAAGAGAAAAGAGAAGACATAACTCGTACTAAGTATAAGAGATCCTATACTACAACGACTAAAGAATAAAGAATGAATAAATGAGAACGTCCCCCTATACTTAGGATCAATTAATCCTAAGTATAGCAGATCGTACACAAGGTAAGGAGGATCGAGGGAGGGAATAAACAAATCACAGCTCAGTCTGTCTCCCCCTATGCTTAGGGTAAGATATCCCTAAGTATAGATAGAAATATCAACATGAGAGAAAACAAGTGAGGGGATCAAATAGTGATCATAGGAGGTCACTTATCCCCTTATACTTAGAGTGAATCATATCCTAAGTATAGAAGCTATGGGTGAGGAAAAAAAGCATAAAATAGAAAATACAACTGAAAAGTAGAAAAGAAAAGAGAAGAAAAGAAGAAAAGTAGAGGAAGAGTTTTTGAGAAACATTATATGAATCTTTTGATGTTGATGAGGTCACGGAGGCTTCTTCGTTAAATATCACTTGAACTACATTGACTACGGTAAGGAAAGTATCGTTCTCAAAGTACGGCTTTAGTAATTGACCTTTGACGACGAATGGTCGTGCTCTAGTTGACAAGTCTGATATCACGAGGCTTCCGTTGTCACACACTTCTTTCACTCTGAATGGTCCTGTCCATTTACTATTTAATTTGCCCCAGAATATCTTCAACTGCATTAAATTGCCACACTTTCTATCCAGTCTCGAAGGTCTTTCGTCAGATGTGCCGGTTGTGCCAGCGTTTAACCTTATCCTTGTACATCAAGGTGTTATCATAAGCATAGTCTTAGAATTCCAAAGTCTTGTTCAGATCCTCTTTTCTTTGCCGATGAATTTTATGTGAGTCCAAGTTACATATATTGATTTCCCATAATGATTTATGGATCAGTTCTACATGCATATGGCACGACTTTCCATACACAAGACGATAGGGTGACATGCCTAAGGGATACTTGTAAGAAATTTTGTATGCCTAAAGGAGAGAGTCCAAGAGTTGGGACCAATTCTTTATGTCCAGCTTCATAAGAATATGCAAGATCATCTTGATTTCTCTATTGGATAACTATGTCATGCCATTAATTTGGGGATGATAAGGAGACATGACTCTGTGCTCGATGATGTACCCCTTCATTAATTTTCTAATCTCTCTATTAATGAAGTGACTACCCATGTCAGATATCTAAATCTTCCGATCTCGAACCGCAAGATGATGTTTACTCTAAAAAATAGCACACAGTATGGCTGTCAACAAATCAGGTGGGAATAGCTTGAACCCAGCGACTTACGTAGTCAATGACAAGAAGGATGTGCTCAAAACCCCGACTGTTGGGAAAGGGTCCCATGAAATCAATGCACCAAACACATCTAAAAATCTGAATAAATTTCAAGGGCATTGACTCATTTACTGTATGGGTGCCTCCCAATCTCTGATAGTCAGTGCATTGCCTCACATATGCTACGACATCCTTAAATAGTGTCGACCACCCGAGGACACACTGAAGTACTTTCACTATCGTTCTGTCTCCATAGTGGTGTTCATCAGATTCGAGCGAGTGGCAATGCTCCAGGACACTTTGATGCTCCTCCTGAGGAATACACCGATGCCACTTGAAATGAGGTAGTTCACAATATCAGCATGCCAAAGGAGTGAATCCACGGCCAGAATCGGCTCGTCAAGAAAGGAGTCTGTGATGGGTGCACTTCTCAGTGGAGGATCTTGTTGTTCAATTCTGGAGAGGTAATCTGCTACCACATTTTGAACTACAGGCTTGTCTTTGATTTCCAAAACGAACTCCTAAAGGAGAATGACCCACTTGATTAATATGATCTTGACATCCTTCTTCTGTTGCAAGTACTGGCTTTCAGAGTAGTCAGTATAGATGGTGACTTTAGATCCAAGCATATAGGATATGAACTTCTCGAGTGTGAAAACCACAACCAACAACTATTTTTCTATAACAGTTAGTCACATTGAGCTTCATCTAATGCCTTGTTGGCATAGTGAATGGCATCCGACACTTTGTCCTTTCTTTGTCCTAACACGACCCCAACTGCAAAATCTGACGCATCCGTCATGATCTTAAGGGTAGAGACCAATCTGGCACCTGTAAGACCGTAGCTTGAGTGATTAGCTCCTTCAATTGATTAAATGAAAGAATAACCTACTAATCAACATTAAACTCAGTCTCCTTGCATAAAAATTTTGTTAGAGGTTAGGCTATGCGACTGAAATCTCTGATGAATCTTCTATAGAAACCCACATGCCCCAGAAATAACCTCACATTTCTGACAGTCTGAGGTAGATCTAGATTGGCAATCACATTCACCTTTGTTGGGTTGCCTTCCATGCCATGTTTGGAAATGATGTTACCCAGCACAATCCCTTATGTGACCATGAAGTGGCTCTTTTCTCAAGATAGCACAACATTGACCTCACGCCATTTCTGAAGTACTCTGTCCAAGTGCTCAAGACAATCATCGAAACTATCACGATAGATGGAGAAGTTGTCCATAAACACTTCGAAAAAACTTCCAACCATATCTATAAAGACTGCAAGCATGCATCTCTAGAATGTGGCAGGTGCATTGCACAGATCAAAGGGCATTCTCCTGAAAGCATAGATGTCGAACGGACAAGTGACTGTAATCTTCTCTTGATCTTCGGGGACGATTACCACTTGGTTGTATCCGAAGTACCCATCCAGAAAGTAGAAGAACTCCTTGCCGACCAATATTTCCAGCGCTTGATCAATAAATGGCAAGGGAAAGCGGTCCTCCTTTGTTGTGACATTAAGGCAATGACAATCAATACATACATGCCAGGATGTAAGTACTCGAGTAGAAATCTCCTCTCCTCTTTTATTTGTAACCACGATAAGCCCTGATTACTTCAGAACCACATGTAGAGGGCTCACCCATTTTGAATCTGAGATGGGATAAATGAAGCCTGCATCACACCATTTCGTGATTTCTTTCACGACTACATCCCACAAATTTGGGTTCAATCTTCTTTGAAACTCTTGAGATGGCTTGGCATCTTCTTCCAAGTAAATATGGTCATGGTATGAGCACAGAGCAGGATTTATCACGCGGAGGTTTGATATGTGCCAACTAAGTGCCTTGCAATTTTTCTCTAGAACCTCGAGAAGTCGAGATTCTTGATCCAGGGTCAGATAATGACCGGATACATATTCTACACCCGCAAGGTAGGCATATTTGAGGCATGTTGAAATGGGATTTAATTATGGTTCTGATCTGGCCTACTTCTTGGTCACTTTGGAAACCAAACTGGTGGGTGGATGATATGCCAAAAATTTGGAGGTACTGCTCATCTCGTTGACTTGTGGTTCAACTAATAATGTGCTGAATAAATCTGCAATGAAGTCATCATATTCGGACTGGCATGGATCTTATTAATCAAATAGATGCATCGGTAATTCAGAATCTGTCTCCCAAGTTATATCGAAGCTTGATTCGACTATGCTTTCTAGGTTCTCCTCAAGAGAGAGCATTTCCAAGATGCATGTGTCATTCAAAGAGAATTTTATATCTCTGGTTTATGCAATAAAGTCATAGTCTGCTCTAGACGATGTTGCATGGCTTTCATCAGATACGACTTTCAGCTCACTGACCTTATCTATGGTAACTCTGTGGTTATTCGAGATGTACGTGATCTTCCTAGACCCATAGTCAACCACTTCCTCTGCAGTGCGCAAGAATGGTCGTCCAAGAATAATTGGGGCCTGAAGTAATGGTGCATGGGAGTCCATATCAAGTACTATAAATTCAATAGGAAACTACATGTCACGCACCTTTACGACAACTTCCAACAGACCTCAGGATTTCTTGATGGATCGATCAGAGAATTGAATGATCAAACGTGCCTGCTTGAGTGGGCCCAACCCCAATTCTTACAATAATGATGAGGGCATGAGGATAATGGAAGAGTCGATGTCAAACAAGGTTTGCTCGAAGACTTGATAAAAAATCCCGCATCTAATCGAAGGTGCTCCTTTGTTTGGCTTCTTCTGAGGGAGGTAGCTGATGGTTGCAATTGTACCCATGTGAGGATGTGCTTCTCAACTTGCTAGCATCTGTTGTTACAGTTCGACCGATGCTTGTTTGTATACGCTTCCTCCAATCCCTTCTTCACAACGAGCATGCATTCCATGGCTTGCATCAATGGTAACTCAACAATCAAATTTTTGAGAATATCCACAACACCTAGATCTGATAATGCACTTTTTCTTTTTGCAATATTTTTGGATTTTTCTATTGCAACAGGAAAAGGAATATTTACAGAATTGAAATCAAAAGCATTGTTCTTATTTACAACATAATTCTTGTCCACAATATCTTGTACATTTGGTTTGCAAAAAGGTGTATATTATGGAAACGACAACACTACTGCTGGAGGGCGTGCAACAACTACGGTCTCCACTCCGTCGGCTGGCACTGGAGCAACTACTGGTTCTAGCTCCTCCTTGGATGGCACGGATTCACTTCGATTGTGATCTTATTTTTAGTCTTTTTTATTTTTTGATTTTTTGTTCTTTTTGTTGGAGATGGTGGTGGCTAATCGCAGGCATGGCTCCTCAACCTTCTTCTTCCTCAACCAAACATGTAGCTGGCACGACTGATGTAGAAGATGACGATTCATCTGATGAAGCTTTATTCTTTCACCTGGTACTAGCAAACGGAGGCAAAGTCCCACCGCTCCTTAGAGTAACAATTTTATATACAACAAAATTACTATCACTTGACTTTACATGCACAGATGGGGCATCACATTCTACCAGCTCTTTTCTCTTAAAGTTATTGGGGTTGGCTTTGACCTAGGCCGGTATTGGAGTTTTGGTGGCAGTCAGGTCGTCCGACTTCCTTGTCATATCTGCTAGACCCTTTACCAATTGAGCCAAGAAATCGAGGCTTGAGTTCACAGAAACTGCCTCGGAGGTTCTAGTTTGCTGCTCAAGCTAGTGTTGTTGGTGTGAAGATTGAGATGGGTGATGATGGTATTGATGTTGAGGGGGAGGAAGCTGATACTGATGCTAATATGGAGGAGGAGGAGGATATTGTTGTTGGGATACAGCCACATACTGGTGGTATGGCAGATGTTGATGGTATGTCAGCTGAGGGTACTGCTACAACTGTCTCCAATTATTGTGGTGCTGTGGAGACTAGTTATGATGATACTGAGACTAGGAGGACTGTGCAAAGCAACCACCTTGAGGTTGGTGGTACGACCGGTTGGCTAGTGACTGGCCCTGGGGTTGTCCAGCAGGATGGGACAACCATGTGTCATTGCTCCAGACACCGTTGACTTATTGGATTAGGGGTGGTGGCAGGAATGCTGGATTAGAAGATGGTAAGTAGTCTGGCTGGTAGACCACTATCTCTTGCTGCGACCGTGCCTGCTCGGGTGCCTGCACATAGTACACGTACTAGATCAGTGATTGTTGTGGATTGTGTTGAGGTAGTTGTGGAGGCAATGGTTCATCTTTCTTCTCAACAGGAGTATTTGACAATGGCATCGCCGACTGGATTGAGCTGATGGTGCTCACAAGCAGCTCAACTTCTTGGTGATTTGGTCCAGTTTATTCAAGTGTTGCATCTTCTGTTCGATCACATCGACTTCTTAAGATCCCGTGATCGCTTCTCGATAATGTCAACCTGCGAGAGATGGCCCCCAATGATGATGAGGTTGGACCTCTCATCTCTCTCTGCGTAAGATGCTGCCATGTTCACTGGCTTGTGGAGGACCTAGGGTTGTCTTTGATATGCACGGGATGAAGAGAGGCAGCCTCTCCTTCTCCCATTTCTTCAAAGATCTTCCAGACCACATCTTCGTCCTTGTTAAAGTGGGATCCTACACAAGCAACGTCGACTAATTTCTAGATCTTGACATTCAGTCCCTCGAAAAAGTGTTGGACAAAACTGATCTTCTGTATATTATGGAGGGGGCACTTCTCCTCCATCTCAGTAAGTTTTTCCCAGGCTTCATGAATGGATTCCTAGGTGGCCTGGGAGAAGTTGCTAATCCTGGCTCACATTTGATTGAGCCGATCGAGAGGGTAGAACTTGCGAAGGAATGCATATTTAAGTTCCTCCCGGGTCGTCACAACTTTTCCCACATGATTGACCTAATACATTTCCTTGTCTTGGAGACTGAAGGGGAACGTTGTCATCTTGACTACACATAGCGGGATGTTAGGGTAGTGTGTGGTTCTACAGATGCAAGAGAGCTACTACAGGTGAATGTACGATTCCTCTTTGGTGTTCCCATGGAATGAGGGTAGGAGTGCAAGGAACTGAGGCTTTAGCTCGAAATGAGCGTACACCGATGGGATGCAAATCCACTTGGTCATCTAGCTATCTATAGGATTGTATGTCTCTTTCAGCATCAGTTTGGGGTTCTCGTTCCTTGCCCCCTCTTCTTCTTGATCATCACAAGATCTTTCACCATACCCTCCTCCTCCTCCTCCTCCTGCTGGTTCATTCCTCATGACATTCAACATATCTTTAAATACGTTTTGCACGAGTGCCTGCTTAGTCAGTTGTTGCTGGATGGCTTGGATGGAAGCCAACAACTAAGCATTCACCTAATTCTGATATGGCATGGAGCCTTGCTCTGGTTTGGGAGGTTGTTGTCGTTTGCTCTTTCCTTGAGGAGCCATATATGGGTTTGAGTCTGATGAAATGAATTTTGGATTGGGATCTAGGACTGGCATTTATATGCAATGAAAGGGAATCTTAATTAGACCACTTGAATTGAATGCCAACTGAATGGATGAATCTGAGATTAGGGTCAATCCCAGATGGTAGTGAATGGAGTAAAAGATGTATATCGAAATCAGCCTCCATTACAGCGAGCATAAGTGGGACAAGAGTGGTCCCCGTTTATTAGGAGATAAAGGAGAATGGAAAGAAGATGAGGAGTCTAGAGATCAGTTTCCAAGGTCTGAACCGGGTTCTCGGGAACTGCCTCGAATTATTGATGATGTCGAGTCCATGGAATCGGTGTTGGTGTCGGCAGAGTCCCAACTAAACCATCCTTGGATCAACATTGTGAAGCAAAAGAGGATCGATGCGGGAAGAAGGATATGATGGCCAACGAGGAATAAAAAGGAGTGTAAAATAGAAGAAAGGCTCGAAACGAGCTGGGGGTCAAAGAGGAGGCACATATAACAAAATTTGCTTAGGTGCGCGGGGCTTGATATTTGAACCTTAATTAAGATTCATACAAATACAATACAAAATTGGGTTCACCAACGCAACACAATATGAAGCCGTAAAGGATCGACTATTATTATCTTTTCATTTTTAGAGTTATTATTTCAGGCATATCTTTTAACAAATGTATAACATGTAAGAATGTAGATGTCGAACCACAAAGAGCAAGCTACAAACAAATTATGTACAAATGTCCATTTTATTTCTTTCTGTGTGGCTTTTTTTATTTTTGATTTTTTGTTTGATTTTTAATTAAATTAATAGTTGAATATATGTATATGGTAACATAACAATAAGATAGATATAAATAAATATATGCACACACACATATAGTTAGGGATATAATAGAGAAAGACATAATCAAATACAAACAATGACTATTTTTTAAGGGTTTAAATTTTTTAGGTTTTTAATTTTAGTTTTTTAATTTATTTTTTATTGTAGTATACTCATATAGAATATATTATCACATAATATAAATATTATGATAATATATATGTATTCATATACATATAGGTAGTAAATCGTGTATATATGTATCAATAAATATTCTGAAAATCCGAGAAAAATATTTTTAAAGATTTTTATATTTTTATAATGTTTTTGTGTTTTTTCTGGAATTTCTACTTATATTTATGCATTTTTAAATAGTATGAACAAGGAATAGTTAATTAGGCTGAATGAGTTTTGGGTTTAAAATTAAAAACATAGTCCCAAAATTCCCAAAATCATTTTAACTATATATTATATATATTAACGAAAATTATAGAAAACAAATCACTATTTTTGGATTTTAAAATAATTTTGCTATTTTTTTATGACTTTTTAGGGTTTTTCAACTTTTATGATTTTCTTTTATCATTTTTATGTGATTTTTGATATGGAGTTAAGATATAACATAACACAACTCAGATATTTTTTGGAGTTTTCAAAGTGTTTTAATATTTTTTGGCATTTTTAAAGCTAAACAGGGAATTAATGCTCATTATTTGAATTTTAATAAATACATAAAAGCCAAGAAATGCATATTAAAAATCAGAGCATGAAAATATATCATCCAAGGCATTTACATGAATTTTTTCAAAATTAAATAGAAACATGAGGTATTTTTATAAATAAAAATAAACAAGTAAATAAAAATTAGGTTTTTATCAGTTGTGCCCCTCTGAAATATTGTAATTTCAATTATGTCACTCTATTTTTGGGAATATCGGTTATGCCCCCATCTTCTTATCATTCTATCACTTGTGATTCTCCGTTACTTTGGCCGTCAATAAGCTGAACTTAACCATGGTTTAATCAAACTAGGGTATAGATAAGAGGGGCAAATCTGGAAGAAAAATCAACACCTCCCTTTTACTCTTCCTCCCTCCTCTTCAACCTCCAACCCTTCCTCCTTATCCAATTACCTCCTCCTCCGGCCCTTCTCCTCCGTCATTCCCCCTCCATCCCCAAGGCTCGACCTATTCATCGTCACCATCACCTCCCCCCAAATGAGTGTGCTTCACCACCACGATGCAACCTAGCAAATGGAACAACGAAACCTTCAAGAGCATGACCTCATTACCTACCACATCCCTTATCATCCCCTGCCTGACCGCCTTGTCAGTGAAGAAACCTGCAATCATGATGATGCAGTTGTAGTGAGACGTTGTTGCAGCCTTGGGTGTCCCCATGGTCCCTGAGGAGAAGAGGATAACTGAGGTGTCATCCTGATGGATTAGAAAAATTGGAGAGCAAGTGGAGAAGTAGGGAGGCTGGGGGTGGAGGAGGGGGAGTCTAGGGCAGAGGGGGAGGAGGAGACTGGGGGCAGAGGGGGGACAGGGAGACCCAGGGGCCGAGGGGAGGGGGGAGGTGAGGAGCTCGGGGTGGAGGGGGAGGCGTGGGGGTTGAGGGAGGGGAGGAGGAGGATCCTACGACAAAGGAGGAGGAGGAAGTTGGATGTGGAGGCTGGGGAAGATAAGGTTGGGAAGGAGGGGAATGTGGAGGAGGAGGAGGACGACGATGAGGCCGGGGCAGGGGACAGAGAAGGAGGAGGATGATGAGTCTGGGGTGGACTAAAGAGGGAGGAGGAGGTGGCGGTCAGGGGAGGAGGCTGGGAGGAGGAGGAGGAGGAGACTGCAAGAGAGGAGGGAGTGAGGGTAGAGGATGGGGGAAGAGGAGGTGTGGGGGCAGAGGAGGCATGGCTGTGGGGGGAGGGGAAGAGCTCGAGGCGGAGGAGGAGGCACGAGGGCAGGGGGGAGCTGAGGACGTGGAGGAGGAGCAGGAGGCTAGGGAGGAGAGAGAGAATGGGGGATGAGGACAGGGGAGGAGGAGGAAGAAGAAGGGCATGACTTCTCTAACCTTTTTTTTCAATTTAGTTCCTCTTGTGTCCTTTAGGTTAACGTCCGTTTGTGTTGGATATGGAGGGACACTAACTCGAGGGACACAAGTGATATAATGGCAAGAAGTCGGGGGTACAATTGATATTCCCAAAAGAGGAGGGGCATAACTGAAATTGCAATATCTCAGAGGTGCACAACTGATAAAAATCCTAAAAATGTACTGGTAGGGACCTATTTGCAATAAACACAAAGTATACATGCATTTTAGAATCCTTTCACAAAATTCAAGGACATCCATGCAATTTTCCATAAAATTCATAAATTAAACATGACCGGTAGGGCATTTATGCAAATAGTCAAAAAAATTAGGTTCTCTATATAATCTATCCATATAATTTAGCACGTAATATACAATTTATATGACTAATTCTAAATGCAAATTTCTACAAGGGTATTTTTGTAAATTACCCACCTTACGTGGGAGGACTACGCGATGTGAGTTGGCACGGACATACATGTAAATAACCAAAAATGTGAGGAATCTTTTGCAACTTTTACACATTTACTGACACTACAAATTATATTAATAGGGCTCAAATAGAAATATACAAAGATGGAGGGGTAGAGTGAAATTTACCCCTTGTTTGCATGTTGATGAACATTCAGATGGGCATCACTTAAGCGATGAACGACCTGGATGGACCGATACTGCTACGGTGATGGGCGCGCGAGATTATATGTGGCCCCAGATCTGACGGTGTAGGGGGGCCAAGATCGGACGGTATCTGCTTCTTCTGTAGTGGGTTCTTTATTCAACGGTTCTAGAGTATCCTGGAAGAACATTCCAAGAACAACATTGTGCGTGGCTTCGATCCGCTCCTCTTCTCTGCTCCGAGATCCTCCTGAGCTGTTGAGATGCTCCATAGGATCACCTTGTTATTCCACAACTGGAGGATGCATCAAAAGAGTCTAGGCCCTATTAGAGGGGGGCCTGGAATGTCGGGCACATGGGGCAGGAGTTCTAAACTGTGAATGTGCTCAGATGCCCCTTATACAACATGCAAAGATGTGAAAAGGCACCACGAGACAAAGGCGAAGAGTCATGGGCCTTTATTTGTGGATTTCGAAGCAAAATGGGGTGAGATGGACGCACTTCGGCGATAGATGGTGGAGAAGCACATATTTGTTGATCGGGGGGAGATTAGGTTGGAGGAATGGTTCCAGATGATGTGGAAGCAAATAGGAAAGGAGATGGGGCGAAATGGAAGTCGGAACAAGCTGATTTCACAGTGAATCACAATGGTCGGAGCTCTGGAGCTCAGACAAACTAGTTAACCTAATCAAAACTAATTCAACAATTAAAACACATCATAAAATGCATAAAACTAATCCTAAGAGATAAAGCTACCTAGAAATGATAAAATGGCGCAGCTCATACCTGGTTGTGACACCAGGTAGCAGTGGTAAATGAAGAGCTGTCGTTGACCTCCTCTCTTCCTTCATTGGCTTTGCAAACACCTTGGGATACGCATGCTGTCACTAGGGGCACTCACACACGAAGGGGCTGAAGGATTTCAGGCTCGAAGAGGGATCAAACGGGGAAGGGAGGAGGAGAGGTTTTATTTATAGACATGGCGTTGGTCCTTATTGATGGAGAGATTGCGGCTGAATCGAGGATCTTTGATTTGATCTTTGTCTAGGGCATGATTTAAGTATGTTCTATCTCCATGAAACGTGCATCACGCCTAGCCAAGGCATCATGAGCGCTAGTGGAAAAAGGACGAAAACCAAGGTCCTGACAAACTAGTGATTTAGGGGGGGAGAGAGAGAGAGGAAGTTGTTGACCTGGAGTCAATGGGTGGCGGGCTATGATTGGTCCACATAAGCCACTACATGATAAAACAACCTAGAAAATAAGAGATAATTATAAATAAAATAATAAATGAATTAATTAAATTTAAGTTATAAAATAAAAAAATGTTTACTTTTTTATATAGTATTTTAAGAGATTTGTATCTATTTAATTTATTACAAGTTACTTTTTAGGGTTTATTTATAGGTATATTGACCTATAATTTGTATAATTTATTTTTATTTTGCATTTTGATTTATTATTTTATATACATAATAATGTATTTATAACTTATTTAAATATAGTTAAATATATTTTTATTGTTTTTTCCGTGGTATTTTGTACAATTAACTAAATATACATACTTATTATATAGGTGTAAGTGTTGTATACTCATCTATGTATTTATATAGGCTATTTTATTTTTGTATTTTCGTTATGGTTTTATTCTATTCTAAATATGTAAAAAATTATAAATAATATTTACATATTTATAAAAAATACAAAATTATAAAAATTATAAAGAATAAATAAAATGAATATTTTATTCAGGTAAATTATGCAATATGGGTCCAAAACCTAACTTTCACACATTAACTCCAAATTAAGCAAAACCACCTTCATTTAGTAACCAATTAAAAGTTATATACAAATAACATTATTTTGATGCATTTTGAGTTTTTATTGAGAAGATATGGGTCTGGAAAGTTTGTATTTTGGCTTTTATTTTTGGTGTAAAATGTACACAGTATATTATTTTTGTTTGACGTAAATTTGGTATTTTTCTATACATTTTTATATACAACTTTCATGTACAAAGCTTCTTGATTTGATAAATAAAGAATAAAGAATAAAATAGCTCCCAATAATGAGATGAATAAATAAATAGGGTTTGATTGGATTTTTGACCCTTATCTCCCCCTACTTTATTCCTTATCGACCAAATCAATTCTTGACATGGTCTCAGTGTTTAGGGTCTTAAAATATCTTTGGAATTTTATTCTTTTTATTTTCTTTTCTTTATTCTTTTATTTTTTGCTTTATAATAATTATACAATAAATAATGAATGTTAATTTATATAGGGTTTAAAGGCCAAAATGAAAGAATAAAGGTGATGAAATGGAGATTCATCACCGTCTTCCAAGGTCCCTTCACTTCCTGGACCTCCCTAGACTCATGACCTTTTTGAGTGCAGGTTCACTCACTTCGAAGATGATCACAAACCGACCGATCCCTTCCTCTATTCCCTACTCATCGAGGAAGACCTTCTCCTCAGAGAGGTTGATTTGAGTTCAACGGGCTCTTCTAATTCGAACCCATTTATTGATGAAGGTTTTCAAGAAGATTTATTCAACATGCCTCCCAAGAAACAGAATGATGATAAGGAACAACATGAGGACACCATGTAGATGATATCAGCTAGACTTGTTGGATTTGACCAGCAGAATGCCTTATTCAGAGCTCAAATGGGAAAATCGAACGTAGAGGTTGACACAACTATGGGTGCGACCCACAACTGGGACAGTATGGAATGAAACATTTCCTGAGTCTCGTAGAGCTAGAGGTTGAATATGAGTTGAAGCTGCAGTTCTTGAATTTTCTGTCCCACTTTAATGGGAATGCCAACGAGGAACCTTATACATTCCTAAGGGACTTTGAGCTCGTTTGTGCTAAACTTAGTCACTATAGGTTAGTTAAGATTATATTAGGCTCACGACTCCGTCGTTTACCTTAGAGGGTAATGACTCCCCAATTCATCACCTTTATTCTTTCATTTTGGCCTTAACTCCCTATCTAAATGCATGTATATATCATTAATTTGTGAAAAATAACACTTAATAAATCACACAAAACACTGTACAAAATAATGTATAAAATATTGTATTTCATACCAAAATAAAAAAATAAAAGAAAGAAAAGAAAAAGACTGAAGTGTCAAAGACACTGAGTGACCCTAGACCCCGAGACTCAGCCATCATGATGACTTGGTCGACAAGGAATAAAGTAGAGGGAGATATAGCAACAACCAAAAACCACACAAAATTCGTAATTCTTTTAGCCCAATAATTCCATTTTAGGACCCATTTTATTTTATTATATGTATACCCTCATATCAATAAACACTCAATATAAATATTGTATATAAAAATACAAAGAAAAATACAAAATTGATTTCACTTAAAAATAATACATAATGTGCCGAAGACATAAAAAAATAAAAAAGTCGCAAAGAAAACTTTACAGACATGTATATTCTCCACACGTATTCAAAATTGACAAAAATCACCTTCATTGTTCATAAAATAAAATTAGATATATAATGAATATGGTTTCATTCAATTTGGAGTTAAGATGCAATATGTTTTGGGCTTGTATTGTATATAATATTCAATATATTTATTCTTTACAATTTTAAATTTCTTATATATTTAATAAATATGTAAAAATTATTTAAAACACATCTATATAATTAAAATAAAATAAATCCATCAAAAATTAAATAAAATAAATAAATCTATAGGATATATAGCTAAAGTATACATATAATATACTTATATACTATACGTAAATAACTAATTAAGTATATAAATAAACTCAAAAATAAAAAAATATCCAAATATGTAATTAAATAAGCTATAAATGTATAAAATACATTTATATAATAATAAAATACGTAATACCAATTTAAAATAAAATATATAAATACTGTATATTAACATATATATATATATATGTGCCTGTGAATATTAACATGTTATAAATGGCCTTGTAAAAATAAATAAAAATGCCCTAAAAATACTATTAAAATAAATTACTATTAAATATTTATTTTACAGGATTTTTAGCCTTGGAATTTTCTGATTTATCCATGTGGACCAACCAGAGGTCGAGAAAAGTTGACTTGGGTCAACTGTACTCTCTCCCCTAGTGACCCTATCAGACCTCGGTACCCCCTCTCTTCTCCATTTTCTTGGAGAAATCCCACTGCTCAAGGTGTCCCGATTTCTTCACCACTCACGCACCCCTCACTCATGAAGGATATGGAATAATCTTCAAGCGCATCATGGAAGCATGAAGATTGTATCGTATATAATCAAGAGAGACTAGTCACACTAGTTGCTCGGCGCAGCAGAATTTAAAAAAAATTCATGCGATGAAATCAGATGATCCAAGAACACTTCGTGGATTGTTTCATCTAAACAACATAATATGTAAAGGAATACCTCTTGTAGCGTGTTTTCTACTGAGTCTCTAAGAGAAGAGACCTCTTGTCTCAAGTCTGATCTAAGGAGGAGATGCTTGCGAGCACGTGGATGAATCACGTTATTCTCGCAATCCAAGCAGTTGATCCAAGCAAAGAACTCCTGATCTCGTCGCACGAGATTGTACGTCTTCTTCATGAGCGAAGCATTCCAAGGACGACAGAGAGTCTAGGGCAGTCAAAGCGAAAACACAACGGCGATGCGACGACGATAGTGACTTCCCTAGGGTTTAGGTGGACGACCACCCAAAGAGAGAGATAGAGAGGGTGTGAGTGAAGGGAGAGAGATATTGATGTCACAATAGATGTTGTAAATTGAAGAGTAAGGAGTCCCTCTTCTTACATAGTATTTTGGAAGGCCATGGATCACAATCCATGGGCTTCACGAAATCAATGGATGAGATTGATTCGTGCTTCTTTCAATGGCCAAAATTTTATTGGAAAAACACAACAACAATTAATTTAATTTAGATTAAATATATATATTTATAAATAAATATAAATTAATTTTAAAATTAAATCAATCAAATATGGAGATAATAGGATGGAGATTACACTCTCTCATGTAATAGAGTGGACGATCATCCTTTCCTAGTAGGATTGGGTGGTTGTCCACCCTTCCAACATGGAAGGATGGATCTCATGCAATCTCATGAGATTGCATTATTTCTTGGAAATCTCCATGATTCACAACAACAATTATTGTACATTCAACAAAAATAATTCATAATTATTTTGTGAATATTGCAATCTTGCTATTGGAAATTTTGTGAATCACATTCACAAGACAAAATAAAATATGATTTATATTTTCTTTTAATTATGCAATGTGAATCCAATTCACACCAATAATTAATCAACAAATATAAATCATAATAGGCTCTCTCTAATACATTATAAATCACATTTATAATATATTATGAATAATTGGATAGTGTAATCCATATTATTCATGTCCATAATAATTAAATCACATTCAATTATATTAGATTATCTTTCTCATGCATTCAAATAATATGAATCAAATTCACATTATTCATGATAATTAAATCATATTCAAATATCCATTTCTCAATGCTTACATATAATTCAACAATGGAATTATTCTTGAAATCTTTCAAGAATAATGCACTTTCTTCGCAGAGACTTGGAGATAAGAACATGGCGATTGTACGTTCCACATATAGTAACTTGGATATCGAGATCACATCTCAAATCCAGATTCCACGGGCCTCTCATATATGCTTGATTAAATCAAGGCCGCAAACCTAATCATCTCATTGCATCTAAATCTCAGTTAGATCAATGTCCAATACTTGGACCAAGATCAGGTTACTTCTCTACTGAGAGGAGTCACTAAAATCTAGACCTGTTTCATCACTTCCTCAGAATGGATGCGTCATGGTTATACAATCATTTATGATCACATCACCATCAAGTATTCCTAACACCTGTACATCTTGCATATTGTAAGACCTATGATAAACCCAAAGATATAGATCAATTTTACACTGTCATCTTTAAGGCTTCATCATCAAGTTTCTCAATATTGGTCATTGACAATTGGTATCAATCATATGCTTTCCCAAAGCATATATTATACCTACAAATTCATGTCATGCTTCCAAAGCATGACGACCACGCATGGAATTTGATCGGTTCAAAGACCTCATGGGTGAGCTCATGTCTTCCGGTTCACAAGTGAACATGTATGATCCCTTTGAGAGATTGTATTACTCATATGCCGTCATATGCACACCAGCTCACTGGTATATATACCTTAGTTAGGTCGTCAACCTATTGGTCTGACAAATGTACACACTCAGACATATAGCAACACATCTATTTCCGATCTGAGGATGTGTGCCGATATCGTTACAATATACGGCATAGGACTTTAGTTATCTCGATCTTGTTAAGTCAACCCTTTGATCTAACTAATCTGACACGTCTGAATCTTCGTTCCCATGCAGAGGACCTGCATCAAGAGGTCGGTCAGATATCAGCCTAATGAGAAGGATTGCCATCTCCTACTCAGGCTGGAGATCATCTCTTAACAATCATTTGACGGTGCTTGATGAGTCCTCAATCTAACTCCTTAGATATTCATCAAAGAACCAGCCTCTATGATTCAATTATTGAATCAACAACTGTATGATCATTAAGATGGCCATGTTGCATAACCCTAACTGTAAAGAGGAATCTTATAGTACATTCATTCATTTAATCTCAGAAACGGAGTGAAAAGAATCAATGACTTTTATTGATAAATAAAATATTACAATAACAATTATTATAAGAATGGTTCGCCTTGGGCTCACATGGCTAACAACTCATCCATCACATCGCATATAAACTTACCTTCTTCGCCATTTTTGCGCACTTAATTGCTCTTAGATTCTTAGCTCCTCAGTTCCCTTATGCGACTTCCACCCGGTGACAACAAGTGGTTCTGCTGAACTGCAGTAAGGAGGAGGCACGGAGGAGCTAGATCCGACCATTACCGGAGTTCTTCTCCATCAATTCTTCCTCCTTGGACATCTCTAGGTAATCATTAGTCACATATTTCATTTTCGTGCCTTAATTTTGTTTTTGTTTTGAAATTTAGGTTAACTAAAAAACCCCCATTTGACCTAGAGCTCGAGCTCCATGCCAAATTCATATGTTTCTGCCAGTATACCACCCCGCTTTCCACTCCATCTCGTACCCTCATTTTCTCCACCTTGTGCCCATTTTTTCAACCTGGATCCTACTCGAATATGGTGAATACAAAGTTGCTCCTTCACCTTCGTCGGAGCTTCATCGCCCTCCATTCTGCGTAGCTACCGGCTTTACATTTCTGGTCGAGGACTCTCGCCTTAAACCATAGATTATTTTGGTGTAGGAACTGTGCGCCGATAACACCCCTAGTCCCATCTAAAGATCTAGGTGGATGGAGAAGAACAAGACCCCAAGTCCCATTCGAAGGACCTAGAACGTTTCAGCGCACACATGTAGGTACGAAGGAACTCCAGGGATGTTTTGGTACCATCGACATGGCGTTTGGGTGCTGGATGGAGAAGAACACAATGATCGAAGCTCAGTTCCAACGTGTTCTTGGCATGTTCATCTAGAGTCTTTGAATACCATCTAATCAAGACTCGGGCCCAGATCTAATCCGGGCCCTTCGTTCAAGTTGAAGTAATACACGCTATCAACTATAGGATCAGACACGTGGCAGCTCAAGAACGACCTGATCAGGGGACTTTAAAAGGGAAATTATAAAAAAGCCCTCCACCTTTTTGCAATAGTTAAAATCCTTCTAAATATTTAAGAATTTAATTTTTATATGGAAAATTTCACTAGAACCCTTGGTTATATTGGATATTACACCTAGGTCAACTCACATGGTCCCCCAAGTGAGTGGCCAAATTGTAATTGTATACATGTTTCAATATTTCTGCCTAATATACAAAAGTTGCGTTTCAGTGTAAAAACTTGTGGTATTTTTGCATGTTTCCCCTCACATTTTATTTATATTGCATAAATGCCCCTACCAACTTGTGTATTTATTTATTTGCATTTTATTTTTGTATAAATAGTTCACGTGCTCCAAATATTATGCAAAAATAGAGGAAGATGCCTGATTTTATGCTCATTCACTCCATGCATTTTCTTTAGAATATTATTTGCATTTTTCATTTATTAAAAATCAAAAGGACCCTTTTTATTCCTTATTTAGATATAAAAATACAAAAAATATGAAACCTGTTTTAAAAATTCCAAAAAAATTAGGTAAATTTATTATTTTTTATCACTTTATACTAAAAATAAGAAAATATAAAAAAGGAAATTAAAAAGTGAAAACACTCTCTAACCTTGGAAAACAAGAAACAATTCTCCAAAATTCCAACAGTGTTATATTCTATATTTTCATATATACATATTACTATATATAAAAAATAGTTTTGAGAATTTTCGAAACTACAATATATTTTAAACCTCAAAAGAGTTCGATATATTTATTTATCCCTTGATTCGGACTATTTCAAACTTTAACAATACATAAAAAATTGAAAAATCCCAACAAGTCAAGAAAATAGAAGAAAGTTAAAAACTAAAATAAAAAATTATTTTAAAATTTAAATTATATATATTTATAATTATAAAAGCATATATAGTGTATATATATAGTGTAGATATACATATCTACCCTTATATACTTAATATCAATACTATTAATTATAAAACACTTAATATATTTTAAATCCTTTCGAAAACAAAAAGGATTGTTTTTATTAGTATTTTATGAATTTTATATATACATATATTATTATATATACTATATATTATTTATGAGGGTTGATCCTATGAGAGCCAAAAATTGTGGGAGCATGAGAGTAGTGAGTCTATACCATTAGATTCTGCTGATTGATTGAAGGAGAGAGATGAGCAGAATCTAATGGTCTGGAATCACTGCTCTCATGCTCTCACAGTTTTTGTATCTCACAAGATCAACCCTCATTATTTATATCATACATACTACATTATATATATTAGATATAAAAAAAGGAAAATAAAAATTAGAAAAATATAATAAGAAAATAAAATTTGAAAATTGAAAAATATATAAAATAAAAATATAAAACAATCCAAAAAAAATAAATATTCCAAAAACTCTACAAAAAACACTATGTACATAGCAGAGATATATCTACATACACACATTATTTAGAGATAAATAATTGCTATACCCATTTGTTCTCTGTGTTCGATACCCTAGACATAACCACTATACACTTATTTATAGGGTTATAATAAATTGTGACTCCACATTGCATTGCATTGTTTTATTATTCATATTGTGGGTTAATTGTTATTTGAATTCGGGTTTAATGAGCGTTCTCCTCAGCGACAATGTTCTCACCTTGTGTAGAACACTAGACAAGCTTAGAAATTCGATTCAACAAATGGCATCATTGTCGAAGAGCAACAGATAATGTAGCACAGTTTGTATATATTTATCTGTATATTATTTTTCTTTTATTTCTTTTTTTATATATAAATGTTTTATTTGCTTCTGTACAGTTTCCTTTTGTTGAATTTCTTGCGAGGGACCGCGTGACAAAGGTGACTTCTTAGGAGGTTCGTGCACCTGATCCGCGAGGAGATTGGCTCATTCTCATGTTGAGCCAATTAGAGGGAGTAGGAAAGAGAGATAGAGAGAAGAGCAGATCTTAGCATATTCTTTTATTTTTATGAGAGAGATTTTAATTTTTTTGTAAACTAATTGTAATAACACAAGTATTTGGACTTTTGGATACTTCACACTTTACGAGATTCAATGCCCGAGTGATTGTTCACCTGGGGGTCTCGTCGGATTTTTCGTATTTTCTTGTTTTTTTTATTTTTCACACAATTTGAGTTTCCCCCTTATTTTTATTTGTTTTCTGTGATTGAGACCATAGACTTATGATTGATTGACACGGTAACTAGGTTCAAAGACTAATTAGAATCATGTGCTTACAATATGCTTGAACTTAGTCAAATTATTTTTTTGCTTACTTGAATTTGAAACTGAGCGTCCTGTGAGACTCTATACAGTGCCAGCAAGATCTGTTGTAGCAGACACCGAAGAGTCTCCAAGATCAGATCTTTGGGTTTCTTTCTAGGTAATCGACATTTGGTTTTTCACGTCTAATAACAATTCCTAATTAGGACGATTTCACCATTTTGCATATCCTACATGTAGTGTAAATATTCAATTCTTCCTTGCATCCTGCATGGAGAGAGCTGTGAAGAACTGTAAATCTTGTTACTTTGCATGCATCATTTGATATGAGGGAGATAGTTACACCCCAGTATCCACTTGCACAGCTTTCCTGTTATCTCCCTCCATTTTTTCTAACCTAGGATTAAAAGAAAATACAAAAAATCGATAGGTGCTTATTATGAAAATACTCAAAAAATTCAAAATACAAAAATTAAAATAAGGGGATTGCTAATAACACTTTGACCTCAATTAAAAGCTATAGTAGACATCATTATTTTGGGTTCATAAATCCCTCATTGTTTTCCGGTAAATTTCAGACAGATTAAAGCGCAACCCTTAAGGATTAGAGACCAAATCCTAATTTTTAGCTGCCTTGATTATCACCTGAGGTAGCGAAGAATTGGCGCTTCTATCGTACATAAGAGAGTAGGGCCTTATCGATGACGATGTTCTCGCCTTATGTAGAACATCTGACTTGGTTTGAAGTATTGAGCATATGTAATGAATATCCATTTCATCACCTTTTTTCTTTCATTTTGGCCTTCATTCCCTAGCTAAATACATGTAAATGTCGTCATTTTGCATAAACTAACATTCATTATTATTGTATAAATATTGTATCAAATACATTGTTTAAAGACAAAATTAAAAAATAAAGAAAATAAAATAAAAAAGAAATAAAATGTCAAAGGTATTCTATGACAGTAAACCCTGAGACCTAGGCATCATGATGACTGGGACAAGGAATAAAGTAGGGGGAGATAAAGGTCAAACAGACAATAAACACCCTTCATTTATTCTTCAATAACGTATTTAGGACCCATTTTCTTCTTTGTTATTTATACTCAAATAAATAAATTTATAAATTAAAATTGTAGATAAAAATACAAAGATAAATACAAAATTGATTTCATCTAAAAATAATATACATTGTTCATTCTACGCTATGCATAAGATTCCAAAACCCAAACTTCACAGATGCATATCTTCTCCATAAATACTCAAAATGCATTAAAATCACTCTAATTGTATATAACTTTTAATTAGCTATTTAATGAAGGTGTTTCATTTTAATTTGGAGTTAAGATGCAAAAGTTATGTTTTAGATCCTTACGATATACACGAATAAAATATTCATTTTATTTATTAGATATATTTATATTTTTATAATTTTTTAAATGTTATTTATATTATATGTACATAATTGGAATAAAAGAAAACTACTAAAAAACTAAAATAAATAAATGTATAAAATATATAGATGAATATACTAAACTAATACCTATATAATAAATACACTTATTTATTTAAGTGTACAAATAATCTCAGAAAAATACAATAAAAATATATTTGTGTACATCTAAATAAATTATAAATATATAAATTATGTATATAAAATAATAAAAATAAAAATACAAAACAATAATAAAATACACATATAGGCAAATATACTTATAACTATACAAGTAAATAATAATTCATAATAAAAATAACCTTATTAAAATAAATGAAATAGGGATAAAATACTACAGAAAAATAGTAAAAATTTTACATTCTGCAACCTAAAATTAATAAATTCATTTACTATCATTTATTGATTTTATTAATAATTTCCCCGTGGAATTTTCTGGTTGGTCCATGTGGACCAATTAGAGCACTCCTCGTGTTGACCTGTGATGAGCCGAAATATCCCACTATCTCGATCAGGTAAAAATAATTACTCAAAGGGTCGTTGCGACCCGGATCGAGAAATAAATCAGCTCAACAAGAAAAAGAGAAATCATACCACCAATCAGAGATATAAAACAAGAGATGCAAAAAATAGTGGCCCTGCCTACGAGAGTAGCCTGGTGTAGCACCCAGGGTCGGATTCAGGGAGCACGAATTGGCCTTGCGGCCTACGAAATAGTCAAATCAAAAATCAAGCAAAAATAAATATTTTTGATGGTTTTTAAATATTTTTATATTTTTTGGAATTTTTATAATGAAGGAAAATAAAGAAAAAGCAATACATGCAATTTCAACCAATTATTTCAACACTAAAAAATGGTCCAAAAATTCAAACAAAAATATTTTTATGTTTTAGAGGTTTTTAATGTTTTTGGTGAATTTTTGAGATTTTTTTGATTTTTATAGAATTTTCTAAAAATCAAAGAAGATAAAAACACAAGTAAACTGTCCAGTCAGGCTTGAAAGATCAATTTAAAATATCAAATTGATATATAAAAGCCTGAAGGTAATTTTTATGAAAAATACAAACAATAAATAAAATTCAGGAAAAGAGTTTATTATTTGTGGAAATTTCTACAGTTTTTTAGAATTTTTATGAAATTTTAAGTGTTTTTTAATTTTTATGATTTTTATAAGTCCACAAATAACCAAAAATGCAAAGAAAATCAAGCACAACAAAACTTACGAAATTTATTTTTTTTAGATTTTTTAAAAGAGTTTTTATATTTTTTTATGATTTTATAATCTGGACAGATGTAAAAATGGTTGTTTTTGAATTTTTAAAAATATAAAAATGACTAAAAAATGTACCCAGAAATTAGGGAAAATTTTGCACAATGGCAGGAGCCACGTATCCAATTTTCACGCAATTTGGGTTAAGTTTGATATTTTATTTAAATCAAAAAGAGGCTGACAGTGCACAGGGACCTATATGTCATAAAAACATTCTTTGGGAACCAAACAGTAACACTGCAGAAAAGCTCAGAGCCCAAAGTGCAAAAATCCCAATAACTCACGCGTAAGGCATGTGGTCCAGGCACGGAGGGACCTACTTGCAATTCCTATTTTAAAATATGCAAACAATAACACACAAGAACTGTAGGGTATATAATGCAATTTAACCAAAACCTCACATGTCAATGCACGTGGACCACATATAGGAGGACTGAAAAATAAATAGAAAGAACATAAAGGTCTGATGTGCAATTTGTCCAAGATAAAAACAACTACTTAAAATATTTACAGGATTAATTAATAAAAACAGAAGAAAGAAGGGCCTAAGGGTGAATTACCCTTTATTAACTCGGAAGGTTGAGGATTGGCCACGTGGATGATCTGACGGTCGCAGGAGATGTGCCAACCCTTCGTCTGGATGGACGGCGAGGAGGAAGCCACGTGGAGATCGGACGGTGATGGATCGAGGGCTCCTCCTCGTCTGAATGAACGGTCCTGATCAAGCCTCCAAAGGATTTGACGGTCGCGGGGTTCCTCAAATGGATGGATCGGATCGATTCTGGAGCGTCGGGGAAGATCCGACGACGACTGAGGATCCTAGAAGAACACGACTCCGGCGAACTTCGCCGGAGCACCACGGGTGCGCTGGACCTCCTCGGGGGCTGCAAATGTGTGGAACAGAATCGCCAAGGCCCCCCATTGATGGTGGACTCCTCCGATGAAGCCGAGAAGATCCGACGAGCCCCGGCGGCAAAGGCGGAGCTGGAGCTCTGTGCCTAGATGTTCGGGCCCTCAGATGGGTCTCCTTCGACCTGCAAAATAGCACGAGACGACTCCTGGGTCGAGGGCAAACTGCCTCGACCCGGTGAGAGGTGGAATGGGTGCATGGATGAGTCGGGTGGATGACCTCCGGTGAGGCGACAACGAGGGAGGTCGAGCTACCTGCTCCGGGGCGAGACAGGGGGGAGTAAGTGGGTGCAGAACGTGAAGAGGGGTCTCACGGAGATGATGGCATCGTCCGATGATCAAATTGATGAGTGGAGTGAACGGAATCTGTCGGAGACGGTGATGGGTCGATTTGGGTGAAATCAGAAATTGAAGAAAGATAGGAAGAATCGAGTCTACCTGATGAGTGGAATCGACTGGGGATGAGCTCGACGAGCTCTGGGTCGTCGCCTCAAGGGTCGTCGGGGTCTTGAGGCTCGGGCGCAGCTCACGACGGCGCACGACGGCAAGAAGACGCTAGATCAGTGGTGCATGCTCTCTCTCCTCGCTTCAACACCTTCCTCGCGCAGCTGTCACTCTGAGGAGTCAGGTGGAGCTCCTGGGACGAAATGGTAGCGCCAAAGATAATGTGAATTGTGCGGCGGAGCTGGAGATATATAGTGTGAGGGGTCTGGCTAGATTGAATCGGGTATGGACTCATGAAGCACGAATCCCTATTTTCAATCCCAGGCGAGGGTCTCTAATGAAGGAGGATCAAATGGAGCCCGGGGTTTGGGTATTTGGTGGTCGAATCGAGCGGGGAAAAAGTTGAGAAATCGGGTCTCACGCCCAGATCCGCAAAAAGAGGGTCCGCGGGGGAGAGTTGACCGGGGGTCAACAATCCCCCGTGGACCAATGGGAATTCATATTTTATTAAATACTTGATAATTCAATAAAAAATAATAAATGAATTAATTTCGAAAAACTTAAAACATGAAAATTGTTTATTTATTTTTAAATTTATTTTTAGTGATATTTATTTATTTTTGTGAAATAAAAATAATGTATTTACAATATAGTATTATTATATATAGGTATATACAATATGTATTTTTAATTTTTGATTATTTATTTTTATAAAAATTATTCGAATTTTATATTTTATTTATTTATAGAATAAAATTTGGAACAAAAGTGTATTTTTTATTTTATTTTCATTAATTATTTACAAGGGTCAAATAAATAGTTTTATTTATATACATACATGGTATATATACAAGGTTGGGAATTGATTTTATTTTATTTCTTTTTATTTCATTTTTATTTTTTCTAATTTTTATTTTATTTATTTACACCATGAATTGTAGAATGTAAATATATTTTTATTGGTTATTTATTTATTTATTTATAAATATATATATGTGTGGTTTTATATACAAGGCATATATACAATGATGAAAGGCATTTTTATTTATTTTTATTTTTGTTTGTTTTTCCCAATTTTATTTTAGTTTAATATTTACAAATAAATACACACCCATTTTATGTTTATTTGGAGGAAAATATTTTATTTATAAACAAAGGTATATGTACACAAATATGAGCTTCCCTATCTCTCTCTACTTGGGTTCTTTTGCGGTCAGGCCCATGCTGAGCCCTCCCTTGGGATTAGGTCGCTCAATATTTATTCTAAATATCTCCCTCTTTTTCTTTTATTTCTTTATTCTTTTATTTATGCACAAAAACATGCTAATTATTCATTTTTACACAATGCATGCTTTTTTGTAATTATTACTATTTACAACTATCTACATGTGTTTTGCATAGGTTTTGTAGCTAAAATAAAAGAATAAAGAGTGATGAATAGGTATTCATCAACCTGCGCCACCACCCTGTCAAAACCCAAACATTTTCCAATTTTTCTGCTTGATCTCATGATGCTTTGACTAGGCGTGATACACATTTCAGGGATATTGAACATCATTGAATCATACCCTAGCCAAAGATCCAACAGAATGCCCTTGAATATGTGGAAATCTCTTGATCAATAAGGGTCGTTCTCCATGTCTATAAATAAGCACTCTCGACCTTCTTGCCCATTTTGATCCTTGTTAGAGCTCGGTAACTCCAATCTGTGTGCGTCAAGTAAGTTCCTAGTGACAACAGGAACACCCTCGAGGTGTCGGTGAGGAGAAAGGTGATGACCGAAAAATTCACAAGCTCTAACTATCGAGCCAAGGTAAACGAATTCGGTGTCGTTGCGAGCCGAATAGAGAGACTCAGTCAATCAAGAAAAATCAGGAACCACCAAATTGAAAGATAAATCATTGAAATCAAACAACGATCCTCGCTATTTTATTAACCTGGTATAGTGACCAGGGTCGAACTCAAGGAGCACGGGATGGCCGAATCGGCCTACGAAGTAGTCTAAAGATAAAATAAAGAGAGAAAATGTTTTTGGTGGATTTTAAATATTTTTAATTTTTTGTTTTTTTAATTATAAGGAAAATGTAAGAAAATGGGTACAAGAGCAAATTCAACAATTTATTTAGACATCCAAAAATGCTCAAAAAAATTCAAATAAATTTGTTTTTATGTTTTTTATATTTTTAAGTGTTTTTGGTAATTTTATGGGAATTTTTCAATTTTTATTTGATTTTATAAAAATCAAGAAAGGGGAAAACAATGGATCAATGTGCAGTCAGACTTGAAAGGCCAATTAAAAATGTCGAAATACGTGTTCCACGTAGACAGAGACAAAAAAGCAAATAAAATAAACATAGGGTCCAAAGTGCAAATTATCCTAATTAAAAACAATGCACTAAAATATTTACAAGACTATTCTATAAATGCCAAAAGAGAAGGGGCCTAAGTGAAATTTATCCCTATTATTCAGATCTGACGTACGAGGGGAGTCCACGTGCTGATCGTACGGTGGAGAACTGCGGTTACCCCTTCGTTGATCGACGCTCCAGATGGAATCCTGAGCTCGATCCAACAGCTGATCGCGACCCTCAAATGGATCTACGTCGAGAAGCGCTCCACGGATGGACGACTGATATCAAAACTGGCGGAGGGGGGTCGATTGGACAAATTCTGGAGGTCCTCCAAGAACTCTTCACCGATGAGGTTCGCCGACTCGATGCGCACGGCGGAGGGCCCCTCTGGAGCTGCTGAGATGGGGAAGAGAACGCCTACGCTAGTCCGCAGCTGGTGGCGGTCTCCGATGAGGCCGGGAGCGACCGGAGTGCTCCGACGACGAAGACCACCTGAAGCTTCTGCTCCTCGATGTTAGGATCTCCAGATGAGGTCCTTCTAGCTTCAAACCTGCACAGGAAGCTTCCTGGGTCGAGGGCAAATTGCCTCAACCCATTCGCGGGTGAAGGGGGTGGTCTGGTGAGGCGGAGCGGAGGTCTCCGGCTAGGCGATGGGGATGGGAACCTGAGTTCCTTCTCCGGGGCGAGTCAGGATGATCGGATGGGTGCAGAATGTGGGTAGAGGTCTCGTGAATGTGAATCGGGGGTCGGATGATCAAATGGGTGAACAGAGTGAGGTGAATCGGCCGGCGAAGGCTGACGGCGCAATTTGGGGAAAATATGAAATTAAGCTAACCTAAGGGGTATCAGGGGTACCTGACGACTGAGATCGACTGTGCTGGAGGTCAGGGAGCTCCTGGGATCGTCTCCTCTAAGGCTTGTCGAGGCCAGAGGCTCAGCTCGCTCGGTGGCGGAGCACGGCGGCGAAGCTCGCCAGATTAGTGGCTGCAACCCTCTAACCCTCGCTACAACACCCTCCCACGATAGCTGTCACTCTAAGAAGAAGGATGGAGGTCCTGGGACTTGAAGAAGATGGCCAAAGATTGAGTGAAAGATGCGGTGGAGCTGAGCTAAATAATGGTGGAGATCCGGCAAAGATGGAGTCGGGCAGGGCACTATGGTGCATGGATCCCTAGAACGATCCCCGGGCGTGGGTTAGTGAGGAATCAATGCTAATCGGGTCCCGTGGTTCAGGTGAATGGAAGGCGGATCAACTCGCGAAAAATCTGAGAAGTCGGGTCGGGGCGCAGGTCCGCGAAGCAAGTGGTCCTGGGGGGAGAGTTGACTGGGGGTCAACATCCCCCGAGGACCAATCAGGAGCTGCCATTTATTAAATATTTGTAAATTCATTTAAAATTAGTAAATGATTTTATTACAAAAACGTTTGAACATGAAAAACGTTTATTATTTTTCAAATTATTTTTTGGTGATTTTTATTTATTTTTTTGAAAAATAAATGATGTATTTATATTATATTCTTATTATATATAGATATATGTACATATGTATTTTTGAATTTTTATTTTTATTGTTTTATTTTTGTACAATTATTCCAATTTTATATTTTATTTATAACATAAAATTTGGAATAAAAAGGTATTTTTTTATGATTTATTTATATTAGTTAAATAAATATATCTATATACATATGTACATGGTATATATACTAGGTGGGAAATGACTTTTATTATTTTTGTTTTTATTTTTATTTTTTTGATTTTTATTTTATTTTTATAAATATGTACAAAATATGAGAAATACCTTTTTATTTTTATTTTGAGGAAAATAAAATTATTTATATACATAGGTGTATGTACAAGCATGATTGACCCTATCTCCCTCTACTTGGTTTCTTTTGCGGTCAGGCCCATGCTGTGCCCTCCCTTGGGATTAGGTCACTCAATATGTATTCTAAATATTTCCCTCTTTTTCTTTTATGTCTTTATTCCTTTATTTTTGTGCAAAAACATGCTAATTATTAATAAATACATGATGCATGCATTTTGACAATTTATTGTATTTATAGGTATTTACATGGCATTTTGCCAAGATTTCTAGCTAAAATAAAGGAATAAAGAGTGATGAATGGGTATTCATCACCCCATATACTTTACTTTTTCTAGTCCCTTAGCAAACACTTATTTGAAAAAGAAGCGCAAAAGAGAAAGAAACAGAAAAAGAGAGGAAATCAAGGTTGATTATTAAACTTTCCTTCATTAAATTGAAATATGGAGCTCAATCAGACCTTTGGATAATTAATTTGTCGGAACCTTATTTGGACTTAAGCTTAAAACTTAACAGCCTCTATGTTCCACCAATCTATGGACAAGACTCCTCAATAAACCAGATCAGAACAAGTCTACATACACAAACTCTAATGACCATGAATCTTTCCTTGTACTGTGTAAGTGATATGTAGCTCCCCACCTCAGAAGTAATAAAGAAACAACCTCCCTCAACCTGGTAACTCTAATGCCTCAGTCTAGCAACTCTTTCCTCGAGAAGCGGGGTATTCCCTTCTAAGTTCAAGTGCAACCGGCTCAAGAAGAGGGGAAGAAGAGAATGGACCATGACCAGTGTAGCCTTGTATCCTTGGGAGCTCTAACCAGTGTAGCTGAGTCTCCTGCTGCAAGCTTCATGAGATGGTCATGTATAACATAAGCTTTTGCTTTATTTGACTATGTACACTCCGGTGGGATTATTAAATTTTCAATCCGACCCACCACTTTTTTGGAGTTTTTTTCTTTTTGCACATTTTTTTTTCATGTGCATCTGTACAACATATCTACATGGTGCAACATATATACATAAGGAGTTTTTCCTCTTGAGCCAGTAGACTATCCCTCTTTTGAAGCTTTATTGCAACCCACAACTCCTGTCTTTAGACTTCATAACCACCAGACCAAGTTGAGACACATTTCCTTCACTATAAGAAGAAGAGAGGTTCTGCCTAGAAGTACTACCCTCATATGCTACCCCAAGCCAAAGGAAACTGCCTCCTTACCACCTCATCCGTGGAGAGCTATGTGTAAAGTGCTGGTGCAAGAAAAGCCATTGTCTCTTAGAGTCATGCGTGTGTTGTTAAGTGCTCTACTTAGGCTCATCAAGATGACATATGCTCGTAGCCTAGTGGACTCAAAGAATTAAGTCCCAATGGACCTGAAAAGTCTCAATCCTAAGCCCTATAAGGTTCCTCTTATAATTAAGTGGATTAAGGTCTTAACCAAGCTCCATTTGTCAATTTAATTCCAGGCCAGTTTAAATGTCAACTATGATTTAGAAAAACTGTAAAAGTATTTACAAAGATGCAATTTTACAAATTTTTACAAATGTGCAAAATTTTTGAAAAATGTTTGAAAACATGGATGTATGCATGAATGCGAAGTTTTGCAAAATATTTACAAAAATTTACACAAGGTTTTGCAAACTTTTATTTTTCAAAACATTTTACAAAACTTTTGTACTATATACATATTTTTGATATGAAAATATGTACCCACTATTTACACAAATCATTTTTACAATCATTTGTACAAAAATACTTTTTATAAATAATTAGGTATGTGCAAGAAGAATTTTATGTACAAGGGAAATTTTTAAATTTTTATGATTTTTTTAGCCATTTTATTTATTAACACACTCACACAAAGTATGAGTTATGGCTAAAGTATATATGAAATATATACCACACCCCCTATACTTAGCTCGAACGATGTCCTCAGAGTGATCAAGAGTGATGAAGAAGACATAACTCGTGCTTAGTATAGGGAAGTGAAAAGGAATGGTATGTACAAAGACGAATCAAAGAATAGAATGAAGAGGACTCGGTGTTTCCCCCTATACTTAGGATCAAGTAATCCTAAGTATAACAAGCTGTACATGAAGGGAAATCCGAGTGGAAGGATGTACAATGTCTACCCCCCCATACTTAAGGTGAAATATCCCTAAGTATAAGCAGAAAAACAAAGGTAGAAAGAATCAATAGAATACCCGAGAGTCCTACACCCCCTATACTTAGGGTAAAGTACACCCTAAGTATAGCATAATCATAGGATGAGAAAAAGGGTGTGTGACTAAAGAATAGAGTGATATGGACAACGGAATCTATACAAGTCGGAAGAACAGTGATAATCATGCGTGAGATGTAATAGATGTGAGTCAAGAGATCCTATCTCAAGCAAAGTGAATCGGGGAAACATCAACGACCCGCGGCTCATGATCTAGATATGGCTTGAGCCGCTAGCTGTTAACACGAAAGGTAGCATCAGAAGACAACTCAGATATATCAATACTCCCATTGTCATGTACCTTTCTAACCAAATAGGGTCCCTTCCATTTGCTCTGTAGCTTCCTTGGAAATAGACGAAGCCTAGCATCAAACAACCATACTCTTTGTCCTGGCTCAAACTGCTTGAGGCTGATATGAGAATCATGCCACTCCTTCTCTCTCTCTCCTTATAATGTAGGCTGTTTGAAATAGCTGTATCAAGTAGCTCCTCCAGGGCTGCTAATTCTGCCCTCCTCTGATCTCCTACACTCTCTGGAGCCAAAAGTATATCAGTAACAGCCCAAAGTGACCTATGTCTCAGCTCAACAGGTAAATGGCAAGGCTTGCCATAAACAAGGCGAAAGGGAGATGTACCCAAAGGAGTCTTGAAAGACGTCCTATATGCCCACAAGACCGAGTCCAAAAGCTGTGACCAATCCTTTCGGTCAGGGCGGACGACTTTCTGCAATATAGTCTTGATCTCCCTGTTCGACACTTCAACAAGACCATTCGTCTGAGGGTGGTATGGAGTGGCTACTCGATGTTCTATGCTGAACTCGCTAGCAAGGGCTTTTTCCTTGTCGTTGATGAAATGAGACCCCCCATCAGATATCAACACTCAAGGGACCCGGAACCGTGAAATGATATTCTTCCTCAAAAATATGCAAACAGTCCTAGCATCTGCTGTTCGGGCGGGGATGGCCTCAACCCAACGACTCACATAATCCACGACCAATAGAATGTACTCAAATCCCTGACTCTTAGGGAATGGACCCATGAAATCGATGCCCCATGCGTCAAAAACCTCACAGAAGTGTACGGGCTGCATCGACATCTTATCACGCTGTCCACAAGTGCCCATCCTCTGACAGTCAGTACATCTCTTCACGAACTCATCAGAGTCCTTGAAGAGAGTAGGCCACCATAGGCCAGATTGGAGCACTTTCTGTACCGTTCTCCTCCCAAAGTGATGTCCTCCTGCCTCAAGCTTGTGGCAGTAAGTAAGGACGATGTGGTGCTCCTCCTGAGGAATGCACCTACGCCAGATACTATCCCCTCCCTCATGATAAAGGACGGGATCCTCCCAATGGAAAAACTTGGCCTTCGCGAGGAAGGTCTCAAGTTTCTGCATGGGCCAATCTTGTGAAACTTTCTTGGCGACAAGATAGTTCACAATATCGGCATACCATGGGAGAGAGGCGATAGAAAGGATCACCTCATCTGGGAAGGTCTCACAAATAGGCCCAGTCTTCTCAGAATCCTCAAGAAACTCTAATCGGGAGAGATGATCCGCCGCCACATTCTTGACTCCAGGCTTATCCTTAATCTCTATATCAAACTCCTGGAGTAGAAGGATCCATCTGATCAATCTGGCTTTGGCATCCTTCTTTGCCATGAGGTACCTGATGGCGGTATGATCAGTGTAGATGGTCACTCTAGATCCAATGATGTAAGATCTGAACTTATCTAGGGTGAAAACTACGGCTAGCATCTCCTTCTCAGTGATCGTATAATTCCGTTGGGCGGCATCCAATGTACGGCTAATGTAGTGAATAGCAAATGGGACTCCATCCCTCCTCTGTCCCAGTACGGCCCCCACGGCAAAATCGGAGGCGTCCCCCACGGCAAAATGGGACCAATAAGGTGGCTGGAGAACAGGAGCCTCTACAACTCGACTCTTGAGAGTCTCAAACGACAATAGACACTTATCATCAACAAGGAACTCGGCGTCTTTCATCAGCAGATCAGTCAACGGTCGGGCAATCCTACTAAATTCATGAATGAAATGCCTGTATAAACCGACATGCCCCAGAAAAGACCGTAACTGCCGTAAGTTGGACGGTGGATTGAGGTTTCTAATGACATCCACCTTGGCTGGATCAACCTCCATGCCCCTGCTGGAGATGATATGGCCAAGCACCGTCCCCTGAGTCACCATGAAGTGACTCTTCTCCCAAGACAACACAAGGTGAACCTCAATGCATCGCTGATGGACTCGGTCTAGGCAGTCAAGACAAGAATCGAATCCGTCGCCGTAGACCAAGAAATCATCTATGAAGACCTCCAAGCACTCCCCCACCATGTCCGAAAAGATGGATAGCATGCATCTATGGAATGTCACCGGAGCATTGCACAATCCAAATGGCATGCGTCTGAAAGCATATACCCCAAGGGACAGGTGAAGGTGGTCTTGTCTTGGTCCTCGAGCGCGATGGCCACCTGATTATATCCGGAGTACCCATCCAAGAAACAATAATGGCTTTTCCCTGCCAGCCTCTCAATAATCTGATCAATAAAGGGAAGGGGAAATGATCCTTCTTGGTGGCCTAGTTCAATCGTCAGTAGTCCACACAGACCTGCCAAGAAGTGGGTACCCGGGTAGCGATCTCCTCTCCAAACTCACTGACAACTGTGGTGATGCCCGTCTTCTTAGGAACCACAAGCAATGGACTGACCCACTTGGAGTCGGAGATGGGGTAGATAAAATCGGCGCTCCACCATTTTGAGATTTCCTTCATGATAACCTCTCGAAGATTTGGGTTCAGCCGCCGCTGGAACTCACGCGATGATTTTGCCTCCTCCTCAAGATAGATATGGTGGGAGCACAGAGCCGGACTTATCCCCTGGAGATCGGCTACACTCCATCCTATCTCCTTGCGGTTCGTTTCAAGAACCCCCATCAGATGGGATTCCTGCTCTCCAGTCAAATCAGCGGAGATAATGACTGGGTACATCTCATGCTCACCCGCAAGGAACCTATACTTCAGCGATGACGGTAGCGACTTCAGCTCTGGACAAGTAGGTGCTGGCGGATCTGGCCTTTGAAAAGCCTGAGTGAATGCTGCCAAATCTGCATGGGAGAAAAAGAACTCTCACTCACAATCTGAATATGGAGAAGGTTGCTCTGTTGGACTGTCTCTACTCCGCACAGAATCAACCTCCTCCCTAGATGTAGGCTCAGTGGAAGTCAGACATGGTATCGGATCATCGAACTCTGCCCAGTCAACATCTGACTCTGAGGGATCTGTATCCAAATCACAAAACTCCGTCTCACGGTCGGGAACTGGGACCACTGCCTGAAAAGTATCCTGGACCAGGAATGCGCTCTCCAAGCTCTCCTCTGCTGGCGTCTCTACATCACCGAACTCTGAAGGTGAGAGGATGGCCTGTGCGACTGGATCTGCCCAAATTGCCTCGTCATCTGTAATCACAAAATCGCACTCCTGGTGGATGTCTCACCCTGCCTCTGTCATCTACTCTGAATCTGTGGTTGGCTCTGAGCAAGATGAATCTCTGGCTCTAGTCTCCTCGACCGTCTCTATTTGTATACTCTCACCCTCGATGAAAAAGTACACCTTTTCGCTATCATGGACAGACATTGCCTTGGTTGTGGCCAAGAACGGGCATCCTAAAATGATGGGGGTACCGGTCACAGACTCAGGGATCTCCATGTCCAACATAACGAAGTCCACGGGGAATTTTAGGCCATGAATTGTGACGACAACGTCCCTCAGCAACCCCTTCAGCCTCTTGACAGATCGATCAGCAAACTGAAGGACTGTCCTGCTTTGTCATAGAGTACCCAACTCGAAGCGGTCGAGGAGGGCTACCGGAAGTAGATTGATCGGAGAACCGTTGTCTAATAGAGTGCGGTCGAACCTCTGCTCATGTATGTGGCATCTGACATACGGGGCTCCTGAATCTGGCCTCTTGGACGACAGACGGTTCTGAATCGCGAAACAAGTGACACGAGTAAGCACATGGATCTCTGACTGATGGTTACGCCTCTTCCTCCTAACTGTGGTCCTGTCTCTGAGTGATCTCTAGAGTAGAGGTATGTGCTCCAAGGCCTCCTGTAGAGTCAGTTGTATATGAAATCTATCGATCATCTGCTAGCTGAACTCTATATGGTGATTCTTTTTCTGATTTTCTATTTTCTTCCCCTTTGCCATATGAAGTGCTCGTGGAAAGGGGATCACAGGGTCCTTCTCAGATGAAGGACTAGGAGAGGGTCTGGCATGCTCATGAACAACAGAATCCACATAAACATCATCAATCAACACATGCGGATCCGAAAAAACAAACCCTTTCCTTTATTTGCAGAAATGTTCCGAGATACAAGTACTGAAGGAAAAACAACAGGACTAGTAGAAGTAGAAATGGTGGCCTCAGTACCACCCTCGGCATCTGGACTCGCGGCATCAGTACCGCGCTATGGCTCAGCAACTGTAGTGGTGGCGTCAGTACCACCTCCTCCAACTAGTGAAGCGACGGCCTCAGTACCGTCGGCTGGATCAACATCCATAGTGGCGTCAGCATCACCGTTATCATCTCTCGCGACATCAGTAACGCGCTCCTCCTCGTCTGGCGCTCCTAGAGTGGCATGTGGTCATCACTCAAATGAGGTGCCGCCTGCTGGCATCCTACCGCTTCTAAGTGTAACAAAATCAGCATCAAACATGTATGCAGACATATCACCAAGTGAAACACTAAGAGTGATAATCTCAGTGAACTCTACCTGCTCAGAATTCCTCTTGAGGTTGTTCGGGTTTGGCTCGATCTGGGCAGGGATGGCGGCGTTCCCTCTCACAATCTCCTGCATCTCCTGACGGAACTCTTCCATCTCCCGTCGGAAAGTGGCCTGCTGCTCGTTCATGAGGCGGGCCAGATCATCCAAGGCAGGGTTCTCATTGGCTAGCCCATGAGAACCTGACGGGTGGCCTCGCTGGTAGTGAGGCTGCTGCTGGTGGTGCAGGTGAGAGGGGTACTGTGGATGATACTGCTAAGGCTGCTCTCGCCTCCGAGGTTGTCCCTGTTGATAGGGACGAGGACCGTACTGCTGGTGCTGGGATGACTGTTGTTGGTGCTGAACTGGGGGCTGGGGCTGCTGGTGCTGCTCACGCTGCTGGCCGTACTGGCCACCCTGAACTGGAGGCTGCTGCTGGGAACTGGTGCCTACGATCGACCAGCAGAATCCGGGATGGTCTCATCGGATACCGAGCTGGGGTCGGTCGTACCAAATCCCGTTGACATCCATCAACGGCTCCGGCTCGTAGGGGGTGGCGGGAGTACTGTCAGGGGCTGATCCGGCTGGTAGACCACCATCTGAGTGTCTGGGGATGGTGGTGACTGGTAGTACGGATGTGGCTGCTGGTACGACTCCTCCTGTACAAGGTGAACCTGTCTAGGCTGACTAGAGTGCTGGGACGAGCTACCACTGCTGCTCGGATCTCCTCGTGACCGAAGACGGGGCTGAGAAGCCGGCTGTGCCTCCTGGAGACACATGATCTGTGTCTTCAGGTCACTCAGCGTCTGTGCCATCTGATCCATCTGTGTGATGCTCTGGCACTGCTTCTTCTCTATCAACTCGATCCGGTCCAGCTTCTCGCTGATGATGCCTATGTCTGCGGCTGTGGACTTGACCTGTGCGGCTACCACGGACGAAGTGGAAGGACCGGCATTGACCCATGCTATCCTCTGGTACTTCACGGTCTGTGGCTGGGGGCATCCCTGAGTGTAGAGTCGGGTCTGGGACATCACTGTATAGTTCTCGGCCATCTCCTCGTAGATGGCGCAGACCTGATCCTTATCCTTGGAGAAGTAGGAACCACCACAAGAAGCATTCACCAAGCCCTGCAGCTCTGGTGTCAACCCGTAGAAGAAGCTCCGAACTAGGTTCGGCTTCGTGATGTCGTGATGCGGGCATCTGTCGGTCAGCTCTCTGAACCTCTCCCATGCCTCGTGGAACTGCTCGTTGGGGAGCATGGAGAAGTTGCTGATCAGGGCCCTTGCTGCATTGGTCCGCCTGAGTGGATAGTACTTGTTCAAGTACTCGGTGCGGAGCTGCTCCTAGGTGTAAACAAATATCCCTAAGTGCTTCAACCAGTTGGTTGCTCTGTCTGCAAGGGAGAAGGGAAAAGCAATCATCCTGATGGTGTCCTCGTCCACCTGATGATCGTGGACTGTATTGCAGATCATCTCAAACTCCTGGAGATGTAGATGGGCTCCTCAGTGGCGAGCCTGTGGAAGCAGGGGAGAAGCTGAAGTGTGTTCGGGGGGAACTTGAAGTCCCCCACGATCGCTGGAAGAACCACCCATCAGTGTGTCAGTGTCAATCCGGGGTTGTGCAACTCCCGCATCGGTCTTGGCGTCTCGGCCGGCTGGTCTGGCTCATCTGGCTGATCTGGGCCTCTCCGTCCCTCAGCTCTCGGCTGATCTCTCGATCCTGCGGCTCTTGGCTACTCTCGTGCTATCCTCAACCGCTCCATCTCTCTCCTCATCTCCACCATGAAAGCTCCTTGATCACGTATCTGTCTCTGCATGGTCTCGAGGGAAGCTAACATGTTGGTGTTGATCACACCGTGGTCCATGACATATGTGGTCGTCTCCGGCCTCTGACCCTCGGTGCGCTCCTCGCTGCTGGCCATGGTCTCTACAAAGGCAAAAGACCCAAACACAGGTGCCAACAAATCATCTGTCTGCTGTCTCGCATCTGGCACTGATATCTCAGGACTGGAAGAAAGATGGTCAAGGGGGAACAGGGTGGAGTCGAACTCGGGTTCGGAGAGCGGGTCTCGGCTCTCACGAACCAACCTAGATGAAAGGGCTGGAGTGCAGTCAAGCGGTGCAGCCAGAGGCTGCCTAAAGGACCTCCTGCCCATTATCTTGATCTGACGAGTCAGGCGGATGAGATCTGGAAACACACAAGATGAGAAAACAAACCCCGGGTTCACCTACTCAACGCTGAGCTAAAGACCGTAAGAGTTGGGTCGATTATGTTGTCATTTTTATTTAGGTGAGAAAGTTAGGATATCAGAGCGGTTACGCGAGCTGATAGGAATCTAATCCGCCAACCAGACTGTCCCGTGTAAAAGGCCGGTAGTCTGATCGGGGCTCGGATGTGGCTCTAGCCTAGTGTGCGGGTCGCTCTCTCGCTCAATCAAACCAGAAAATGAGGGGGTTGCTTTCCCAAGAAAGATTTTTAAGTGAGGTGTCTTTTAGGGTCAAGTGTGTTTAGCAGTCCCAATTTTATAGTTTTTCTTTTTTAAATATTTTTCAAGCAAACAACGTCTAACGAATTTTTCGGTTCTCCTGATTATTTTAAGTCCAAAAACTGGGAGAGAAGATGAAAAAGTCGATGCGTGAAAAATCAATGATGCATGCACGAGATAGAAGGCGTACCTGACTCCAACAGTCTACATGCAAAATGATCCATGCATAAAATAAAGACTGAAAGTAAACTACCTATATGATGCACGAGAATCCGGCACTCGACGAAGCAATTTATACACGTAAGCACAGTAGTCGGGTACTCAAGCCTAAGTCTAGAGTCCTATCTTGGGAGCCACTCAGTGTCCACCACAATGGATCCTGCACGCGCTGTATGTGACTCCTCAAGGCACGTGGACTAGAGCCTAAGTAATCTGACTTTTCTTTGTGATTTAATTAATTAGGTCCAATTATCGAGCTATAGGTACAGGTAGATAATTAAGTGTTTGATCCTAATCAATTACGTCACAATCAGTAAAAATCCTAAGCTAAGGTCAAAACCGCGTAAATCAGATAAGCAGTGAAATAAATGCGACAAAAAATAAAACTGGCGAAAACCGCGGTAAGGTCCCCCGAGCACACCGGTGCTCGGCGAAACAGACCCCAATAAATCACCACAGTCAAAGTCTCTATCCCTGTATTATTACAAATTAATGGTTTGCAGAAAATAAAATTTAGCTAATCTAATCTAAACTATGCTATTTTATGGCTATTCCGTGGCTCCCGCACTTCGGTTCTCCTCCTCGCGCTCTCCTGCGGCTCTGTAAAGAAGAGAGCTGCCTTCGAATCCCGCGGTTGCTTTGGCTTCTGAAAAAGCCGCCTCGATCCTCGGGCCCTCGCAAGAAATAGAAACAGAAGTGTGTCAGACCAAGCTATTAGAAAAATAAACAAATAATATAAGATAGAAAAATATCTACAAATATGCACAAAAAGTCGTGAAAAACCATGAAAAATCTAAATGACTGCTAAGCCGTGCTTCCCGGCAACAGCGCCATTCTGATGACTGAAAAATTCACAAGCTCTCACTATCGGGCCAAGGTAAAAGAATTCGGTGTCATTGCGACCCGAATAGAGAGACTCGGTCAATCAAGAAATATCAGGAACCACCAAATCGAAAGATAAATCAATGAAATCAAACAGCGGTCCTCGCTATTTTATTAACCTGGTATAGAGACCATGGTCGAACTAAAGGAGCACGGGATGGCCGAATCAGCCTACGAAATAGTCTAAAGATAAAATAAAGATAGAAAACATTTTTGGTGGATTTTAAATGTTTTTAAATTTTTTGTGTTTTTTAATTATAAGGAAAATGTAAGAAAATGGGTACAAGAGCAATTTCAACAATTTATTTAAACATCAAAAAATACTCAAAAAATTCAAATAAAATTGGTTTTATGTTTTTTTATATTTTTAAGTGTTTTTGGTAATTTTATGGGAATTTTTCAATTTTTATTTGATTTTATAAAAATCAAGAAAAGGGAAAAACAGTGGATCAATGTGCAGCCAGACTCGAAAGGCCAATTAAAAATATATAATTGGCCAATAAAAATCTGAAGACAATTTTTATGAAAAATATATACAAAAACTAAGCTACAGAAAAAGAGTTTGCATTTTTTTTTTAATTTTATAAAATTTTTAATGATTTTTATAAGATTTTTAGTGTTTTCAATTTTTATGGGTTTTATAAATCCAAATAAGCCAAAAATTGGAAAAAAAGTGGAAAACACCAAAATAAACTAACCCTAATTTTTTTAGAATTTTTAGAAAAGTTTTCATATTTTTCTTTGATTTTCTTTTCCAAACAGTAACAAAAATATGTGTTTTTGATTTTTAAAAATAATAAAAAGCCACAAAAAATTTCAAAAAAATTAGAGAAATTTTTACACAGTGGCAGGAGATACATTTCCAAATTTCACTGGATTTGGAGTTTATTTGCTATTTTATTCAACCAATAAAAGAGCTACAACACACAGGGACCTGTTTGCAAGAAAACAAAGTTCGAAGGACTAAACTGTAACACGTGCGAAAACCTTAGGTTTTAAAGTGTAAAATTCACAAACAATCAACACATGTTCAATTAAATCCATGTACAGGGGTATAAATGCAAATATAGAAATTAAAACTTCATTTCATAACATGGCATAAAACCCAAGCCCGTACATGCAAAATGTCCAAAAACTCACGTGTCGAAGCGCGTGTTCCATGTAGATAGGGACTAAAATGAAAATAAAATAAACATAGGGTCCAAAGTGCAAATTATACTAATTAAAAACATGCACTAAAATATTTACAGGACTATTCTATAAATGCCAAAAGAGAAGGGGCCTAAGTGAAATTACCCCTATTATTTAGATCTGATAGACGAGGGGAGTCCACGTGTTGATCGGACGGTGGAGAACTGCAGATACCCCTTCATTGGTCGACGCTCCAGATGGAATCCTGAGCTCGATCCAATGGCTGATCGCAACCCTCAGATGGATCAACGGCTAGAAGCGCTCCGCGGATGGACGGCTGATATCAAAACTGGCGGAGGGGGATTGATCGGACGATATCAGGAGGTCCTCCAAGAACTCTTCGTTGGCGATGTTCGCCAGCTCGATGCGCACGGTGGAGGGCCCCTCTGGAGCTGTTGAGATGGGGAAGAGAAAGCCTACGCTGGTCTGCAGCTAGTGGCGGTCTCCGATGAGGCCGGGAGCGACCAGAGTGCTCTGGCGATGAAGACCACCTGAAGCTTCTGCTCCTCGATGTTAGGACCTCCATATGAGGTCCTTCTGGCTTCAAACCTGCACAGGAAGCTTCCTGGGTCGAGGGCAATTGCCTCTGCCCGTTAGCGGGCGAAGGGGTGGTCTGGTGAGGCGGAGCGGAGGTCTTCGGCGAGGCGACGGCGATGGGGACCTGAGTTCCTACTCCGGGGCGAGTCAGGATGATCGGATGGGTGCAAAACGTGGGTAGAGGTCTCGTGAATGTGAATCGGGGGTCGGATGATCAAATGGGTGAACGGAGTGAGGTGAATCGGCCGGCGAAGGCCGGCAGCACAATTTGGGGAAAATATGAAATTAAGCTAACCTAAGGGGTATGGGGGATACCTTATGGTTGAGATCGACTGTGCTGGAGGTCAGGGAGCTCCTGGGGTCGTCTCCTCGATGGCTCGTTGAGGCTAGAGGCTCAGCTCGCTCGGTGGCGGAGCACGGCGACGAAGCTCGCCGGATCAGTGGCTGCAGCCCTCTAACCCTCGCTGCAACACCCTCCCTCGATAGCTATTACTCTAACAAGAAGGATGGAGATCCTAGGACTGGAAGATGATGGCCAAAGATCGAGTGAAAGTTACGGCGGAGCTGAGCTAAATAATGGTGGAGATCCGGCAAAGATGGAGTCGGGTAGGGCACTGTGGTGCACGGATCCCTAGAACGATCTCCGGGTGTGGGTTAGTGAGGAATAAATGCTAATCGGGACCTGGGGTTTAGGTGAATGGAAGGCGGATCAACTCGCGAAAAATCTGAGAAGTCGGGTCGGGGTGCAGGTCCGCGAAGCAAGTGGTCCTGGGGGAGAGTTGACCGGGGGTCAACATCCAGCGTGGACCAATTAGTAAATGATTTTATTTCAAAAAAGTTTGAACATGAAAATTGTTTATTATTTTTTAAATTATTTTTAGTGATTTTTATTTATTTTTTTGAAAAATAAATGACGTATTGCCATTATATTATTATTATATATAGGTATATGTACATATGTATTTTTGAATTTTTATTTTTATTGTTTTATTTTTGTAAAATTATTTAAATTTTATATTTTATTTATTTATAACATAAAATTTGGAATAAAAAGGTATTTTTATTTTATTTTTATGATTTCTTTACATTAGTTAAATAAATATATCTATATACATATGTACATGGTATATATACAAGGTGGGAAATGACTTTTATTATTTTTCTTTTTATTTTTATTTTTATGATTTTTATTTTATTTTATAAACATGTACAAAATATGAGAAACACCTTTTTATTTTTATTTTGAGGAAAATAAAATTATTTATATACATAGGTGTATGTACAAGCATGATTGATCGTATCTCCCTCTACTTGGTTTCTTTTGTGGTCAGGCCCATGCTGAGCCCTCCCTTGGGATTAGGTCACTCAATATTTATTCTAAATATTTCTCTCTTTTTCTGTTATGTCTTTATTCCTTTATTTTTATGCAAAAACATGCTAATTATTAATAAATATATGATGCATGCATTTTGACAATTTATTGTATTTACAGGTATTTACATGGCATTTTGCCAAGATTTCTAGCTAAAATAAAGGAATAAAGAGTGATGAATGGGGATTTATCAAATGGCTGAGGAGAGGTGGTCCATCACCACCGAGACAACCATCTCGGGCGTGGTCGCTACTCCCTAAAATCTTAAGTGCGAGCTGCTTATTTTCTATGTTTTTTATGTATATTTAATCTTATTTAGTTTAGTTCTATCGTTCATTTCATTCTTAGATAAGCAGATTAGCTTAAAATTAAAAATCCAAGATAAGTAGATAAGTATATTAGTTCGACCCACCATTTCACGCCCACTTTATTCCACACAGTGTGCTCCACCTTTTCCCTCATCTGGACCAACATGATCCTCCCTCGATCAACGATTGGAGATTCTCCTCTGCCTTACACTGGAGCTCCTCTGTTCATCTCCATCCTTGCGTTATACAGCTTCATTTTGGGTTGAGGCGATTCGCCTCGAACCCCTAAGTCTCCTTCTCTAGATTCGAGACTCCAAAGACCAATAGAGGTCTGATTCTGGAGATGAAGGAGTATCTCAGCTACCCGACTCTTGGATGAGCTCCAAGCTCTTCCTAGCGGGGCCCAGACCTTCTGGATGGTGCCATTTGACGCAGAAGACTCCCAAGAAAATGTTGGACCTCTTAGCATGGAGAAGGAAGGTCGGAGCAAGGAAACACGCCCGATCAAAGGGAAGACAGAGAAGTGTTCTTCCATGTTCTTCCTCCGACCCTTAGCATCATCGGATTACACGTACGACCCCCAGATCTAATCTGGATCATTGATGCCAAGCGAAACGTTGCCTCACCTCCACTGTCAGATGCCCTTAAGTGCACCTACATGGTGCACTTCTAACAGTTGAATGGCACCTCTTCAGGGGTAAATTTCATCAACGTCCCCACCCACATTTTGGTATATTTTTATTTAGTATTTAAATTTAGGTCTGAAGTGTAAATAATTGTGAGATTTTTTATAAAACCGTTGGATATGCGAGCCCACGGAGAGCCATTATGCAATAAATGTTATTGCAAATATCATTCCTTGATCTGAATGAAGAACAACTAATTTGCATAATAGGTCCCTTAGTATAATTAGGGTTATGTACCATGGCCATCTTAATGGTCATACAGTTGTTGATTCAATATTGAATCATAGAGGCTGGTGCTTGGATGAATATAAAAAAAGTTAGACTGAAGACTCATCAAGCACCGTCAAACAATTATTAAGAAAGGATCTCTAGCCTGAGAAGGAGATGGCAATCGTTTCTCTAAAAGGTTGATATCTAACTGACCTCTTGATGCAGGTCCTCTGCATATGAATAGAGATTCGGAGGTGTTAGATAAGTTAGGTCAAAGAGTTGACTTAACGAGATCAAGATAACCAAATCCTATGTCGTGTGCTGTCACGATATAGGCACACATCCTCTGACCAGAGACAGATGTATTGCTATATGTCTAAGCATGTACATTTGGCAGGCGAATAGGTTGATGACCTAATCAAGGTCTATACACCGGCGTGCTGGTGTACATGCAAGGGCATATGAGTAATACGATCTCTCAAAGGGATCATATAGGTTCAATACTGAACCGAAAGACATGAGCTCACTCATGAGATATTAGGAAGAATCAAATTCCGTGCGTGGTCATCTTGCTTTGAAAGCATGACTGAATTTGTAGGTTTGATATATACTTTAGCAAAGTATATGATCAAGACCTAGGTATGATATATGCTTTGGAAAAGTCTATGATTGATGAATCTCTTATTCATTGCATAACCAAGCAAATATTAAACTAGCCTGCACAATAAGATGCACACTTTATACAGACCATCAAGCCAAGGGATGTTGCATTATGCACATCATATTTTGTGTATCTTCCTAACACGAAACTACACAGTACTTTTCCTTTAATCTTCAGTTCTAATAATGAATCTGTTTAGCATCGATGATTGAATCACCCATCCTTCAAGCATAAAATGACGACCTATCCTCATCAATTGAACAACTATACGAATAATATATATTATTTTCATCCTCATCCATTTGGTAGGGTCAAAACTAATGGAAGAACTCGGGAGCTTGCCCACCGGTAACAGTTCCCTTGACGAATAGATGCCTGAGCAATTGATTTCCAAAGTTAATGGTGATGCCCAAAATGAATTTAGGTGCAAACTCACCATATGTGGGAAATATGAGATATAAAGCACCATCCATGGGTTGTTATTGCAATAATAACAAACGTGTGAATGTGAATTAGTGGAATCCGCCACTAATGCCAAAAGGTGTCGTGACCTTTGGCATAGGATGAACAAGTGCGATTATTTGAAGAGGCATGTCTCCAAATCGGAGAGGTGTGTCTCTTGACGGGAAAACACCATTGGAAGATGAGTATATATACCACATGGAAGTGGCTTTGGAGGAATCATCCGAGTATTATATTACCATTTGGTTTCCAAGCATCATCCCATCCATCATTCCATTCGATCATTCCATCACCCTTCTTGCCAACCAATTCCACTTCCAACCAATTCCGTCACCATCATCCAACAAAATTCTACCACCATAAATAATCATACATCGATGAAGTATCGAAGTGATCTCGTCGACTTGTGCATTCGGACCCCCAGTGAATCCGACTCCTGAGGCTCCACCCCAAGTGCCGTTAAAAACTATCCAACACCATAGACGTCCGTCGACCATCAGTTCCTATGTCCATCCGTGAATCCGACTCCAGAGGCCTCCTCCCGAGCCGCCGATCATCATATTTTTATTTTGCTTATATTTTATTACTTTATATTTTTATATCTGTCTTATTTTGTTATCTTCTCTTTCGTGTATGAATTCTTCAAAACTATCACGACGATCCATATCTAACGGTGATTACCCTCGACTCTTGGAGAACTGGGACGTGACACGAGGTTTGAGCTCGATTCGCGGTTGTATTCGCATCCAACTCACCTCGCCAGGATATCCAATTTCGCGAAGAGTTAGCGCGTACGAGTTCATTTGGAAGTTGCTGCATAGAAGGGGAGCGATCAGCACTTACCGACCTGCATTATTGTCTTCTCCAAATTTCATCTCCATTCTTGTTATTCAAATATTTTACAAAGTTATAAAAGTATCTTTACTTGCAAAATAAAGTGTATAATTTTCCTGTCCCTGTGGATTCGACCCTGACTTACCCTATACTTTGCCTTGTGCATAATATAGATAAGTCCGGTAATTTATTTGTTTGAAGTATATTTTTGTAAGTTCTCAACGACTATCCGATTGCAAAATCGGATACTTAAACCCTTGAAAATACTCTCCAACATTTTGGCGTCGTTGCCGGGGCAGGCAATTATTCGCGCTTTATATAAAAAAGTTTTTCTTTACATTTTGCTTTTCACCATGTTTCTTTTTTTCTGCAGGGGGAAAGTCGCATTGGAAAGGAGCCGCATCAAACATCAACGTGAAGTTAAAAAAATATATATATTTGGAGCGCTCTCACGATAAATTCTCTTTTCTTAAGCATAACTAGGATCTTTTTTATTTATTTGTTTGCGCATATTAAAAAAAACAACAAAAAAATCAACTTCTTTTTCTATATTGCATTGCATCTCTGTAGGATTTCTCCCCCATAGTCCCATCTTGCATTTAAAAAGACCATTTAATTGTGTGCCGACTAATCAAGATAAAAAAATACATCTTAATCAGACTAAATTAAAGTGGTCACAAAAAAATCATAAAATAAAGTTTTGTTTGTCAACTTGTTTATTGCACCATTCTCACAATCGCACGCGCACGCGTACCCCTAGGACTAGAGCCCAAATCCCGCGGTTCTTGATAATTTTCTGAAAATCATATTGCTTAGTATACTCGTCCCTGAGGTGTTTAACTAAGAAAGACGAGGGGTTTAAGATCTAAGTTGATCTAAGAAAGGCTCCAGCCTACTTACCCTCTGACTGGCCTCAGAACCAGAAGAACGGCATTGTGGTAATCATTGAATTATTCTGAACCGCTAGATATCCTCGGAAACGTTATCAACTTGTATTCTTGTCTGCAAATCAAAACCTAAAAGATTAAAAAAAACTAAACTATAAGTGTAGAGTGGGAATAAACAAATTGCTTGGTGTTTGATTTGTGTATGCTTGGCAGGAGGTCATTAAGGAATCCCCTTACTGATCTCCTTGAATTCGATCCATTCTATCCTCCAAAATCAAAAGTCAAGACCGAGACAAAACCCATGGCCGGTGTGCCACCTCCTCCCGATCCACTCACTATAACAATGCAACAATTACAACAAATGGCAGAACGCCAAGAGCTGCAAGATGCCCAAGTTCGACAATTGATAGCACATCAAGGGCTAAACAACCCACCACCAATACCGATACGAAGTCACTACAATCCTGCTAATCATCAACTCGTATCAGTCATCCAACTTCCTTCATAAGCGGGAAACTTTGAAATAAAATCTGCAACTATTTCCTTCCTCCCCAAATATCGGGGAGAAGAGACCAAGGACCCTATAATGCACGTTCAGGATTTCGTAGCAGCCTGCGATACACTAAACAAAGGGGAGGTAAACAAAGAACATGTTTACCTTCGAGCCTTCCCATTCTCCCTTCAACAAAAAGCGAGCCAATGGCTTCGTAGCTGTGAAGTTCCGATTCGATCATGGACCGAACTGAGAGAAGCATTTTTAAAGAAATATTTCCCCATTGGTAAGACCAATGCACTTAGGCATGTCATTTCTCACTTTACCCAAAAACCCACAGAGCCAATACATGAAGCATGGGAAAGATTTAGAGATCTTTTACGAAAATGCCCACATCATGGAATCGAAAAATGGAAGCAAGTGCAAATATTTTATGAGGGCTTAACTGAGACATACAAGAGAGTTGTCGACGGCTCTTGCGGAGGCAACTACTTGAATAAGGATGAGAACTTTGTATGGCAATTATATGAGGACATGGCAGATAACTTTGTCAACAATTATTCTATAGAGCTATACAATATACATAAAAGACCAGTCCAAGCTATAGACTATGCAACAACAAATGGAGACACATCCTCGGACATCCAAATCATTGCTTCAAAGTTGGACAAAGTAGAGTTGATGGCCAAACAAGTGGATCAATTGACTAAAACCGTAGGGAATCTCGTATTAGAGAAAACTACCCCGTCAGTTTGTAAGGTAGCCCCTATTCCACAAACACCTATGGAACCAAAGATTTACCAACCATCTATCCCTTTAGATGAAGAAATTAATCCTGAAGCAGTTAATTAGGTGCAAGGGAATTCCAATAACAACCCCTATTCCTCCACCTATAATCTAGGATGGAAGAACCATCCAAATTTTGCATGGAAGGCCCCAACAAACAATAATTCAGGATATCAAATCACCCAACAAGGGTCAAATCAAAACCAATTCACACAACAAGTCCAGCCACCACTGCAACCCCTGACTACACCATCACAAGGACTTGCCTCTGATTATCGTGACTTGATGAAACTCATACAACAGCTGGCTCAGAACCAAGTTGAGGTTCAAAAGCAACTGGCCCAAAGCCAAGTTGAGGTCCAAAGACAATTGACCGAGATTCGTTCTCAAATACCACCTCAACCACAACTACCTGCTTAAACGGTACAAAATCCTAACAACTCACAAATCCGCCCTCCTGGCTTTTCACAACAATCTACTCGAGGACCTGTCTGCTTTAGAAATGCAGCTAGTGTAAGTAAAAATGAGTCAAATGCATCTGCCAGTGCCATCCACTTGAGAAGTGGTCGCACCATAAGCACACCTCAAATATCGACCACACAAAACCATCAAACACATGAAATGACTCGACTTTGACTTTAAATGATAAATTATTTGAAAGACAACATGTTGTAATGGTCGAAACCCTTGATTCCATCAAGAATGAACCCTACGAACCATTGACAGATTCAGATATCTTAGAACTAGACCAAACATGGGATGAACTTGATGCTTTAATTTCTCTTGTCTCGGAAATGATTATGCCCGTGATAGAACCTCCTATTTTGGAATTACTACATAACAAGGAGGAAGACCTTACAATCACCGCACCCACCCACCCCATAAATTCAATAGAAGGTTCCCAAGAGACAATTCAGGTCCCCGTAGTTGAATTAAAACCTTTACCAAAGGACCTAAAATATATGTTTCTAGATGAAGAAAATAAGGCATACCCGGTAATAATCAATGCTCACTTGGAACTAGATCAAGAAAATAAATTAATGGAAGTTTTGAGAAAAAATTCACGGGCAATTGGTTGGACGATATCTGATCTAAGGGGAATAAGTCCATCACTATGTACCCACCATATTTATTTGGAAAATAATGCAAAACCTTCTTGAGAAATGCAAAGAATATTAAATCCAAATCTACGAGAAGTAGTTAAGAAGGAAATATACAAATGGCTAGGTGCAGGGATATCTACTCAATATCAGATAGTTGATGGGTGAGCCCTTTACAAGTTGTACCGAAGAAAGTTGGTCTGACTATAGTCACCAATGATCAGGGTAAAGAGATCCCCACTCGTACAACCACTTCGTGGAGGGTTTGTGTTGATTACAAGAAATTAAACCTTGCCACGAAGAAGGACCACTTCCCTATCCCATTCATAGATCAAATTATTGAGAGACTAACGGGGAGGGAATATTTTTGTTTTCTCGATGGTTACTCAGGTTATAATCAGGTAGCTATTGCACCTGAAGACCAAGAGAAAACAACATTTACATGTCCTTACGGTACATTTCTTTTCGATGGATGCCCTTTGGGCTGTGTAATGCGCCGGCTACCTTCCAACGATGTATGCTAGCCGTATTTGCCGATATGGTGGGAGATTTTATGGAAGTATTTATGGATGATTTCTCTGTATTCGGTGATTCCTTTGATGAATGCCTTGGATTTCTTGATCGGGTATTATAAAAATGCATTGAGGTGAACCTAGTCTTATCATGGGAAAAATCACATTTTATGGTCACCAAGGGCATTGTTCTAGGTCACATTATCTCTAAAAAAGGAATGGAGGTTGACCCATCGAAAATTGAGACTATAACTCACCTCTCCCCACCAACATCACTCAAAGGTGTTCGATCTTTTTTAGGACATGTTGCTTCTATAGAAGATTCATAAAGGATTTTTCAAAAATCGCTAAACCTCTTACGGAGTTACTCTCAAAGGATTGAGCTTTTGAACTTTTTGAAGATGCCCTTAGATCCTTTGAGACATTAAAAAGGTATATCACTGAAGCACCAATTTTACAATCCCCCGATTGGATCTTAGACTTTGAAATAATGTGTGATGCATCATATATGCAGTAGGAGCTGTACTAGGTTAAAGAAAAGATGGCAAACCAGTTGCCATCCATTACGCTAGCAGAACACTTGACGATGCACAAAAAAACTACACAGTCACTGAAAAAGAATTGCTAGCAGTTGTCTTTGCACTTGAAAAATTAAGGTCATACCTACTGGGTTCACATGTGGTTGTTTACACTGACCACACCGCACTGCGCCACCTACTTTCCAAGAAAGATTCGAAACCACGATTGATTAGATGGATACTCTTGCTACAAGAATTTGACATTGAAATCAAAGACAAGGCAGGAGCGCAAAACGTCGTGGCCGACCATCTCTCCAGACTCCATGAGTCTGAAATCAAACAAACCGACCAACTCATTCCCATATCAGAAACCTTTCCTGATGAATCCATCCTTGTCGTATCACAACTACCGTGGTTTGCTGATATGGTAAACTACTTAGTCACATCTCGAATTCCTGATGATTGGCCTAAGGCAAAACGAGATCGATTCATAGCCGACTCTTGATACTACCATTGGGAAGATCCTTTATTATTTAGGGAGGGGACCGACTGTATATGGAGATGTTGTATACTTGAGTCTGAAATTTCGAGTGTCCTGTCTCATTGCTACACTTTTGGGTGTGGTGGACATCACTCTGGAAAACGTACAGCTGCAAAAGTAATCCAATGTGGTTTTTTCTGGCCTACTTTATTTAAAGATGCCCATGATTTTGTGAAATCATGCCCTACATGTCAAACTACAGGAACTATGACAAAAAGAGACATGATGCCTCTAAATCCTATCCATGTAGTTGAAATTTTTGATGCATGGGACATTGACTTCATGGGTCCCTTCACTCAATCAAATGGTTACCTATATATCCTTCTTGTAGTCGACTACGTCTCCAGATGGGTCGAAGCCATCCCCACTCGCATTGTCGATAGTGCAACAGTGATCAAGTTCTTGAATGATTTATTTGCTCGCTTCGGCATACCCAAGGTCATTATAAGTGACAGGGGGTTCACATTTCCTTAATAACTCGGTACGAAAACTCATGAAGAATAATGGAATTGAACATCGAGTTTCTACCGCTTATAATCCTCAAACTAATGGCTTAGCTGAGGTCTCTAATCGAGAAATAAAAACCATTCTACAAAAAATTGTTCGCTCCGATCGCAAAGATTGGTCCCAACACCTTAATACAACATTATGGGCCTATCGCACTGCTTATAAGGCTCCTCTAGGGATGAGTCCATATCGCATCGTTTATGGCAAACCTTGTCATCTACCTGTCGAGATCCATCATAAATCATTATGGGCTATACAAAAATGTAACCTTGATTTAACCCGAGCTGGCCGGAATCGATTACTTGACCTTAATAAGTTAACTGAGCTTCGCTGCTGAGCATATGATAACAGCCTTATTTATAAAGAAAATATTAAAATTTGGCATGATGCCAACATTTCTCACAAAATCTTTTCCATTGGTCAAAAAGTATGGTTGTTTGATGCAAAGCTAAAGCTCTTTCTTGGAAAGCTCAGGTCAAAGTGGAAAGGTTCATACATTGTCACACAAGTTTTTGATAATGGGTCTGTTGAAATAACCGATTCTAAAACATCCATGACCCTTCGAGTGAATGGACAATGCCTCAAGCCAGTCATTGAATCTGAAAAATCAATGGCTGTTTCAGAACCCATGTTCTGCAAAACCCCTCATGACACACTCATTTCTTTGTTCACTTCCCATCTCATCTCATACATCATCACATAACTAGTTTACTGCATAAGCATTTATCATGTGGGCATGGCAAATCTTAGGCATGGGGGGCACTAAAATGCATAATGCATCACATTTCTACATTCATTTGCATGTTTTCCCTACATCAACTCTCTAAGTTTGCATATAGGGAGAACTATAGCCTCATCATTAAATACCACATAAAGCATGAGATTTGAAGTGATTTTGAGCTTACAATGCTTGCAGCTCTCTTTTGTCCTTTTGCATTAAATTCAAGAGACTTAGCATCGATTCAATTTTTAACACTTAGCGTCAATAATGTACTTAAACATTATATACTGCAAAATCAGGAGCTTTGTACTGCGATGCTAGCTTGACATACAACAGGCTAAGGGGGTCTGATGATGGTTGTGCTCGGAGTTTGTGAGATGGTGAGCTTTTCATGGAGTAGAGGAATAGGGAGTGTTCCACCAAATATATGTGAGGAATAGAGTCCACCATAAAATGTAAGGGAGTGTTCTCAACTGGTCAAGCTATTACCCATTATGCACAATTATTGTATACACTTGAAACCTTCACATACCATCCCCTTGCTTGCCTTTCTACATACTTCTCAAATCCACCACTTCTTTAAAAGTCTTCCATTAATATTCTGTATTGTTCATTTCATTCGACTTCTTTATCCCTCTTCTTCTATTATGCATCAAAAGAGAAATATTCTTCAATATTCTATCCTCCATTTACGAAATATATGGCTCTTTATGTCTCCAAATCCCAGAAGAAAGCATTGAGGCACATTGATTCTCTTGAAAAGTGAAGAGTTATTTTGCAAAAAAAGGGAAAAAGAAGAAGAAGAAGAAGAAGAAGTACTGAAAAAAGAAAGAGAGAGTATAGCAAATATATATATATATATATTGCAAAAAAAAGGAAAAAAAGAAGAAGAGAGAAAGGAGAAAAAAAGAGAAAAGAAAAGAAAGAAGAAGAAATCAGGAGAACCATTGTGCAAATATTCTCTTCTCATTCTCATCATATGCCTTTACACCACTCTCATATCCATACAATGAAATCAGAGCAAAGTCATCTCCACCAAATAAGCCTCAACCTAAATACTCCACACATTAACCTATTTTTCTTGCTGGCCAGTTGGAGGAAGTTCAGTTGAGCGGTAAATTAATTATGAAGTTGGAGCTTGTAATAATACTCTGAGCCTCTATCTCAGACATTTCCTGGCTTAGTGTATCAGAACTAGAATATTGTGGATGAAAGCACTTGGTCAATTCAGTACATTTGACACTTGAGTCCATCCTCATATCTAATGACATTATTGATGCTAGGTATATTTCATCTCAGTCAAGCAAGTCTCTACATTAAGTCATTTCTTGAGAACACTTGAGATGACTAAGCATTATAGATAGAGATTCATTTCCAATCTCAAACTTTATTATTATAACCAACTGAGGCCATGGTCTACTTATATGTCAATAATAGAGTTTTGAGACTATTCATTTACATTTGCTAGGGACTAGCAAATCTTAAGCATGGGGGTATGATGAATCTCTTATTCATTGCATTACCAAGCAAATATTAAACTAGCCTGCACAATAAGATGCACACTTTATACAGACCATCAAGCCAAGGGATGGTGCATTATGCACATCATATTTTGTGTATCTTCCTAACACGAAACTACATAGTACTTTTCCTTTAATCTTCAGTTCTAATAATGAATCTGTTTAGCATCAATGATTGAATCATCCATCCTTCAAGCATAAAATGACAACCAATCCTCATCAATTGAACAACTATACGAATAATATATATTATCTTCATCCTCATCCATTTGGTAGGGTCAAAACTAAAATGGAATAAACTCGGGAGCTTGCCAATCAGTAATAGTTCCCTTGACGAATAGATGCCTGAGCAATTGATTTCCAAAGTTAATGGTGATGTCCAAAATGAATTTAGGTGCAAACTCACCATACGTGGGAAATATGAGATGTAAAGCACCATCCATGGGTTGTTATTGCAATAATAACAAAAGAGTGAATGTGAATTAGTGGAATCTGCCACTAATGCCAAAAGGTGCCGTGACCTTTGGCATAAGATGAACAAGTGCGATTATTTGAAGAGGCATGTCTCCAAATCGAAGAGGTGTGTCTCTTGACGGGAAAACACCATTGGAAGATGAGTATATATACCACATGGAAGGGGCTTTGGAGGAATCATCCGAGTATTCTATTACCATTTGGTTTCCAAGCATCATCACATCCATCATTCCATTCGATCATTCCATCACCCTTCTTGCCAACCAATTCCGCTTCCAACCAATTCCGTCACCATCATCCAACAAAATTCTACCACAATAAATAATCATACATCGACGAAGTATCGAAGTGATCTCGTCGACTTGTGCACTTGGACTCCCAGTGAATTCGACTCCTGAGGCTCCACCCCAAGTGCCGTTAAAAACTATCCAACACCATAGGCGTCCGCCGACCATCAATTCCTCGGTCCCTCTATGAATCTGACTCCAGAAGCTTCCTCCCGAGCCGCTGATCATCATATTTTTATTTCGCTTATATTTTATTACTTTATATTTTTATATCTGTCTTATTTTGTTATCTTCTCTTTCGTGCAGGAATTCGTCAAAACTATCGCGACGATCCATATCTAACGGTGATTACCCTCGACTCTTGGAGAACCGGAACGTGATACAAGGTTTGAGCTCGATTCGCGGTTGTATTCGCATCCAACTCACCTCGCCAGGATATCCAATTTCGCGAAGAGTTAGCGCGTACGAGTCCATTTGGAAGTTGCCACATAGAAGGGGAGCGATCAGCACTTACCGACCTGCACTATTGTCTTCTCCAAATTTCATCTCCATTCTTGTTATTCAAATATTTTGCAAACTTATAAAAGTATCTTTACTTGCAAAATAAAGTGTAGAATTTTCCTGTCCCTATGGATTCGACCCTGACTTACCCTATACTTTGCCTTGTGCATAATATAGATAAGTTCGGTAATTTATTTGTTTGAAGTATATTTTTGTGGGTTCTCAACGACTATCCGATTGCAAAATTGAATACTTAAACCCTTGAAAATATGCTCCAACAATGATCAATACCAACTCCCAATGATTGAATGAGAAACTTAATGATAAAACCATGAAGTAGACATTGTAAAATTGATCTAATACTTCGAGTTTATTATGGGTCTTCCAGTATACACGATGCACAGGTATTGGGAATACCTGAGGGTGATGTGATCATAAACGATTGTATAACCATGACGCTTCCATTCCTAGGGAGTGATGAAACAGGTCTGGATTTTAGTGACTCCTCTCAGTAGAGAAGTGATCTTATCTTAGTCCAAATATTGTACATTGATCTGAATGTGATTCAAATGCAATGAGAAGATTAGATTTATGGTCTTGATTTAATCAAGCATCTATGAGAGGTCCGCAAGATCTGGATTTAAGATGTGATCTCAACATCCAAGTCATTATCCGTGGAACAATACAATCGCCATGTCCTTATCTCCAAGTATCCGCAGAGAAAGCGCATTATCCTTGAAAGAGTTCAAGATAATTTTATTGTTGATATTATATACCGAGCATTGAGAAAATTGATAATTAAATGTGATTTAGTTATTATGAGTAATATAAATTTGATTCATACATAAAGAGAGTTATCTAAGATAGTTTAATGTGATTTAATTATCAAAGATGTGAATAATGTGAATGTGATTCATGTTGTTTGGGCACATGAGAATGAGAGATCTAAAGATGATTAAATGTGATTTAATTATCATGGATATGAATAATTTGGATAACACTATCCATATTAATCATTTATATTATAAATGTGATTTATAATATATAAGAGCGGGCTATTTCTAATTAACATTTGTTAATTAAATGTTGATGTTAATTGGATTCACTTTGGACAATTAATTGAAAATGTAATTCACATTTTATTTTGGGTTGTGAAAATGATTCACAAATTTCCAATAGCATGATTGCAATGTTCACAAAATCAATTGGATTTATTTTTGTGAAATAAATTAGCAACAAAAGTTGCTGCAAATATTGGAGAGAATCATGAGATAATGTAATCTCATCTAATAAGGAAGAGAGATCCACCTTACATATAGGAAGAGTGGACGGCCAATCTATTCCTATTAGGAGTGGTGGTCGTCCACCCTCCTTATAGAAGGAGGCTTACCTCCTTCCTATTTATCCAACGGAAATTGATTTGAATTAAATTAAAATATATTGATATAGTTAACTTAATTTAAATTAATTATTTTTGCAAATATTTTAGCAACAAATCATGGATATTAAAAGAAACATAAATCGATGTGAGCCATTGGATTTGTGTTGTCCATGGATTGAGATCCATGGATCCCAAAATATTATAAATACAAGGGCACCCCTTGCTCTTCTTATATTTTTACAACATCTCTCTCTCTCTCTCATTCTCTCTCTTATTCTCTACACGTCCTCTCCCTCTCTCTTGTGGCCATCCATCATGGAGCCCTAGAGAGAGTCTCTTTCATCGCAGCATTGCTGTTATGCTGCTGGATTGTTTGCTCGTGAATCTCTGTCTCCTTCAGTGTATATCACTCGTGAAAAAGACATCGGATATCGTTTGACGAGATCAGGAGTTTCGTCCCTTGGATTATCAACATGGATTGCGAGAAGCACGCATTTCATCAACGCGCTCGCAAGCAACTCCTTCATCGGATCGGACTTGAGATAGGAGTTCTCTTCATTTAGAGACTAGATCGCAACCACCCTTAAAGAGGTAGCCTTAATACTTTTTTTTGGTTTAGATGAAACGATCCACAAAATGTTCTTGGATCATGTGGTTTCATCGCATTATTTTTTTTAAATTCCGCTGCATCGAGCAACTAGTGCGACTAGTCGCTCCCCATCACATACGATGCGATCCTCACGCCTCCGTGATGCACTTAAGGATCTAACCATATTCTTAAAGTGATATCAGTTCCAGGTTGGAGGTTTTGGATGCGATCCATAAACCTAGGAAGACTTGGATTTGTTAGGGTTTGCGAAAGTTTTATTGTATTTCATTTTCGCAGTCCTGTTTTGTGTGGTTTTTACGTTCTGTTTAAAATGTTTAAATAAAAAAATAGTTGTATTATATTCCCCATTAAATAAGGAAACCATGGGACCTGAGTTTGCATGATTTCGATTCCTTTTGCTCAAGTAATGATCATTTTAGTGAACATGTATCCATAGTTTCAGGGACTGCGAATCTTAACGTACTTAAAGAGTTAATTGCGGAATTTAAACTCCTTACAATGTGTGAAAATCACTTAGGTTCTGTTGTAAATCAAATTAACAAACTTTAGAAACTTATTTTGCTTAATTTGGATTTAAATTGATTGAGATATGCTAATTTTAGTAAGTGAGGGTCACCGCTGGAAATTAGTTTCCTAATCAAGAACCTTGTGATTGTCATTTAATCAATTAGTGAAATTAAATGGTTTAAATGGTTTAAAGACCAAATTGAGAAATGCAAGGCGAAATGTGTTCCCGCTTCTTTTTATTAGAGTCACAGTTTCTCATATTATTGGGATGTGACAAAGATAAGAAAGGATATCCCTGATCTTGCTTGAGATATAATGGTAAGTATATCTCTTACATTGAAAGTGATTAAGGGATTGATTTTTCATTGTTGACAAGGTAAGACAACCTAAATCAAAGTAAAATATATATTTATATATATTTATGCAAATTCCGTATTTCAGATTTTCTTTTATTAAACCCACTCAATACTAATAATAACCAGTATAATATCATGATTGGATTCATGATCAAGATATTATACTTGCAGTTGGATACATAATGTATGTGGTTTCAATGTGCAAGTTTCCTCATAATAATAATGAATGACAATTAAATAGACCATAGTACTACAACCCTATGGTTTGTATGTCTCTATAGTCTATATCTCTCATCGAATGTACTTTGGAAGTGACATGTCGATGATGATCGTAATTGTCAAATAATCCTTATAAAACTTAAGAAGATGTTCTTGAAGGATATTGAGTATCCTTAAGCGCATCACAGAAGCATGTCGATCGCATCGTATGCAATCGGAGCAACTAGTCGCACTAGATGCTAGATGCAGCGGAAATTAAAATTTTAAATCTAAAAATGATACCACATGATCACGAGATCACTTCTCGGATCGTTTCATCAAACCACAAAGTATAAGGAATACCTCTTGAAGCGTGATTGCGATCGTGAGATCCCAAACAAGAGATCCTCCTGTCTTAAGTCCGATCCACGAAGAACGCACTTACGGGCACGATGATGAGTTGCGTTCCTCCCGCAATCCTCGATGAAGATCCAAGCAATGGATCCCCTGATTTCGTCAAAAGAAATTCATCGTCTTCCTTTAGAGTAAGCAACTCCAAAGAAGAAGGAGATCCTCGAGTCGTCGAAGGCGAAGCCGAGAAGGTCTCTCCTTTCTCTACACAAGATGGACAGCCATATTTTGGAGGAGAGAAAGAGAGAGGGCGAGAATATGAGAGAGAGAGAGTTGTAAACTTGCACAGCTCTTAATGATGTGCCTTGGAAGGCTACCCTAGCCCTCCTTTTATATTAGTTTACGATCCAATGGATCTCAATCCATGGGACACATGGATCCAACGGCCAGGCTTGGTCCATGTAAAATCAATGGCTATAATTATTGTTGGTTAAAACCAACAACATTTATTTATGATTAAATTAAATATATGTTGCAACATTATCAATACATTTTTAATTTAACATAAATAAGTTAGTTGAGAGATTAATCATCATAATAAAATGGAGATAATATTGCCTCCTAATGGTGGCTTTATTTCTCTTTTTTATTATATTACATTATCTCTCAATTATCACAAAAATATCCACCAAATTAATTCCAAATTAATTTGTGAATATTTCAATCATGCCAATGAAAATTATGTGAATCATATTCACATCCCAAACTAATTTGTAAATGACATTTCCAGTTAATTAACAAATGTGAATCCAATCCACATTTAATAATTACCAAATGTTATTTACTAAATTTCTCTGTCTTGAATATATGTATATTATAAATCATATTTATAATACACAAATATTATGGATCATAATATCCATATTCTCTTGATAATTAAATCCCATTTAATTATCTTGGATAATCATTCTCACAATATGAATCAAATTCATATTAAGCTTGATAATTAAATCTCATTTAATCATCAAGTTCTACTTGCTTGGATATAAATTTCATCAAATGAATTATTCTCGAACCCTTTCAAAATAATGTGCTTTCTCCGCAGATACTTGGAGATAAGGACAGGGCGATTGTATTGTTCCACGTATAGTGACTTGGATATTGAGATCTTGTCTCAAACCCAGATCTTACGAACCTCCCATAGATGCTTGATTAAATTAAGACCGCAAATCTAATCTTCTTATTGAATCTGAATCTCATTCAGAACAATGTCCAACACTTGGACTAAGATCAGATTGCTTCTCTAATGGAAGGAGTCACTAAAATCCAGACCTGTTTCATCACTCCCTCGGAATGGAAGCGTCATGGATATACAATCGTTTATGATCACATCACCCTCAGGTATTCCCAATAGTTGTACATCCTGCATACTGGAAGACCCATGGTCAGCCCGAAGATCAAGATCAAATTTACACTGTCTTCTTCAGAGTTTGATCACTAAGTTTCTCATTTGATTATTGGGATTTGGTATCGATCATATACTTTCCAAAAGCATATATCATACCTAGGTCTTGATCATAAACTTTTCAAAAGTATATATCAAACCTACAAATTCAGTCAAGCTTCCAAAGCGAGACGACCATGCAGGAATTTGATTCTTCCCAATATCTCATGAGTGAGCTCATGTCTTCCGGTTCATTAGTGAACCTGTATGATCCCTTTGAGAGATCGTATTACTCATATGCCCTTACATGCACACCAGCGTGCCGGTGTATAGACCTTGGTTAGGTCATCAACCTATTGGTCTGCCAAATTTACACATTCAGACATATAGTAACACATCTGTCTCCGGTCAGAGGATGCGTGCCTATGCTTTGACAGCATTCAACATAGGACTTAGGTTATCTCGATCTTACTAAGTCAACCCATTGACCTAACTAATCTGATACCTCCAAATCTCTATTCCTATGCAGAGGACCTGCATCAAGAGGTCGGTCAGATATTAGCCTATGTGAGAAAGGATTGCCATCTCCTTTTCAGGTTGGAGATCACATCTTAACAATCATTTGACGGTGCTTGATGAGTCCTCAATCTAACCCTTTAGATATTCATCCAAGCACCAGCCTCTATGATTCAATAATTGAATCAACAGCTGTATGATTATTAAGATAGCCATGGTACATAACCCTAATTGTACAGAGGGACCTATTATGCAAATTATTTATTCTTCATTTCAGATCAGGGAATGATATTCACAATAACATTTATTGCATAATGGCTCGTCGTGGGCTCACATGTCCAACAGTTCTGACATACATATGTGCTCTCAACATTTAATCATGAATGATATGGTTCATTGCATTATGCAGAATGGTGGCTCTATAAGAGATGATGTATTCAAAATGTTTGAGTACCTACTTGAACCAAAGTCTTTAAGGATTTAGTTGGATGTAGATACGATGAGTATCATCATTCTACTATCTATACTCTAGTCATTCATGAACTTCATAATATTCATATTGTATTAATTGAATGAAGCATGTATAAATGTTGAAATACTCTTACATTGAGTTCTTTTGAATTCAACATAAGAGATTCTTTATCTTGAACAATGATTGTTTATAGATGAAGAGAGCGCAGTGGAAGCATGGGTTGTACCCAAGCAAGAAAAAAGGTCAAAGAGTCGACTGTACTTCTATGACTTTCATATGACATCCAAAGAGTTGGATGGATGCCAATAATATTGCAATAAGCTGATGCGTTGATAGTATGACTATCAAGTCTGTCTAGAATCCTTACAGAAGGACTTGGATGGTGCATCAGAATAATCTACATGTAATCATTGAAATTGACTTTCTTTATTAATAAGATAAGAGTCTAATAATTGTATCTCTTTCTTCTAATGACATTTGCAATTGGTTGCATATGTTTTAGAAGACTGGAAGATTTGATCTTTAGGCTTAATAGTCATCTACATAGATATTGATGTAATTGTTGCAACAATCTCTGTTGGATAGATAGACTTGACATTTTCAGTGGGAGATCCCTTAGTTTAGAGAATGTCTCTATAACCTAGATATAAGAATATACTCATAGTTTATTTCTAAATGTTGGAAATAAACATGAATACTGGAATAAACCTATCACAAAGAGTTATGGTGGATATCTTTCAGATAGTAATCTAACATCTAGTGGACTCTAATAAATTAGAAAACTAATGAATGATTCATTAAGATTTCTGATACTGAAAATAAAACCTTTAAAAGATAAATAGGAGGATGAAGATCATTTGATAATGATCTGGCATCAAGTTTTAGACATTTGTCTGCTAATTTGATCAATAGACTAGTAAGAGATGAAACTTTAGGATGTCTGAAATTTCAAATCTTACATACTTACGAATATTGTATTCAAAGTATAAAATGTCCAATACACCCTTTTCTGGGAATGGTGTTAGATGTTGAGGTATTCAAGATCTCATACATATTGATGTATGTGGATCATCTATATCGGAACAAACATTATGGATATGTGATATCTATTATTTATTTGTGATATGAGATTTCTTCCCTTCACCTTAGAAAGCTTTAAAATGTTGAAAGATTTCACAATTTTTGGTTTAGAACCAAAGTTTGAAGGAAGATGGAATGAATTTAATCTAACCTAGGTATCATGTAACTATTAGATGAATTCAAGGATTACCTTATGTAGAAAGGAATTTCATTCCTATCTCACTCCTTCTAATGCACCTAAACTCAAGAGAGTTGTAGGGAGATACAATTGGATCATGTATGATATGATTTAATCAATGATGAATTTTAGCATAATTATCTCTTAGTTTTTAGGTATATATGTAGTAGATACTACAATATATATCCTTGATAAAGTTCCATGCAAGTAAGCGGGAATTTAGCACCTCAGAGTGATACTTCATTAGAAAAATAAAGGATGGTATTAGATACCTACTTTATGTCCTTGAGATTCTTAAAAGATCTCATCTCTGAGAATGTGATTCTTAGAAGATGACTCTCTTGAGAATTAAGATGAAAATGATGAGAAGGACTCTTTTAATCTTGAGAAGACAATGAGGCTCTTGAAATTGGAAACTAAAAGGACAATTAAAGATGAAACATTAATACCTCTTTAATTGAGTTTGAGGATGTATTCCATGTGTCAGTTAAGTCTGACAATGATCGGACTTCATGTGATGAAGCTCCTGAGGATTATGGCATGGAAAGATGGATGTTAGCAATAAAGTCTAAGGTAGACTTCATATACAAGTGTTGTATATTTGCCCTTCGAGGATCCACCTATATGGTTAATACCTATTAAGGTGTAAATGGATTTTCAAGAGAAAGAGGGAACTGATGAGAAGGTAGAGACCTCGAGAATAGAGATGAAAATGAAGTGAAGGAACTGATTTAATATTGAGAAGACAATGAGGCTCCTGAAATTGGAAACTAAAAGGAGAGAGTCATCCTCTAAGAATCACAATCTTAGAGATGAGATCGTTTAAGAATCTCAAGGTCATAAAGTAGGTATCCAATGCCATCCTTTATTTTTCTAATTAAGTAGCACTCTCAGGTGCTAAATTCCAGCTTACTTGCATGGAACTTTATCAAGGATATATATTTTAGTCTCTACTACATCTATACCTTGAAACTAAGAGGTAATTATGCTAAAATTCATCATTGATTAAATCATGTCATACATGATCCAATTGTATCTCCCTACAACTCTCTTGAGTTTAGGTGCATTAGGAGGAGTGAGATAGGAATGAAATTCCTTTCTCCATAAGGTAATCCTTGAATTCATCTAATAGGAACATGATACCTAGGTTAGATTAAATTCATTTCATCTTCCTTCAAACTTTGGTTCTAAACCAAAAATTGTGAAATCTTTGAACATTTCAAAGCTTTCTAAGGTGAAGGGAAGAAATCTCATATCGCAAATAATCATTAATAGATATCACATGCCCATAATGTTTATTCCGATATAGATGATTCACATCCATCAATATGTATGAGATCTTGAATACCTCGACATCTAACACCATTCCCAAAGAAGGGTGTATTGGATATTTTATACTTTGAATACAATATTCGTAAGTATGTAAGATTTAAAATTTCGGACATCCCAAAGTTTCATCTCTTACTAGTCTATTGATCAAATCAGCAGACAAATGTCCAAGGCTTGATGCCAGATCATTATCAAATGATCTTCATCCTCCTACTTATATTTTAAAGGTTTTATTTTCAGTATCAGAAATCTAAATTAACCATTCATTAATTTTCTAATTTATCAGAGTCCACTAGATGTTAGATTACTATCTGAAATATATCCATCATAACTCTTTATGATAGGTTTATTCCGGAATTCATGTTTATTTCCAACATTTAGAAATAAACTATGAGTGTATTCTTATATCTAGGTCATAGAGACATTCTCTGAGACTAAGGGCTCTCCCATTGAAAATGTGAAGTCTATCTATCCAACAAAGATTGTTGCAACAATTGCATCAATATCCTTGTAGATGACTATTAAGCATGAAGATCAAATCTTCCAGTCTTCTAAAACATATGAAACCAATTGCAAATGTAATTAGAAGAAAGAGATACAATTATTAGGCTCTTATGTTATTAAATAAGAAAGTCAATTTCAATGATTAAATGTAGATTATTTTGATGCACCATCCGATTCCTTTTAGGATTCTGGACAGACTTGATGGTCATACTAGCAACACATCAGCTTATTGTTGTATTATTGGCATCCATCCAACTCTTTGGATGTCATATGGAAGTCATAGAAGTACAATCGACTCTTTGACCTTTCTTCTTGCTTGGGTCCAACCCATGCTTCCACTGCGCTCTCTTCATGTATAAACAACCATTGTTCAAGACAAAGAATCTCTTATGTTGAATTCAAAAGAATTCAATGTAAGAGTATTTCAATATTTATACACGCTTCATTCAATTCACACAATATGAATATTATGGAGCTTCATGAATGACTAGAGTATAGATAGTAGAATGATGATACTATCGTATCTACATCCATCTAAACTCTTAAAGACTTTGGTTCTGGTAGGTACTTAAACATTTTGAATACATCATCTCTTATATAGCCACCATTCTGCATAATGCAATGAACCATGTCATTCATGATTAAATGTCGAGAGCACATATGTATGCTAGAACATCTTCTTAAGTTTTATAAGGATTATTTGACAATTGTGATCATCATCGACATGCCACTTTCAAAGTACATTCAGAGATCAAGATTATAGAGACATACAATCCCTAGGGTTGTAGTCCTATGGTCTATTTAATTGTCATTCCTTATTATTATGAGGAAACTTGCACATTGCAACCACATACATTATGTGTCCAATTGCGAGTATAATATCTTGATCATGAATCCAATTCATGATATTATACTGGTTATTATTGAGTACAATATTGAGTAGGTTTAATAAAAGATTATCTGAAATAAGAAATTTGCATATATATATATATTACTTTGATTTAAGAGTATTTATATCAAAGTTGTCTTGCCTTGTCAACACTGAAAGTTCATTTCTTTAATCACTTTCAATGTAAGGGATATACTTACCATTATATCTCAAGCAAGATCGGGGATGTCCTTTCTTATCTTTGTCACATCCCAATAATATGAGAAACAGTAACTATGATAAAAAGAAGCGGGAACACATTCCGCCTTGCAAGTCCAACTTGCATTTCTCAATCTGGTCTTTAACACCCGGTCCCACCACTCCTAAGGCGATGTTGACCCGTCATTAATTGAACCAACCGTCAACAGGAATATAACTCGCTATGCGTAATCCAATATCGTCCTAATAATACGAGGATCCGATATTGGGGTTACTACGCATACGTCCTTACTCTTTCGAGAAGTGAAGAGCCTGATCCAGATGCACTTGCATAGAGGAGCTGTCACTTCGGACACACGTCTCCTACATACAATCCTTGACGATGGAACCCTTTGCCTTGACGCGAGACCAAGGATGTCACTTATGTAATCCTTCATATCATATTCAAATTCTAATTAATCGTAATGAATCATATTCATTACGATTAATTCTTCCAAAGGAAATAACATCTCTATTCCTAATAGAGTATTTTAATTTTAACTGGATTCTAATTAATCTAATCATATTAAATTAATGATCCCATTAGTATCCAACAAACAATCTTTATTGTTACTTGAATTATGGTATTATCTCAAATATGTATTATTAAAATTTTAATAATTAGAAAAATACACCGTGATCTCTCCTGTATTGTCGAGTCCCTACCCGCTGTCATGGTCAATATCGACGGGAATGGGACAGACTGCACACGGTGCAACCTGCTACTCCATCGCTCCCCGACTAGACACCATATCCACCTCGGGAAAAGATAATGCCAAATTGATCATTGTGTACTTGAGATTATAATCAGTTTTTTAACCAAAGTTATAGCATATAATAATAATCAAAATATTTTTTATTAATATTATAAGGAGATTTGCTAAACAAATCTCCAATCTTATTCAAGCAACTTTATTTATTGGAAAGTGTATGATGTAACCAATTGTGATTTAAATCACATCTAATCAATTATTGGTTAAGGCAATGCCATTTAAGAAAATAATCATCATCCAATATTTCACAAATATTTATCCATAATTATTTTAGCAAATTAAACCATTTAAATTCACTAATTGATCAAATGATAATCACAAGATTCTTGATTAGGAAATTAATTTCCAGCCGTGACCCTCACTTACTAAAATTAATCATATCTCAATCAATTTAAATCCAAATTAAGCAAAATAAGTTTCTAAAGTTCGCTAATTTGATTTACAATAGAAACTATGTGATTTTCATGCATTTCAAGGCGTTTCAATTCCGCAATTAACTCTTGAAGTACGTTAAGATTCGTAGTCCCTGAAACTGTGGATACATGTTCACTAAAATGATCATAACTTGAGCAAACGGAATCAAAATCACGCAAACTTAGATCTCACGATTTCCTTATTTAATGGGAAACAAAATACAGTGTTGTTTTTGTGTTTAAACATTTTAAACAGAATGTAAAAGTCATACAAAACAGGGCTTTGAAAATGAAATGCAATAAAACTTTCGCAAACCCTAACAAACCCAATGCTTCCTAGGTTTATGGATCGCATCCAAAACCTCCAACCTGGCTTTTATACCACTTGAAGGAAATGGTTAGATCCTTAAGCGTATTATGGAAGCGTGAGGATCGCATCGTATGCAATCAGGAGCGACTAGTCACACTAGTTGCTCGATGCAGCAGATCTTAAAAAATGTTAATGCGATGGAACCACATGATCCAAGAATACTTCTTGGATCGTTTCATCTAAACCACAAACAAGTATTAGTATTACCTATTGAAATGTGGTTGCATTCTAGTCTCTAAATCAAGAGACCTCCTATCTCAAGTCCGATCCGACGAAGGAGATGCTTACGAGCACGTTGATGAAACGTGTGTTTCTCACAATCCAGGTTGATGATCCAAGCAACAAATCTCCTGATCTCGTCACACGAGATCTGATGTATTCTTCACGAGCGAGGCATACCAAAGGAGACGAAGATCTACGAGCAAACAATCCAGCAACATAACGGCAACGCTACGACGAGAGAGACTCTCTATAGGGCTCCATGGTGGACGGCCACAAGAGTGAAGGAGAGGGCGTATAGAGAATAAGAGAGAGAGAGAGAGAGATGTTGTAAAAACTTAAGAAGAGCAAGGGGTGCCCTTCTATTTATAATATTTTGAGATCCATGGATCTCAATCCATGGACAACACAAATTCAATAGCTCACATTGATTTGCGTTTCTTTTAATGGCCATGATTTATTTCTAAAATATTGGCAACACCAATTAATTTAAATTAAATATATCAATATATTATAATTTAATTCAAATCAATTTCCATTAGAGAAATAGGAAGGAGGAAAACCTCCTTCCATAAGGAGGGTGGATGGCCACCACTCCTAATAGGAATAGAATGGGGGTCCACTCTTCCTATATGGATGATGGCTCTCTCTTCCTTATTAAATGAGATTACATTATCTCATGATTCTCTCCAATATTTGCAACAACTTTTGTTACTAATTTATTTCACAAAATAAATCCAATTTATTTTGTAAACATTGCAATTGATGTCACTGGAAATTTGTGAATCATATTCAGAACCAAAAATAAAATGTGAATTATATTTTCAATTAATTGTCCAATGTGAATCCAATTCACATCAACATTTAATTAATAAATGTAAATTACAAATAGCTCTCTCTTATATATTATAAATCACATTTATAATATCAATGATTAATATGGATAGTGTTATCCACATTATTCATATCCGTGATAATTAAAATACATTTAACCATCTTTAGATCTCTTATTCTCATGTGCCCAAATAATATGAATCACATTCACATTATTCACATCTTTGATAATTAAATCACATTTAACTATCTTAGATAACTCTTTTTATAATATGAATCAAATTCATATGACTCATGATAATTAAATTACATTTAATTATCAATTTTCTCAATGCTCGAATATATATCAACATTGAAATTATCTTGAACTCTTTCAAGGATAATGCACTTTCTCCGCAATTACTTGGAGATAAGGACATGGTGATTGTATTGTTCAATGTATAGTGACTTGGATGTTGAGATCACATCTCAAATCCAGATCTTGTGGACCTCTCATATATGCTTGATTAAATCAAGACCACAAATCTAATCTTCTTATTGAATCTAAATCACATTTAGATTAATGTCCAATATTTGAAGTAAGATCAGATCACTTTTCTACTGAGAAGAGTCACTAAAATCCAAGCATATTTCATCACTCCCTAGAAATGGAAGCGTCATGGTTATACAATCGTTTATGATCACATAACCTTCATGTATTCCCAATACTTGTACATCCTGCATACTGGAAGACCCAGAATAAACCCGAAATATTAGATCAATTTTACATTGTCTACTTCATGGTTTTATCATTAAGTTTCTCATTCGATCATTGTGAGTCGGTGTCGATCATATACTTTCCAAAAGCATATATCATAACTAGGTCTTGATCATATACTTTCCAAAAGTATATATCAAACCTAGAAATTCAGTCAAGCTTCCAAAGCGGGACGACCGTGCACGGAATTTGATTCTTCCCAATATCTCATGAGTGAGCTCATATCTTTCGGTTCAGTATCGAACCTGTATGATCCCTTTGAGAGTTCGTATTTCTCATATGCCCTTGCATGCACACCAACGCGCCGGTGTATAGACCTTGATTATGTCATCAACCTATTGTTCTGCCAAATATACATGTTGTCTCTGGCTGGAGGATACGTGCCTATTTCTTGACAGCATATGACATAGGACTTTGGTTATCTCGATCTCATTAAGAAAACTCTTTGACCTAACTTATATAACACCTCTGAATCTCTATTCCTATGCAGAGGACCTACATTAAGAGGTTGGTTAGATATCAACCTTTTAGAGAAAGGATTGTCATCTCCTTCTCATGCTGGAGATCCTTTCTTAATAATCATTTGATGGTGCTTGGTATGTCCTCAATCTAACTCTTTAGATATTCATCCAAGCACCAGCCTCTATGATTCAATATTGAATCAACAATTGTATGATCATTAAGATGGTCATGGTACATAACCTTAATTGTACTAAGCGACCTATTATGCAAATTAGTTATTCTTCATTTTAGATCAGGAAATGATATTTGCAATAACATTTATTGCATAATGGCTCACCGTGGGCTCGCATGTCCAACAATCTCCCACTAGCCCAAAGATCCATTAATGGGCTAATATTTAAACCCGCACTCACGTGACAATCATAGGCTATTTAGAAAAATAGCTAGGTAAGCTGACCAGTCACTCTATTCCCGAGAGACGGTGCCAAGTCCTTTTACGACACTTGCATATCCCCAGTAACAGTGTTCGCATTCAATGCGAATGTTGCATCTTATGCAACCAGTACTCAATTTTGTCAGTTATAGTGTCCTTAACACTACATCTTAATTATTATAACCAGTATTTCCATAATCCTTATCAGAATACCTTTATTCTTCTAAATATCTATCTCCAAAGGTATCTACGGTTAAGACCTTTTAGATCATTGTCTATAAAGTCCTAATTTCATGAAGATAAGACTTAGAGATCACTATCTCGAAAGTCTTGTTATCTTTGAAGATATTATTATTACCGCAACTAAGTGTTTTATCTCCATAGTAGGATCAGTAACAGTTTACTACTCCCACTGTGTTGCAAACATCTGGCCTTTGTACATAACTATAGCATACGCTCGGCTTCTCACAACTGATGCACAAGTGCAAGCAGTTCTAGCATTCACTTTCTCGACTCTTTGAGGTACTATCCCTTCAGATAGGCCAGTACTATATCTTAAAGGGATGAAAACCTTTCTTGAAATTTTCCAGAAGATGGAACATATCCGAGGTGTATCACTAATGTGACAGTCCTAATACCCTCTTCTCTTTGCTTCTGAACACCTTCAGAACTAAGATCTAAGAGGCATCCTTGAGATCATATCTTATAGTATGGAATAGCCAGATTATAAAGCACTTATTATTATCCTTATATCGTTCCAAATGATTAGGATATTATCTACGTTTAGCATGATGAACACAATGATACTCCCACTAAGCTTCATATGGTACATCAAGATTCTATTTGATATTATAACCTTTATAATTTCATCACATATTATGTTCCAACTATAAGAAGCTTATTTGAATCCATAGATGGAATTCCTCAGCTTGCATTCCTTGTTTTTCTCAACTATGAAGCCCTGGGGCTACTTCATGGGAATATCCTAGAGAGGTATTTATAGAGTAATGCAATCTTGACTTCCATCTTATAGATGTCAAAGTCAAGTTGTGTAGCTATAGTTAGTAATAATCTTATTGGTTTAAGCATGGTCACTAGAAAGCAAGTTTCATCACAAGCGGTGTCTTCTTTCTTCGTGTGTATCTTGTGGATACAAGTCAATTAAAGATGAAACATTAATACCTCTTCAAATGAGTTTGAGAATGTATTCTATGTGTCAGTCAAGTCTGACAATGATCGGACTTCATGTGATAAAGCTCCTGAGGATTATGGCATGGAAAGATGGATGTTAGCAATAAAGTCTAAGGTAGACTTCATATACAAGTGTTGTATATGGACCCTCGAGGATCCACCTATATCTAGATCCAACAGCGTCTGGAGCGCGAGGGAAGTGATGACGTGGTGTGCTCTGGAACGTAGGATCCTCCTGATCCGATGGCTACAGCTGATGGCGACGTGGATGGCTCCAAACCATCCGATCAAGGGGATTGAACGGCTGATGGGCTTCGTGCCCAACGGTCCTCCATCTCCTGCGGCGGAGGAGGATGTACTCCGGTGAAGCGGACCTATCTCTGCCTCCTCCTCCAGTCGTCACTGAAGCTCGCCGGAGGTTGCTAAGGAGCTGGGGAAGGTCGCGGGAGCGTCAGGTAGCAGCCGAAGGTTTCCGCTGAGGTCGGGGTGGACTAGAGACCGGCAGCGGTGAAGCTCGAGCTGAGGTCCAATGAAGTTCCGACCAATGAAGTAAAAGTGCCTGCAAGGGTTAGCAGTATAGCCAAGGGGTGCAACGTGTATGTGGAGTTATTGGGAGTGAAGTGCGAGGCCTGAACGGAGAAGTGGGGGTCCGGTGATCGAGCTCCGCCAAGGTGGCGGAGCTGGCATCGGCGGGTAGTGGAGTGTATGGTCGGAATGAACGGAGTATGGCGCGAAGATCAAATATTCGAGGGAAAGCCCGGTGGATGTTCAGCGGAGCAGTAAATGAAGGGAGGGCAACGAATAAAATGGGAGAAAAAGCAAGCAGAATAAGAAGAAGATCAGAGAGGATATGGAGGAGTCTACCTGGGGAATGGAGCGCGATGAAGTGCTCCTGGTCGTCGCTCGAAGGACGGTAGGCGGTCCTGAGCTCGTGCAGCTCACGGAGGAGCTGCGACACGGCGATGGAGGGCTATGGATCTCGTCGGAGGTGGATCTCGATTGTTGCTTGTCCTCACGTCAAATTGTTGTCACCAACTCGAAGGTGGGAGCTCGGAGATGCCCTCCGTGATGGCGGATAGGCTTGAAGGTGACTGGAGATGCAGTATTTATAGGAAGGAGGTGAGGGCACCGGTAACTGGGCGACGAGGTTCGTGAAGGTCGTGGAGCGACGTGTACGATGTTCATGGGGATTGTGGAGGTCAGCGAGGGTAAGGGTGTAATGGGCTACGAGATGGAGGTGATAGGGGGCGGAGAGAACGGCTGAAGTGGGGCAGAAAATAGGAAGGGGGAGGCGAGCGCGCGAGGTGGAGATTGTGGGAGAGAGAGCGTCTGGAGGTTGAAGATGGGTTCTTGACCGTTGGATCGAGTGATCCAATAGCCAGGAGAAGGTAAGGGGATGTCCTGGATTACATCGAAGTGGTGTGATCAGAGGGCTACGGAAGCGACACGTGGTGGGCGCAGGTGAAGGCTCCGAGGGACGACTGGGATGAGATCTGGCAAATCTAATCGAAGGGCCAGGGGTAGTGCAGAAGCGTGCGGTGGATATGGAGGTTCTTTGAGGAGATTGAATGGCTCATGAGTCAACACGTGGCGTGCTGAGGGTGAGGTGCTAACAGATGGCCAAGATTTGATCTGGGGGAAGATCGGATGGCTGAGATCAGTGGTGCAAATGGATGGCTTGGATCTGGAGAGAAAGGAGGGGATCGGACGGTTAAAATGCAAGGGCGCGTGGAGCGCAAAGAAGCGGGCCATATGGTGCAATCATAGAGGGCCACGTGGCCTGCTTTGAGTGGCTGGGAAGAAAAAATGAATTTAAAGAGAGAAGGAGGCCGGATTTGGAAAAACTCAAAACATAAAAGTTGTAGATCTCGATGAGATCTACAAGTCTCATGTTCACCAAAAATGGAGATGAGTTTATATGATACAAAAAATACAAGGGTACAAATATACATATACATATATATATATAGTATACAAGGGGACCCAAAAACCCAAGTTTTGCATACGATCTCCGAATTGAATGAAATTAGTTTTATTTTAAAGGTCATCTGGATGTGTATTCATCTAAAGATGATTAGACCTAATTCAGAGTTTGTAAGAGAGGGATATTGGTATTCTAAGGTCCAGGGTCTCCAACTGGGTTTGGGGCTTTATTGGGTATTTTACAAGATAGGGATTTTGGCCTTCTTCCTTACATTATTAACTAATAAGGTACACCATATAAGGGAGGTGTTATTTGATTTTAGAGGGAATATAAAATACAAATAATTAAGTGAGTTATTGGTAGATATTTTACAAGTGGATTTTACAAATGAATTGGCTTCTTATTTAACGCAAATATGAATGCTAAAATGCATGTATTGTGGATTGATGCATAAATGCTATTGATGCAAGATAACGGAAATATGCTACTAAATACCTGGGGACAGAGCTCTATTTTCAACTTTTAGAGTGATGAATCACAGATTCATCAATGGGTAATACATGTTAAGGTGTTAATGGATTTTCAAGAAAAAGAGGGAATCTGATGAGATGGTAGAGACCTTCAAAGCGCTGCTCGTATCCACAAGATACACACGAAGAAAGAAGACACTCCTTGCGATGAAACTTGCTTTCTAATGACCATGCTTAAACCCATCAGATTATTACTAACTATAGATACACAACTTGACTTTGACATCTATAAGATGGAAGTCAAGATTGCATTCCTCCATGAATACCTCTCTAAGGATATTCCCATGAAGTAGCCCCAGGGCATCATAGTTGAGAAAAGTAAGGAGTGCAAGCTAAGAAATTCCATTTATGGACTCAAAGAAGTTTCTTATAGTTGGAACATAAGATTTGATGAAATTATAAAGGTTATAATTTCAAATAGAATCTTGATGTACCATATAAAGCTTAGTGGGAGTATCATTGTGTTCACCATGCTAAATGTAGATAATATCCTAATCATTTGGAATGATATAAGGATAAAAATAAGTGTTTTATAATTTAGATATTCCATATTTTGAGATATGATCTCAAAGATGCCTCTTGGATCTTAGTTCTGAAGGTGTTCAGAAGCAAAAAGAAGAGGGTATTAGGACCGTCACATTAGTGATACACCTTGGATATGTTCCATCTTCTGGAAAGGCTTCCATCCCTTAAGATATAGTACTGATTCGGCGAGGCCTAAGACGGTGCGAAGAGATGTCCGGCGATGGTGCTCCGCCCAGGTGGCGGAGCTGGAGTCGATGAGAAGTGGAATGAGTCGTCGGAGGGTGTGAAGTGCGGCGCGAAGGTCAGAGCTCCGTCGCGGAGCTCGGCGAGGTGAAGATGGAGCGAAAGGTTGAAGGTGGGCGGCGAATAAAATGGGAGAAATCAAAGGGAAAATTAAAATGAAGATCAAAGGAAGATGGAGGAGATTACCTGGGGATTGGAGCTCGGATTGGAGTTCCAGGTCGTCGCTCTAGGGATAGGTAAGGTCCCGAGCTCAAGCAGCTTCGCGGAGGAGGGCTGCGACACGGCGGAGCTCGCCGTGGATCTCGTCGGAGAAGAAGGTTGTCTTTGCTCGAAGATACGCACGATTGTTGTCACCAATCGCTCTAGCTGAGCTCGAGGATCCTCTCTGGAGTGGCGGATAGCCGTGGGATCAGCTGTGATCCCACGGACAGGAGCGAGCCATGTGTCCACGACCGGAGCAGCACAACGCCGTTGGATCTTTCTTTGATCCTACGGTCAGCATTCAGCCACGTCGCCCTCTTCATCGAGCCCCTGGCACCGTTGGATCGATCCAGATCTGACGGTCTCTGATCACGCCACGCTCCAGCCACGACAGCCTTTGGATCAATCTTGATCCAAAGGTCCAGAGCACGCCACGGCATCGGGTCCGAGCCTCTTCCCCGACCTCTAGGCTCGGACCACCCGAAGCTTCGCCGAGCCTCCCTCCAGACCTCCGGGGCACCCGAGCCTCGTCCCGAGCCGCCGAAGCCACCCAAACCTAGGCGTCCCACTTGAGCAGCACGTGCACCTGGGTAACTTGCACAGAATCCCTTAGAACTTTCAGATATTGCAAATCAGTCCCTGTGAAGCACCCCCACGTGAGGAGCACGGGTAGCCGTAGAGAAATTGCATTCCATCCCCCAGCATTCTAGGTAATTGCATATAAGTCCCTGTCAGCATATTTATTTTTACGTAATTTTAATTTTTTGTATTGCAATTACACCCTTGTCTTTGCACGCATACCTAGGTGTTAATCTTGCATCATTTTTAAATTCCAAAAATTGCATGTTGTAGTGTAACTTGTCCTCAATCTATTGTGACACTTGTCATATTTTTGTGGTATCAGTAGAATTTTAAATTATTTAATTGGTTTATTTCTGTGATATTTTGCCCAATTGGACCTTTTAATTAATAGTTAATTCTCTGTAACTCCAAAAATTCCCAACAAATCATAGTAGCTCTAGGATAATTAACTTAATATTGCATAAAAATTCCATCTCATTTGCACACATTTAGAGGCCTACATAAACTAATTGGTGATTTCCTTAGTTTATTTTTAATAGGTTCATTTCACATTAAAATTAAGGTTTGACAATTTTCCTAAATTCCTCATCATTAGATCTATCTAGGATAATTTTATTTCCCTAAAATTTTGTGATTTGATATTTATTAAAATTAAATTAGTGAAAATCACACTGCATTCATTTTAAATTCATAGTAAAAATTCCAAAAAAAATAGAGTAGCATAATTTCACCATATTTCATCATTTGGCCAATTTTCATAATTTTTGAACTTCATTTGAACATAATTTTGATTTAAGTTCTTAATTGGCTTAATATTGCATGTGTCTTACATAAGAAATTAAAAAAATATATTCCCCGAAAATCACACACTTGGACTTTGCTAAAATTCAACATAAGGAGGCAAATGCCTCCCTGAGTTCGACCTTGGACTTTACCAAGTAAAAAAATTTTGCCACTCGATATTGATTTAATTAAATTAAAAGTGGTTTTGATATTCCCTCTCGTTATCCGACTGCAACGAACGAAATTATTAATTAATTTGGACATTAATCTGACCGAATTAACAAGGGTAGCGGGTGCGGTTATCAAATGGCGACGTTGCCGGGGACAAAGCTCATTTCTTATATTATTTGGAATTTTGTTTATTTAATGTAGTATTTCTTTTATATAGGTCAATTGGTCAATGTGTCTTGCATCGTAAAATTTTCTTCTATATCGATCTCTAACCATTGTTTTTGTGGCAGGGCCCTTGATGATTCAAGGAGGCGAGGAGCAGGAGCTACCCGCTGTGAGGAGCCGCAGAAGCACGCTTGGAGCACGTCGAGAAGAAACAAAAAAATGTCAGTTTTGCATCTCATGTTATTTTGTAATAATCGTCTTTACAGCGGTCTTCAATCGGAGACTCGCGGTTGTAAAAGAACGAAAATATGTGGTTGTGTGGGGATCGTCCCCACTTGAGTGTCGACCTAGGACCAGGCATGCGGCTCTTCGAGCTTAGTTTAAAATTCTTATTTTTATGTGCTTGATCATAGGTAGGACACACATTATTTAAAGACGCACGTAGCATCGCCTCACTTAGCCAAATTTAAAAGAGATTCTTCACCGCTAATAGAAGCATGTTAAGGTGCGACTTTTTGATCGACTTGCATACATATTGATTTTGATTTTCAAAATAGCCCAAGTTTTTCACGGATTTTCGCCAAGTCACTGCTATTTTATCGCCTAGCCTAGATCGCAATTTTTATCGAATACATGGTTTTTCTCGGTTTTTCTTCCCAGCTTGATCACCTAGGATTAATGGAAAATGGGAATGAACGATAGACGATGAATGCTTGGTTTATGTGCTCATCTTTAATCAGTGACAACCTTAAGAAAAATTGGGACTGTTAATTGCAAGTCAACCTAAAATGGAGTAAAATTTTGGTTTTGGGAGAGCAACACCCTCGTTTACGCATTTATTTTCACTTAACATTTTCTATGCGTAAACATCTAATGTTTTATAACCAATAAAACCGACAAGATAATAAACCAACTTCGGTTGGTTTCATGTGTGAGTTGGTGAACTTGAGGGTCTTGCATGCTTGAATGAGCCATGTTTGATTCGATACACTCCCCAGAGCCGTAAGCACTCCATTCATCTCCGCAGATTCATTCGCTCATCTGTACATCCATCCATCATCTTCGTTCACCTTGGGTCTCTCCATACATCGAATATCCATCTTTATACTTAGGCTAATCTCAGCCCAAGTATAGGGGGGGATCCGAGTCCCTGTGATTTCTACACTCATCTCTCCTTGCCTTTATACTTAGGTTATTTCTAACCTAAGTATAGGGGGAGCCCTTCTTAGCTCCCGTATATTTCTCTATACTGGAATGGACCTATGGACTTGTATCCTCTAGTGCAATGAGGACATAGCAAAGTTCAAGGATAGGGGGTATACCGTATATACAATATACTTACTTTAGCTATAATCTGAAAAAATTGAAAAATTTAAAACTTTTTGGCTAAAGTAAAAATCTTTGAACCAAGAGGGCTCAAGTGTTTATACGGCTTTTCTATACTATGTTACACTATTTTGATAAAAATATTTTCAACATTGATTTGAAAAATGAGATTTTCTTGTTTTGAAAAAAATCTTTTGAGAAATGTTTTGAAAATTTTTATTTGTGTGACATGGCTTTGAAAATTTTCTATCTCTTTTCAAGGAAAGTTGAGTCTAACCTGTGTTTTAACCTTTAAATCAAAATCCATAAAAAATGAGAAAAATCCAAAAATCCTTTAGGAGTCATTAGTGACTACTAAGCCCAATTAAGTAGCCGCGTTCAGTGAGGGTTCGCCCTTAGCAGAGTGGATGGTTTAAAGGACATCACGTAAGGCTCCGTCCTTAAGCAACGGGCTCTGGTCTGTACTTACATCCATACTGGCTGAATGCAGATGCAACTATTTAATTGAGATTAGGCAGTCCTAATATCTCTTGAAGTAAAAAAATGTTTTTGAATGAAGGAGTTGTATTAATCCTCTACACCTACTTCCACTCAGGATCTAAAATGATCAAGGAAACTTAGTTTTATGATGTCTTTGAGATTTGAGGTTAACCAGCCTTAGCCATCAGGGACATAGACTTAATCATCCTCATTCCCCTAGTTTTCTAGATTTGCATGCTATATTCCATGCTTAGTCTCAGACAAAAAGAATATGATCAGCACATCACATGCACGACTGCGGTTTTGATGAGATGAGTTGAATTTTCACCTGAGGGATTGGGATGAGGGATTTGAGTCTGGATTTGATCTAATGATGATCGAGGATGGGATAAAATCTTTGAAGGCTCCATGAAACCTGAGTGTCAGCAATATTAGACAGTATGAGAACTTGGTTCTTATACTAATCCCTTGATATTGACCTAAGTGCCACGGTGTGAATAAATAAAAAAAATGTTGATCAGTGTGCGCCAACTCTTGGTAAAAGCAGTGGAGATAGCCACAAATTATACAAGTCAATAAAATTCAAAGAAAAGCTCTCATTCCACAAAGTCAAATATCAAAGAGCTTCCACCAAAGGCGAGAGCTCCCAAACTTTTCAAAGTGTCCACTTGGACCACCGCTATTAGGACCAGGAGTCGGGCTTGCACCAAAAAAGGGCTCTGCATTGTAAATGCTACAAGTTTGGGTGTCGAAGGTACGATAGGTACTCAAAAGAGACACACCCCGGTGTACTCCCACGAAAACAAGTGCAGACGGATCCAACTTCTCTTGACGGGCGCACTGATCAACACCAAGAAATGTGTTGCGTAAAAGGCACGAGAGAGAATCCTTGTTCCAATGAGAGGGAGAGAAGAAATGACACAATCCCATGCCCTCCATTACTGGCCTGCCATCTACATTTTCTAAGTCTGACAACTAAAGAGACGGTGGAATGGATGCATGATTTGATTTATTCCCTAGTGTTGAGGATTGTGTCCTTAGGAGATTTTCTCGGACCAAGACTTTGGGTGACGATTTGACTCTACTCTCGGAATCGCAGTCAATACTAAATTTCATATCCTTTAGATTATATGTACAGCAGAGAGAGTCTGGAAAATTAGAGGAATTGAGTACCTCTTGATTAAGGCTGGATTGAACTCAAGAAATTTTGGAACTCTAAGGATTGAGTCGACTTGAACAGATTGGATCATGTATTCACATGTACAAGGGGGTTAATCCAGCTAATTCATTTTTCCTTGATGCTCGAGGACGAGCATGGTTTAAGTATAGGGGGTTGATGAAACTCGATTTCATCATCTTTATTTCCAATTATTAACCCCCTTGCTTAAGCTATTTGTCAATAAAACCCAGATAATGTCCTGTAATTAACAAAGTCTCAAATAAATTAAAAACCACAAAAAATGGCAAAACAAAAATATGTGGTATTTTTAACCTTAAAAATACCTTAAAAAATATTTTGGATCTTTGTTTGAACTCATATCCACTTTTGTTCAACATGAAACTTGTAGATCTCATCAAGATCAACAACTTTCTTGTTTTGAGTTTTCTCAAATTCGGCCAATATCACCCTCATATTTCAATTTTCTCTTGGAATAATATGATTGGGCCACGTGGCCCGTTCTAGGTAAGCCATGTGGCCCGCTGCCCTTGTCTTATCCGATCGCATCTCCAGCCGTCAGATCGCCTCAATAATCCAACGGCCAGACCATTTCCACGTCTGCTCTTTTCTTCAGCCGTTTGATCTTCCCCCGCCTCGAATCTGATCCGTCCGTAAGCGCCTTGATCAGAACTGGCCACGTGGCACATTTTGCGCCCTTCGATCGTGCCCCAGCTTCATCATCTACATGGTTCTTTGATGCCCTGGATTTGGACCGTTCGATTATCCTACAGATATGATCCATACCGCTCACTGCCACCTGCTTATTAGCTCGACGCGTGGCGCTTCGCCCGCCATCTGATCAAGCCATCAAGATTACATCCTGACCGTCCTTTAGCACCGCTCCCATATTACGATGCGTGGCAGCTCCATAGCCCTCCGATCACTTCGCCCCGGATTTAATCTGCGCCGCTTCTTAGTGCCTAATTTCTAGCCATTGGATCTTAAGATCCAACAGCCAGCACGTCGTCGTCAACCTCCCGCAACCTCCGCCCGAGACCCACGCCTCTCTGACCCCCTCCACTCTTCTAATTTTAGCCGCTTCGCCTCACGCCTTCTCCACGAGCTAACATCGAGTCCACGTAGCCCTCGCATCCCCTATTCTCACGCGACCCTCAGCCACGACCACCCTCCTTCCATCCAGTCAGCATCTGCCCTTGAAACCCACGCCTTCACCAGCCCTCTGCCATCTCCGCCCCTTTAAAAACCCTGTCACCTCCCTCGTTTCTCCTCGTCCATCTTTTCACGGAGCATAGCCTAGCCCTCCGCCTCCTCCCTGTGACAGGGGGAGGAGCGTGGACCGAGCGAAGACGACGTGCCCCCGATGAGACCCACCGCCTATCACGGCGGTGCTGCGGAGGCCCAAAGCCCTGCCCGAGCTCACTGGCACGGCCGGCCAGTACGTGCGACGACCCCTTGGTCCTCAGATGACCTCGAGCCCATGCCACAACCTCCATCTCCATCCAGGTAAGCTCTCTTATCTTCTCTGATTTTTCTTCTTATTTTGCGTAATTTTCCAGGTCTCTACAAACACCCTCGACCTCCATTAATCATCCCATGAGCTCCACCCATCATCAATCACTCTCGCCGGCCCTTCCGATCACCCCCCTCCTTCGTCACAACCTCCCTCATCCCAGGCTTTCCCCTCCGCCGGAGGCGGAGGAGAACCCACCACGGGCTCCGCTTCTCCGTCGCTTAGGCCCGTCGCTCACCTCATCTCGCACGCACGCATGTCCCGCTTTCACCAAACCCCCTTTGCAGGTCCTCATCTTCATTGGCCGGACCTTGGGTGGAGCTAGGTTCTAGAGCTCTGCCTCTGACGATCAAGCATTGGCAGCACACTCCAGATGCTCCTGCAGCTTCTCCGACCTCGAAACTTCATCGCCAGATCTTCAGCATCCTCCCCCAAGCTTCACCGAACACGGCGAGGCGCGGAGGAGCTCCAGGCCTTACGCCAGAGCTCCAATAGCGCCGCCAACCATCAGGGGAGGAGAAGAGCAGATACCGTTGGATCTCGCCCCCACGGCGGAGATCCAACGGCCCTGGAGTAGCCACGTCGCCATCTCGAAGCGCGGAGGCTCGGTGGGACCGAGCCTTGCCTGAGGCAACCTCGAGCCACCACGTGGCCCGAGCCACCTGCTACGACCACCCGAAGCAGCGCCGAACCTCGCCCCCATCCTAGCCCGAGCTCACGTGCCTCACGCACGTGGGTTCTGGCTTTTTTGCATCGGCACCCTCGCACCTTCCGCATATTACATCCAGGTCCTGATACCACGTGGCAGTCCCCGAGACTACCCCGAGCCTCATCGACACCAAGCCTGGAGGCTCGTGTATTCCGAGCCAACACGAAGCAGCAACGAGCCTCTGCCGAGCCCAAGCCGCCCTCCGATCCTGGATGGCGCGTGCATAGCACGTGCCATCTGGGTAAGTTACGTAGAAGCCCCGCCGACTTCTCCAAATAGCAAACGGGTCCTGATGACATGTGCAGACCACGTGCGCAGGGGGAAATTTGCATTGAAACCCTAGTGGGTTTTCAAAATTACAAAATACCCCTGTGCGTAAGGGTAAATTATAGGGAGGTCCTCGCACTTTTTTATATTTACATTTTAGTCCCTCCAAAGGACCTGTTTGTAGTTATCTTTTCATGTTTTCTTTCATTTATGCCCTTGTTTTCTTTCTTGCATATCTTGAGCTACATGTATCCGATTGAGTTGATTTCAGTTTCATTTTGAAGCTCTTCTCGTCATCGTTCTTATGGCATGCTTAACTTTTAGTTTTGACACTATGATATGTAGTGCACTATTTGATTAACTAAGTGACCATATTTATATTGCCTAGATGCTATATAAATGAAAATTGCTTCATTAATTGATTCTATTTGACTCACATATTTTATGGCTCAAGTCATCATCATTTCGGGCATATTTCCATTACATCGCATCGCATTTATCTGCATGATAAAAAAATCAAATAAAAAGATGCATGTTCTGGTTTAATGCTTTGTCTTGTCTTGTCCTCTTGCATACGTTGAGCTATATGCCTTTAACTCAACACTTAATTAGATAGATGAAAATCTGTATAATGCGAGAGAGCTCGTGTCCCTGAGTTCGACCTTGGTTTCTTGCCAAGTAAAAAAATAAACGACCATCTCATTTTGATTGATATATTTAAATCAGATGGTCTTTGATAGACCAAATTCGGCCCGACTGCTACGACAATTCCAAGTGCTAATTCATCACTTTTAGAGGGCCGAATTTGCGGTTTATCACCTATCTGCAGGGATAGCACCTCAAAGAGTTGAGGGAGTGAATGTTAGAATTGCTTGTCCTTGTGGATCAGTGGGAGTATCTCTTACTATTCCTACTATGGAGATAAAACTTAGTTGCAGTAATAATAATATCTTCAAAGATAACCAGATATTCGAGATAGTGATCTTTAAGTCTTATCTTCATGAAATTAAGACTTTATAGACAGTGATCTAAAAGGTCTTAACTGTATATACATTTGGAGATAGATATCTCCAGGAATAAGGGTATTCTGACAAGGATTATGGAAATACTGTTTATAATAATTAAGATGTAGTGTCAAGGACACTGGAACTGACAAAATTGAGCAGTGGTTGCATAAGATGCAACATTCGCATTGAATGCGAACACTGTTACTAGGGATATGCAAGTGTCGTAAAAGGACTTGGCATAGTCTCTCGGGAACAGAGTGACTGATCAGCTTACCTAGATATATTTCTAAATAGCCTATGATTATCACATGAGTGTGGGTTTAAAGATTAGCCTATTAATGGCTCTTTAGGTAGGTGGGAGATTGTTAGACATGCGAGTCCAGGAGAGCCATTATGAAATAAATGTTATTGCAAATATCATTCCTTGATCTGAAATGAAGAATAACTAATTTGCATAATAGGTCCCTTAGTACAATTAGGGTTATGTACCATGGCCATCTTAATGATCACACTACTGTTGATTCAATATTGAATCGTAGAGTCTGGTGCTTGGATGAGTATCTAATGTGTTAGATTGAGGACTCATCAAGCACCGTCAAATTTTTATTAAGAAAGGATCTCCAGCCTGAGAAGGAGATGGCAATCCTTTCTCTAAAAAGTTGATATCTAATTGATCTCTTGATGTAGGTTCTCTTCATAGGAATGGAGATTCGGAGGTGTTAGATAAGTTAGGTCAAAGAGTTGAGTTAACGAGATCGAGATAACCAAAGTCCTATGTCGTATGTTGTCACGATATAGTCACGTATTCTCTAATTGGAGACAGATGTGTTACTATATGCCTAATCATGTACGTTTGGTAGACCAATAGGTTGATGACCTAATCAAGGTCTATACAGTGGTGCACTAGTATACATGCAAGGGCATATGAGTATTACAATCTCTCAAAGGATCATACAGGTTCAATACTGAACCGGAAGACATGAGCTCACTCATGAGATATTGAGAAGAATCAAATTCCATGCACGGTCATCGCGCTTTGGAAGCTTGACTGAATTTATAGGTTTGATATATTTTGGAAAGTATATGATCAAGACCTAGGTATGATATATGCTTTTGGAAAGTATATGATTGATACCGACTCCCAATGATCGAATGAGAAACTAAATGATAAAATCATGAAGTAGATAGTGTAAAATTGATCTAATACTTCGGGTTTATTCTGGGTCTTCCAGTATGTAGGATGTACAGATATTGGGAATACATGGGAGTGATGTGATCATAAACGATTATATAACCATGACGCTTCCATTCCTAGGGAGTATAGATTTTAGTGACTCCTCTCAGTAGAGAAGTGATCTGATCTTAGTCCAAATATTGTACATTGATCTCAGTGTGATTCAAATGCAATGAGAAGATTATATTTGCGGTCTTGATTTAATCAAGCATCTATGAGAGGTCCGCAAGATCTGGATTTGAGATCTGATCTCAACATCCAAGTCACTATACGTGGAACAATACAAGCGCCATGTCCTTATCTCCAAGTATCTGCGGAGAATGCGCATTATCCTTGAAAGAGTTCAGGATAATTTCATTGTTGATATTATATATCCGAACATTGAGAAGACTGATAATTAAATGTGATTTAATCATCATGAGTAATATAAATTTGATTCATGTTATAAAGATAGTTATCTAAGATAGTTAAATGTAATTTAATTATTAAAGATGTGAATAATGTGAATTTGATTCAGATTATTCGGGCACATGAGAATAAGAGATCTAAAGATTTAATTATCATGGATATGAATAATGTGGATAACACTATCCATATTAATCATTGATATTATAAATGTGATTTATAATTTATAAGAGATAGTTATTTGTAATTTACATTTGTTAGTTAAATGTTGATGTGAATTGGATTCACATTGGACAATTAATTGAAAATGTAATTCACATTTTATTTTGAGTTGTGAATATGATTCACATATTTCCAATAGCATGATTGCAATGTTCACAAAATAAATTGGATTTATTTTTGTGAAATAAATTAGCAACAAAAGTTGTTGCAAATATTGGAGAGAACCATGAGATAATATAATTTCATATAATAAGGAAGAGAGAGACACGTTCCATATAGGAAGAGTGGGGGACCACTCTATTCCTATTAGGAGTGGTGGCTGTCCACCTTCCTTATGGAAGGAGGCTTGCCTCCTTCCTATTTCTCCAATGGAAATTGATTTGAATTAAATTGGAATATATTGATATATTTAATTTAATTTAACTTAATTATTGTTGCAAATATTTTAGCAATAAATCATGGCCATTAAAAGAAACACAAATCAATGTGAATCATTGGATTTGTGTTGTCCATGGATTGAGATCCATGGATCTCAAAATATTATAAATAGAAGGGCACCCCTTACTCTTCTTAAGTTTTTACAACATCTCTCTCTCTCTCTCTTATTCTCTACATGCCTCTCCCTCTCTCTTATGACCGTCCATCATGAAGCCCTCGAGAGAGTCTCGCTCATCGTAGTGTTGTCGTTATGTTGCTGGATTGTTTGCTCGTGGATCTCTGTCTCCTTCGGTGTTCCTCGCTCGTGAATAAGATATCAGATCTCGTGTGACGAGATCAAAAGATTCGTCGCTTGGATCATCAAAATGGAATGTGAAAAGCACACGTTTCATCAACGTGCTCGCAAGAATCTCCTTCGTCGGATCGAACTTGAGACAGGAGGTCTCTTTGTTAAGAGACTCGATCGCAACCACGCTTCAAGAGGTAACTCTAATCTTGTTTGTGGTTTAGATGAAACGATCCAAGAAGTGTTCTTGGATCATGTGATTTCATCGCATGATTTTTTAAAATTCCGCTGCATCGAGCAACTAGTGCGACTAGTCGCTCCCGATCGCGTACGATGCGATCTCACGCTTCCGTGATGCGCTTAAGAATTTAACCATATCCTTCAAAACCCCTTGCATTTTTTGTATTTACATCGAAGTCTGTGCCAGCTCACCTCATGTGGCTCCTGATGTGAGGGGGTATTTTGCAACAATTACCCTGAGATTCTTTATAATTATATTTAGTCCAAAATTTTGTATAATTAGTGTTAATTTTTGTGGAAAATTTTGTACAAAGGGCTTTGATTGTTTTGCATATTGCACTTATACGCTCGCCATGCAGTTTTAATTAAAATATGAGTGTTTAATTGCACACTAGCCCCAGGGTTTTGATTTAGGATTCTGGAATGCATGTAAAGGCCTCTGACAATATTCAATTTTTGTGCATGTTTCTCTAATTTTTATAAATATCAACTGCACTCCGAAAACTATGAATAAAAAAAGATAATGTACCTAGATGCTTTATCTTTCACGTTATATTCTTGTTTTTGCATTTTATGTATGTTTCCTATTTATTAAAATTAAAAAAACACATTTTGTCATGCTTAACTTAAAAATTTTAATATATATATAATGGAGAAACTTCAAATGAGGCGGGGTCTCACCATATATATGGTGAGCCACCCTCAATTTAGGCATCTTTCCGATATATTTTACAATTTCTTATTTCATACATATAACAATAAATATTATCTCAACATGTATAGTGATATAAAATTATGAAAATATTATTATATTGGATGGAAATGTTAATTTAAATTTGGATGCTATATTTTACAAAATTCATTTTTTTACAATGTGCAATTTATACTTTACAAAACTGATACAGAGTTCTACTAAATTCATAGTGGCCTTTACAATTTCAGAAAAGCCCCCACCTCATTTGAAAGGTTCCCTATATATAACTATGTTCAAACATTATAAAAAATTATTTTTTTATTATAGTATTTTATGGTTTCGGACCTAAAAATTGAAAAAGAAAATGATAAAAAATTAAAAGTCTCCAAATTCCTATAAAAATATAAAAATCCCTCGAGAACTCCAAAAATATTTGCTTCTGTTTGATAACTTTATTTATGTGATTTAGTACATATGAAAATTAGTTTTGAGAATTTTTTACGTTATTTATTATTTTTAAATCTTAAAATAATTCAGTCTATTTATTTAATCCATGTTTAAGGATATTTTTACTATAAAAATAAATAAAAATTAGCAAAAACACTTATAAAATCAAGAAATATTAGAAAATAAGAAAAAATACAAAACAATTTATTTTGTAAAACTTGATTATTTTTATCTATGGGTATAATTATAATACCCTATATTATGTTATATACCCATACATACCCATGTATAGTTTATACTACTATAATAATTATAACTACCTTATGAATACAAAAAACAATATATATAAATAAATAAATAATATAAAATGGCTATATTTGTTAATATTTTTCTGAATTTTATATTTATTATATGAGATGTAACTATATCTTATAACTATTTATATACCCTTATATATGTATTTCTAATAATATTTAAATTAAAAGAAATCCAAAAAAATAAATAAAAATAAAAATCAAATAAAAATGTAAAAACCAAAAACCCACATAAAAAAGATACTTATGTACATAATTCATTTTGATTATAAATAATCATTAGGCTGTCTAATTTGCTCTTCGTAGTTCAACCTCTACATACTTACATGCCATACATTTTTTGTTTGTAGAGTTTAATAAATTGTACTTCACATTTTTTTCATTTATTGCTTCATCATATATTGTTGGTACATGTTGTTAGGATTGGGCCTTTGTGAGCGGTCGCCTCAGCGATGCTCTATCTTTGCTATTCTTTTTAGTTAGGATAATTCTTAGACCCTTGCAGAGTCCCTCTTCAATAATAGGCCACGCCTTCATGGTTGTGTCTGTCTCATCTCTTGCATCCAAGTACCTCACTTGTGAGGGAAGTATTGATTTTGCCTATTGTCCCACTCTCTTATTCTTTTGTTGAGTGGCCCCCCATGCAAGAGATCAAGGATCTCAAATAGCGTAGATTACATATTACAAAGGAAGTGGAAAGTACGGGATCCTTTTCTAGCAGTACTCACTCTCCTATAGGGTTATCCCTCTAAGTACTTATTAAAAGACTTGCTTGAAGAACAACGATAAAATAGAAAAGATAAAGTAGCCGATCCTACAACTTCATGTGTTGAGTTGGTGAACCAACAAGTTTTGGTGTTTGTGTTTTTCTAGATTAAATTCAATGATCAGTCCTGCACAGTTGTGCCATTTTTCATTTTATATGTTTTATTCTCTTTTGACCCTTGCTCACTTTGAGCCTTCTACTGTTTTACACTTCTTTATTACTCGTTCATCATCGTATCCTTCATTCTTCCATGATCTTCTGCTTGACCTTCAAGATGTCGACTCATGGATGGCTTAGTCGGGACCTCGCCGACACCCACATCGATTCCATGTAGCCGACATCTTCACTAATTCGGGTTGATTCTCGAGAATTCGGTTCGAACTTCATGAACCGCTCTCCATACTCCCCACCTTCTTTAATAATCTAGGATCACTCTTATCCTGACCTTTGTCCCTTCTGGATGGAGAAAGACTTCACTCCCAATACTTCTCCATCCTTATAAAGTTATGTGTTGACCTTAACATGCAACATTTCTCAACATATGGTGCTTCCATACAAACTGATCGAGGCTTTATTCCCTTTGCAAACCAAGAACATGATCTAGAGCTCGATATATTATCATATTTTGAATAAGACATGGCTCCTACAGGACGAGGGAAGGGACCTCAACATCCACCATAGCTAGAACAAGGCCAACAGCTGGACCAGAATGTTGTGAATGCCCAGTTGCTTGCATCAATTCAAGCCATTCAATAGCACCTGACAGATGAAACATTGTCCCAGGTTGCCTTCCAGGACATACTCAATGATCTAAGGAGAAGGAGAATCATGGAGGAGGAGGAGGAGAAGATAAAGAATTGAGAGATGTACCCTTTGGAGGGACATAAGATGAGGGAAGAAGAGAGGCTCCTAAGTCTACTCTCAAGGAGACATATAACCATGGCGCAGGCCAGATGACCAAATAGATTCAGATTCCACCGATCCATGCATACTTTGAGCTTGAGCCTCAACTCTTAGCTCTTCTTCCCATGTTCCATTGGAACCCTAACAAAGAACCATATATCCATTTGTAGCAGTTTTCTCGCATCTGCAATACCACGGACTACCCTAACATCCCATTAGGCATAGCCAAGATGACGGCTTTTCCCTTCAGCCTTCAAGATAAGGCGCTCTACCGGATCAATCACCTGAAGAAGATCGTCATGACCAGTGGTGAGCTCAAGTTCATATTCCTCCATAAATTCTACCCTCTCTATCGGCTCAATCAGATGTGAGCCAGAATCAACAATTTCTTCCAAGCCACACACGAGTCTATCCATGAAGCTTAGGAGAGTTTTAGATATCTTCAGGAGAAGTGTCCCCACCTTGATATTCCATGGACCAGCTTGGTACACTATTTATTTGGGGGCTTACTCTAGAGAGATGAAGGCTCGTAAATGTCACTTGTGGCGAATCGCATTTCAACAGATACAAATACGTCGTCTAGAAGATCTTTGAGGAAATGGCCGAAGGAGAGGTTTCCTTATCGTCATCTCACACTTATCAGCATCAGCCACAAATCCAACAAACGTTTGTCCATATGGTTATAGCTCATGAACTGGACAAGGATGAGAGCTCTAAGCTTAGCATCATTGGAAGCCACATGTCCAAAGTGGACATCATTGAGAAGCGATCACAGGATCTGGAAAAATTATCTATGATCAAACAAGGAACGCAAAACCTGGATAAACTAGATCAAATCACCAAGCAGATGGAGTTGTTGGTGAGCACAATTAACTTGTATCCTTTGGTGATGACATCAGCAGTGACTCCTGCCGAGACGAAGGAGTGATGAATCCCACATTTATCTACATTATCTCCTGATATTATCTCTCTTGCTTAAGAAAACCAACAAAAATCACTAATAGCTAACCTTAATTAACTTACTATATGTTGTAAATAATTACCTATAATTATTGTATATTATTATCCTTATTATGACGTTATGTATTATGTGTTTATTATTTATTAAAAATCCAATAAAAATTAGATGATATTGTGCATAATTAATTTAACCTAATTTATAAAATAAAACTACGTAAAATAAGAAAAATATTAAAATTAAGTAATTTATTACATTAAACTACTTAAAAATATTTAATTTGTATAGTTGATTTTATTTCTCTTTGAGTTCTACATGAAAGTTGTAGATCTCATCAAGATCTTCAACTTTCATGTTGAACGCTTATAATTTCACTCCTAACTATTTTTTGATTTATTCATTTCTCTTGATTCCCATTGGGCAACATGGCATTGCTTGCTCCAGCCACGTAGCCGCTCATGTTTCACCAACTTCCTCCTCCCTTAACCATATAATCATCTTAATCAGACGGATGTGGTTCCATCGGCCTCGCACTACGCCACAACCACGTGATCGATTCGATCAAGCCATCTGGGTCGCTCTTCTGCACCTCTTCTCAGTGAAGGATATGGTATTATCCTCAAGCGCATCACGGAAGCATGATCTTCGTATCGAATACGACGCAGAAGGACTAGTCATACTAGTTGTTCTATGCAGCGGAATTTAAAAATTTTCGTGCGATAAAACCATATGATCCAAGAACGATTCTCGGATCGTTTCATCTAGAACCACATCAAGTATAAAGGAATACCTCTTGAAGCGTGGTTGATCAAGTCTCTACGAAAAGAGACCTCCTGTCTCAAGTCCGGTCGTCGAAGAAGACGCTTGTGAGCGCGGGGATGAACCGCGTGATCCTCGCAATCCAACAAGATGATCCAAGCAAGATGAACTCTTGATCTCGTCGTACGAGATCGAACGCCCTCTTCATGAGCGTAGAACTCGAAGAAGACAAAGAACCGAAGAACGTCGAAGCGACGGCGCGATGGCGAAGGCGTCGACGGCTTTCCCCTCTAGGGTTTGGTGGACAACCACCAAGAAAGCGAGGGAGAGAGTTCGCATGTGGAATAAGAGAGAGAGAGAGAAATATGCTTCCAAAGCATAGTCTTAGAGAGCATGGTATGCCTCTCTATTTATAGGGTTTTGGGATCCATGGATCTCAATCCATGGGATACATAAAATCAATGGATGAGATTAATTTATGTTTAATCCAATGGTCAAGATTGTTGTTGGTAAAAACCAACAACAATTAATTACTTTAGATCAAATATATTTGACAAATCAAATATAAATCAATCCTAAATTAAACCAATCAAATAAAGGGAGATTACCAACATGGAGATTGCATCCCCATGTATCATGGTGGACGGCCACCAATTTCCATATTGGTTATGGTGGCCGTCCACTTGATTGCAAGTGGGAGCAATCTCATGAGATTTCATGAGATTGCATATCTCCATGGAAATCTCCTTTATTTGATCCAACTTTTGTTGTGATTTATTCTTCAAAAATAATTCGTAATTAACTTTGAGAATATTGCAATCTTGCCATTGGAAATTTGTGAATCACATTCACAACCCAAAACAAAATATAATTTACATTTTCAATTAATTACACAATGTGTATCCAATACACATTAATAATTAATCAACAAATATAAATTATAATTAGCTCTCTCTAATACATTATAAATCACATTTATAATATATTATGAATAATTAGATATTGCTATCCATATTATTCTTTTCTACAATAATTAAATCACATATAATTATATTGGATAATTTACACACACATCAAGATAATTAAATCACATTAAATCGTCAATTCTTTAATGCTTAGATCTATGGAATTATTCGTGAACCCTTTCAAGAATAATGCGATTTCTCCGCAGATACTTGGAGATAAGGACAGGGTAATTGTATTGTTCCACGTATCGTGACTTGGATGTTGAGATCACATCTCAAATCCAAATCTCATGGACCTCCCACAGATGCTTGATCAAATCAAGTCCGTAGACCTAATCTTCTCATTGCATCTGAATCTCATTCAGATCAATGTCCAATACATGGACTAAGATTAGGTCACTTCTCTATTGAGATGAGTCACTAAAATCCAAACCTGTTTCATCACTCCCTCGGAATGGAAGCATCATGTTTATACAATCATTTATGATCACATCACCCTCAGGTATTCCCAATACATGTACATCCTGCATACTGGAAGACATATGATCATCCTGAAGATATAGATCACTTTTATATTATCATCTTCAGGGTTTGAACATTAAGTTTCTCAATCTTGGTCATTGGGAATTGGTATAGACCATATGCTTTCCCAAAGTATATATCTTACATTCAAATTCATGTCATGCTTCCAAAGCATGACGACCATGCATGGAATTTGATTAGTCCCAATACCTCATGAGTGAGCTCATGTCTTCCGGTCCATAAGTGAACATGTATGATCCCTTTGAGAGATCGTATTACTCATATGTCCTTACATGCACACCAGCTCGCCGGATAGACCTTGGTAAGGTCATCAACCTATTGGTCTGCCATATGTACACACTCATACATATAGCAACACATATGTCTTTGGTCAGAAAATGCATGCCTATGTTGTGACAGCATTCAACATAGGTCTTTGGTTATCTCGATCTCGTTAAGTCAACCCATTGACTCAACTAATCTGAAACCTCCGAATCACTATTCCCATGCAGAGGACGTGCATCAAGAGGCCGGTCAGATATCAGTCATATGAGAAAGGATTGCCATCTCCCACTCAGACTGGAGATCATCACTTAACAATCATTTGATGATGCTTGATGAGTCCTCTATCTAACTCCTTAGATATTCATCCAAACATCAGCCTCTATGATTCAATCAATGAATCACCAGCTATATGATCATCAAGTTGGCCATGGTACATAACCCTTATTGTAGAGAGGGACCTTATAGCTCATTCATTCATTCATTCTCAGAAAGGGAGTGAAAAATAATCAATAACTTTGTTTGATAAATCATTTATTACAATAACAATTATTGTAGGAATGGTTCGCCCCGGGCTCACATTGTTAACAATCTCCCACTAGCCCTCAGAACCATTTAGGAACAATCCTTAAACCCATACTCATTACATGCTGGTCAAAAACCTTCTGTGTCAGAGGTTTGGTAAGAGGATCAGCAACGTTATCGGCAGATGCCACCTTGGTGATGATTATGTCACCACGCTTTTGAATCTCCCGAATGATGTGATATTTCCTTTCCTTGTGTGTGATCTTCTGGTGCCATCTGGGTACTTTGCCTGGGCAATGGCTCCTGTGTTATCGCAGAGTAACGGTATGTGAGTGTCATAGGAAACTACGCCAAGCTCCAAGATGAACTTGCGCAACCACACCGCCTCCTTTGCAGCATCCGATGCGGCAATGTACTCGGCTTCTGTTGTTGAATCTGCAGTAATGTCCTGCTTCTTGCTTCTCCAGCTCACAGCACCACCATTCAACAGGAATACAAACCATGATGTTGACTTTCGATCATTAATATCCAATTGGAAGTCAGAATCTGTATATCCCAAGACTTGGAGATCACCATCTCCATAGACCAAGATGTAATCTTGCGTCCGTCTTAGATATTTGAATATGTTCTTTACTGCATTCCAGTGTTGTTCTCCATAGAAGGATTGGTAACGACTTACCACTCCCACTGCATGGCAGATATCTGGCCTAATACACATCATGGCATACATTAAGCTTCCTACAATTGATGCATAAGGACATCCAGCCATGGCTTTCTTTTCCTCAACAGTTTGAGGAGCCATCCCTTTAGACAAGTGGATAGCATGTCTTAAGGGTAGGAATCCTTTCTTGGAACTATCCATACGGAATCGTTCAAAAATCTTCTTAATGTATCCATGTTGCGACAATCTCAAAATCCTCTTTTCTCAGTTTCTGAACAACTTCAAGCCTAAGATATAAGAGGCTTCTCCAAGATCTTTCATCTCAAAGGTATGGGATAATCAAATCTTCACACTGGTCATCATCCCTATATCATTCCCAATGATAAGGATGTCATCTACGTAAAGCACGATGAGCACAATGACGCTCCCACGAAGCTTCTTGTACACACAAGGTTCATCAGGATTCTGCACAAAATCATAACTCTTTATGGTTTCGTCAAATCTGATGTTCCAGCTACGAGAAGCTTGCTTGAGCCCATAGATGGATTTCTTCAACTTGCATACTTTTCCATCCTCGGTTATGAAGCCCTGGGGCTGCTGCATGTAGATATTCTCCTCGAGGTATCCATAGAGGAATGTCGTATTGACGTCCATATGCCAGATGTCGCAGTCAAGATATGCAGTTATATCTAGCAATGTACTAATGGATTTAAGCATAGCCACAAGAGAGAATGTCTCATCGTAGTTGATGACTTCTCTCTATGTGTAGCCCTTGGTTACGAGCCGTGCCTTGAAAGTTTCTACTTTCCCATCAGGTCCCCTTTTTCTCTTGAAGATCCATTCACAACCAATGGGTTTTACCCCTTTAAGTGGATACTCTAGGGTCCATACACCATTCTTATGCATGGAGTCAATTTCTGACTTCATTGCTAGCATCCATCTATACATGTCATGATTCGCGAGTGCTTCATCAAATGAAGTAGGATCATTGTCAGTCTCACTTGACACATGGAATCCATACCTTTCAGGTGGTGGAACCACCCTCGAACTCCTTCGAAGAGGTATGGGTGTTTCATCTTTATTTATCTCTTCAGTTTCTGGTCTAAGAAGCTCAGAATCCTCAGGGAATTCAATGAGTTTCTCTACTTCATTTTTGTCTTTACCTTTAACGAAATCATTCTCCAGAAATTTCACATCTCTAGAAATAAAAACCTTTTGGGTCTCAGGGTCATAAAGCTGATATCCAATACAATCTCTAACATATCCAATGAAGTAACACTCACGAGTGTGAGATTCTAGCTTACTTGCATCCACGTTCTTCGCATGGACCAAGCAACCCCAAACCCTCAAGTGATTAACATTAGGTTTGGTTCCATACCAGAGTTCATTAGGAGTCTTAGGTACATATTTGCTAGGAATCTTATTCAGGATATATATTGCAGTCTCTACTGCATAACTCCAGAAACTAAGAGGTAAATATGCTTTGCTCATCATTGAACGGACCATATCCATGATGGTCCTGTTGCATCTTTTAGCAACACCATTAAGTTGGGGAGTTCCAGGAGGAGTGAGATTGGAGACAATTCCATTCTCCTTAAGATATTCATTGAATTCATCTGAGAGGTACTCGCCACCTCGATCAGATCGAATCCGTTTAATCTTCCTATTGGTTTAGTTCTCAACCAAAGCCTTGAACTCTTTGAACTTTTCAAAGGTTTCAAATTTATGATGTAATAGGAAGTCAAACCCGTATCGCGAATGGTCATTAAAAAATGTCAAATAATATCGATATCCATTTCGAGTCGCGGTGCTGAAGGGACCACATACATCGATATGTATTAGGTCAATAATACATTTGCATCTTGTAATCTTGTTATGGAAAGGCATCCTAGTCATTTTACCTCGAATACAATGTTCACAGGTAGGCAAAGATTGAACCTCTAGAAAAATCTAAAGGTCCATCCTATATCAATCTGTTGATCCTATCAACAGACAAATAACCAAGCCTTTGATGCCAAATCAAATTCGAATGATTTTTATTCTTCCTGGATCTTTTGGGGTTTTTATTAGTGGTTTTAACATTCATGGCGTGCTCATCAATGCACAATTCATAGAGTCCACCAGAAGTTAAAATACCATCTGCAATATATTTATCATAGTGATTTATGACTAATTTATTAAAGAAAAAGAATGAATATCCACTTCTAACTAGCTTAGATACAGATATTAAATTCCTTCTAACTTTAGGTACATAAAGACACTCTTTAAGTACTAGGACTCTACCATTAGATAATGATAGTTGACAAGTCCCGACCGCGACTGCTGCAACACTTGCATCAAATCCCATCTGGATTACTATCTCAACTTCTTCATGATTTCTAGTTTCCTAAAACAAATGCAACAAATTTCATACATGAACAGAAGCACCAGAATCTACAACCCAACTTCCTTCTCGTCCAACGAGAAAGCTAGTCTCAATGATGAAAGTAGATTTCATACTTGCAGGGGCTTTACCTTTGACTGCCGACATCAGGTATTCCGGGAAGTTACGCCTCCAGTGCCCTGGCTTTTTGCAGTGGTGACAGACGTCAGATTTCTTCGACACTATCAGTATGGATGCACTAGAAGATAAGCCAACACCTTGACTCTTCTTCTTTCTTTTCTGAGCCGGGCCCTTCTGAGAACCTTACTTCCGACCGCGCTTCCCTCTAACCTGTGCAACCATTGCACTGCCAACGGGACCATCTTTCTTCATTACATCTTCTTTAGACTTTAATGCAGCAAGAAGTCCAGCGTTCGACAAGTCCAACTTGTTCATGTGGAATGAAACCACAAAATTATTGAAAGACTTGGGCAAGGACAACAGAATGAAATCAGCTTGCATGTCTGCATCCATGTTGGCCCCAAGAGTCTCCAGTTCAGACAAGTATCCAAACATTTTTAGCACATGTTCTCAAACCGAAGTTCCTTCCTGCATCATGCAGCGAACGAGTTCTTTCATAATATTGTAATGCTGGGTGCGGTTAATGTCACCAAACATATCTTTTAGATTCTGCATTATTTCCTGGCATGTGCTCATCTCCACGTGTTGCTTCTGAAGAACATTGGAGAGAGAACCCAGGATATAGCATCTAGCCAAGACATGATCTTCATCATACTTGTCATTGTATGCCTTTTCTTCCTTCGATTTAGGGCTTTCATGCTTGTCTTCTGTGAGCACATAACTTATGCGCTCAGCCGAGAGAACAAGCTCCAAATTATGGATCCAATCTGAGTAATTTGGACTAGTCAACTGGCTGACCTCAAGAAGCCTGCTTAGTGGGTTCAAGGACTTCATTTTCTGAAATTAAGAATTCCACTATATTAGAACATATAATCATATATTCATATTTATGATATTTGATTAAGGAATTTTAAATCAAATTGTTCTTGCTCTGTCAACCTTGAAATTTTATTCCCTTAATCACTTTCAAAGTAAGAGATATACTTACCGTTATATCTCAAGCAAGAACTGGGATCTCCTCCTTATCTTTGTCATATCCCAATATTATGAGAACCTATGACTCCAATAAAGAGAAGGGGGAACACATTCCACCTTGCAAGTCCAACTTGCATTTCCCAATTTGGTCTTCAATACCCGGCCCACTACCCCTAAGGTGATGTTGACCCGTCATTAATTGAACCAACCGTCAACAGGAATACAACTCGTTATGCGCAATCCAATATCATCCCAATAATATGAGGATCCGATATTGGGGTCATTACGCATACATCCTTACTCTTTTGAGAAGCGAGGAGCTCGATCCAAATGGATTGTATGCAGGAGCTGTCACTTCAGACAGGCGTCTCCTACATACAATATATGGCGACGGAATCCTTCGCCTCGACGGGAGACCATGGATGTCACTTATGTGGTCCTCCACCTCATATTCAAATTTTAATTAATTATCATGAATCATATTCATATAATTAATTCTTCCAAGGGAAATAACAAGTCTATTTATAATAGAGTGTTTCGATTGGACATAATTAATTAAATCATATTAAAATAATTATCAATCCAATTTAATCAATAAACTTGATTGTTTTACTTGAATATATATATATATGGTATCATCTCAAAGTACGTATTGATTCGAATTTTAATAATTATAAAAATACATCTTGATTTCTCCGGCATTATCGAGTCCCTACCCGCTGCCATGGCCAGTACCGACGAGAGTGGGACGGACCACATACGTTGCAACCCGCTACCCCAATGCTCTCTGACTAGACACCATATCCACCTCAGGAAAGGATAATGACAAATAGATCAATTTGTACTTGAGATGATCATCGGTTCTTCAACCGAAATTATACCATATAGTAATAACCAAAACATTTTTTATTATAAGGAAATTCGCTAGACAAATTCCCAATCCTATTCAAGCAAGGAGTTTGATGATTGTGTTTCCAATTATGATCTAGATCAAATCTAATTGATGCAACCTATGGGGCGTTGTCAAAAATGCGGACTAAGTTGCAAGCCTAAGTTTGAACTAAGTGCCTAAATGATTGAAACAAATAAAATGGTATGCAATATCCTACGCTAGAGACCGAGTTACAACGAAAGAAAACTTTGATGATGACAAATGATGAGCCATAACAAAATTCAGCAAACAACGGTCCGCAAAACACTCGTGTTCCAGCACGGATTCCACCACAATCTTAGGGCAAACCAACTAGTTAAAGACTAATGGAAATAAATAACGATGTTGTAGTACTAGAACCTCAATTAATCACCAAACTAAACAGCAACACAACAGTCCACGCAACTAAAATTATGTGGCGAAATAATTGGTAGAATTAGCTCTCATACCACAACCAGCAAGGGGGGAAGATTGCGAGCTTCAGATCTGGCCAAAGGCGAAGGTGGCGGCTGGTCACAGCGAAGTTCTAGCAGCTTCAGGGGTGTGAGGAGGCGGCTGGTTCATGGCGGCTTCGACAGCGGCTGGCGGTGGTCGGGAAGGTGGAGGGTAGCGGTTGGGCGTCGTCAAAAGGGTAGATAAAGAGGGCGGTGAGGGAGAAGGGGGAAGTGGGGCACGAAGGCGAAGGTTGGGAGTACGTGGAGCTGGCGGTGATGATGGGAGGCAGAGGTGCGGTGACTTGCTCGCGGCAGGGGTTGTGGGCCCGTGATGGCGAGGGAAAGGGCGATTAGCAGAGGAGGCAGGGCCGCGTGGTAGGCGTAATAGAGGCTGGCGGGTGCTGGGGAGGGGAAGGTGTGGAGAGGGGGTGGCGGAGGAGGTGGGTTCGAGGAGGGTGAAGGCGGCGGCGTGAAGAAGAGGTGCAGCAGGGAAGGGTTAGGGCACGGGAGCAAACACGGGGGGGAGAGAGAGAAAGGGGAAGGGCAGAAATGAGAGGAGAGAGAGGAAGAGAATAAGTGGGGAAACAATTTCATTCAAAACTAATCATCAACCCTAATCCAAGGGGTGCCTTTATAGAGGCCAATTCCCCCCAAACAAGCAACAACCTCACTAAAAATAGAAAAAACGAAAAGATGATAAGACCTTGTATAATGAGCCTTTTACATAAATAAAAATAAATAAAACAAATGTTCGACTAAAGATAAATAAAACAAATGATCACAAAAAAACTAATCACGTGGTATCATGATGCATCAACTCCCCCTGCTGAGAAGAATCTCACTCCGTCGAGATGGCATCGTGGTAGTTCTGAAGTATACCTGGGCGGAGTTTTTGAAGTTCGTCCTCGTCAATCCAGGTGCAATCGGTCAGAGGTCGTCCCTTCCATTTGACTAGATATCGTCAGAAGGGACCACGTCTAGTCGTCATATCTCGGATGTCTGCAATATCTTCAACTGATCGGCATCAGTCGCGGCTGGTGGTTGGCGCGTATCATCAACGGGAACTGCTGGCGGGGTGGCATCTGTTTGTTCATCTCCATGATATAAGAAGAGATCTGGTACATTAAAGATTGGCGATGTCTGGATGTCTGGCGGCAGATCAAGTAAGTAAGCATTGGGCCCAATCTTCTTGAGGATTCATAATGGATCAATCTTTCGTACACTCAATTTTTGGTGGACTCTCAAAGGAAACCTCTCTTTTTTTAGGTGGACCATCACTAATTCTCCAACTCTGAACTCGCTCTCTCTACGATGGAGGTTGGCTTGGGCTTGGTATTCCTGGGTCATGGTTTGGAGTTTGGCTCGGATTTCGGTATGGATATGGGTTAGGTGTTCGACCAGATCCTCAGCAGCTGCACTACTTCTCCCTTGCATGGTTGTGGGTGTTAGGTCTAGAAATTGGGTAAGTGGAAAGCCGTACACACTCTTAAAAGGCGATTTTCTAGTGGACCTATTAGTGGAACTGTTATACGTGAATTCGGCTTGGGGAAGAATTAGATCCCATTTGGACAGAGAGTCCCCTGCAAGACATTGCAATAAATTTCCTAATGATCTGTTAACTACTTCGGTTTGCCCGTCTGTTTGTGGATGATAAGCAGTGATGTATTGCAAACGAGTACCAAGACGAGACCAAAGCGTGCGTCAAAAATGACTCAAAAACCTGTTATCACGATCCGAAGTGAAAGAACGAGGAACACCATGCAATCGAACAACATCACAAAAAACAAATCAGCGACATGAGATGCATTTTACATGCAATGAAATGTGCCATTTTAGAAAATATGTCCACAACCACAAAAATAGAGTCAACTATCCGTATCGTGATGGGTAAGCCTAGCACAAAATCCATAGTGATGTCTTCCCAGGGTCGCAGAGGGATCGGGAGAGGTGTATACAACCCAGTGTTCTGCCTATGGCCTTTGAATCTCTGACATGTTTGGCATTTTTGTACAAACTTTGTAATATCCTTTCGCAATTGCGGCCAATAGAATCGCTCTTGGAGAAGAGTCAAGGTCTTGTCCCTTCCAAAGTGTCCCGCTAAACCATCGTTATGCAGTTCGGAAATTAAGTTCTCGCGAAGGGAGGTGGCAGGAATGCACAGTCGATGGGCCTTGAACAGGAATCCTTCATGAAGGACATAAGTGGTTGTCGGATCCTGTCCAGTATCAACACATTCCGCATAAGCTTGTCCAAAGTCAAGGTCAGTGGGGTAGAGATCTTTGAGTGTGTCAAATCCTGTAGTGTTGACGGTCATTGTGGTCAGGGCATGTGCTCGTCTGCTTAACGCGTCGGCCACGCGATTCAAGGTTCCAGCCTTGTGCTTGAGATGGAACGTGTATTCTTGGAGGAAACTAACCCATTTTGCGTGACGCTTGTTAAGGGTCTTCTGTGAGATCAGATATCTTAAGGCTTCATGATCAGAGTTAAGGACAAATTCACGTTGGATCAGATAATGCCTCCAATGCTTGAGAGCTTGCACCACAGCATAGAATTCGACATCATAAGTGGAGTATCGTGATCGAGCTTCATTCAATTTCTCACTGTAGAATGCCACATGTCGTCCTTCCTGACTCAGGACGGCACCAATCCCAACATGTGAAGCGTCGTAGTCAATTACGAAAACCTTGGAGAAGTTAGGGTTTGATGTTTTAGCCTTTGAAAGCTGGTTTCTGCTTCAAGTGACCACGCAGGAGCGCCTTTACGCGTGCAATCTACCAACGGAGCTGCATAAGTGCTAAAGTTCCAGATGAAGCGCCGGTAAAAAGAAGCCAATCCCAGAAAGCTGCGACTCTTAGTGAGGGTTTTGGGCACGGGCCAGCTCTGAATGGCCTAAATCTTGGAGGGGTCAACTTTAAGTCCATCGGCAGTGACAATGTATCCCAAGAAGAGGACCGTGTCAGACATGCAGGAGCATTTCTTAAGGTGGACATACAATTGTTGGGCTCTCAAGGTTTCCAGGACTTGTCATAAGTGAGATAAGTGGTCGTCTTTGGTCAAGCTGTAGATCAATATGTCATTAAAGTACACAATCACAAACTTACCGATGAAGGGCCGCAGTACATGATTCATGGTTCGCATAAATGTGCTAGGTGCATTGGACAGGCCGAAGGGCATTACTGTCCATTCATAAAGGTCCTCTTTGGTCTTAAAAGTAGTTTTCCACTCGTCTCCAGGTCGGAGGCGAATCTGATGGTATCCACTGCGAAGATCCATTTTGGAAAACAATTTGGAACCTGATAGCATGTCGAGCATATCATCAAGGCGTGGAATCGGAAAACGATACTCGATCGTGATCTTGTTGATAGCACGAATGTCCACACATATCCTCCATGTGCCATCTTTTTTTGGGGTGAGCAGAGCACGAACCGCCATGGGACTCATACTCTCTCGAACATACCCTCGACGTAGAAGATCAGTGATCTGCTTGTTTATTTCGTCGTGCTCACTGGGTCTCATCCGATAATGTGGTAAGTGGGGTAGACTGGCTCCAGGGACTAGGTCGATGTGATGTTGAATGTCTCATAACGGGGGTAGTCCTTCAGGCAACTCTTCAGGCATGATGTCAGCAAACTCCTGGATGAGGGGCTTTACCTCAAGAGGGACTTCGGGTGTAGTCGTCTCCTGTTTTCTCACTTCATGTCCCATTAATGCATAAATAGTGGAGCTCTCCTGAACCTCACGTTGGAACGTCTGGGCTTCCATCAGCAATACGGGACCCATAGTTGAAGGCTTTGACGGGGAAATACTTACCAGATTGTGCAGTCGCGGATCGAAGGGTAGCCACCTGGCGAGGGCTAAGGGCTTCACGTTGTGGTCTAAGGGTCACATGCACCTTGTCTATGAGAAAGGTGTAAGTGTTCATTTTTTTGATGTGCTCCGTGTCTTGATCGAACTGCCACGGTCTCCCAAGTAGTACGTGACAGACATCCATAGGGGCTACATGGCACCACACCTCGTCTTTATATGAAGGCCCAATTGAGAAGCTAACGAGGCTCTGACGGTGGATCGGAAGTTGAGCATCACCTCGAAACCATGCCACACTGTAAGGTTTCTCGAGTGGTTCAGTGGGTAGACCCAACTTATCGACCATTTCTTGAGAAACGAAGTTCTCAATGCTTCCTCCATCAATGATCAGCGAACAGTGACGCCCTCCTTAGGTGCAGGTGGTTCGGAATATGCTGCGTCGCAACCAACTATCAGTGTCGTTAACAACGGGTGTGAGCAAGATGTTTGTGGGTGCGTTGTCAGGGGCGAGAAAGTTCTCATGTTCAATTACCAAGAAAGGTTCGGATTCATCTCCATCCACTTCCAGAAGCTCATAGTCATCAGCTTCCATGGTGATAGCAGTAAAAGCGGTCTGATCCTCTTCAGGTGATTCCTGTTGGCCAGGGTTAGGGTTTTCAGGGTCTTCGATGGTGCATAAATGGGCGGGTCTAGCTTTGGGGTTTGGGCACTCTGCTGCTCGATGTCCCTTTTGATAACATCGGAAACAAGTATCAGGTCCTACAACAGGTCGACTTCCCAAGATGCCTAGTCCGGGGTTCCCAGTAGATGGTCGGGCGACAGCAGGAGTTGAGGGTTTGGCTTGGGGTTTGCCCGTAACAATCGATGGGGAACCTATTGGTTTGGAGGTCGTCATCGGGGTACTGGTGCGAGGGACGGAGTTCACAGAAAAAGACATCCTCCTTGTCTGGGCCTTAGCAAGCTTAGTCTCAGCCCGTTCAGCCTGCTTGTAAGCTTCTTCAACGTCTCGACAGTTGTGGAGGTAGAGTTCATCCTGAATAACTGGGCAGCATCCTTGCATGTAGCGGGTGACCTCCTGGACAGGGGTCTCCTGCAATCGATTGTGGTGAACGAGGGATTGGAACCATTCGGTGTATTCTCTTACGCTCATGGTGCCTTGTTTCCATGATTGCACTCACGCGTATAGATCTCGTTTGTAATCTTCAGGCATGAATTTGATTTTCAATTTGGCTTTCATCCTGCTCCAATTGCGGATCTTACGCTTTCCTTTTCGCTTGCGCTCAGATTGCAAACGGTCCCACCATAGCAGAGCATGTCCTTTTAGTTTGATTGTGACAAATTGAACTTTCCGTTCGCTGGGCATAGTTTTCCAGACAAAGAAGTGTTCAACAGCTTGGAGCCAATCCAAAAAGACATCAGGGTCTCGTCCTCCGTCGAATTCCAGAACATCGAGACGGATGCCTCGATCCCATCCTTCATCGGACCTCGGGCCAGGTCGTGGCAGAAATTGATATCCACCAGTAGGTTGTGAAGTATATACAGAGGTGTGTGGTTCTTGACTCTTGGAAGTGAAAGGGGTGTCATCTCTTGATCCTTCTTCTTCACTTTCTTGTGAGTGATAATCACTAACGTGCCCATCAGAAGTAGATGAGCTAGAATCGTGGGAAGTGTTACTCCGTGAGTGTCTTTGCCGACTGGTATGCCGACCTCTGTTTGGTGTCTCATCATTATGGTCTTTACCTAGCACGCGACTAGTTAATGTGGCAATTTGTCCGGATGCGATGATAACTCGTCCATCTATTGCGGTGATCTGTCCGCTCAGTTGATTGCACATGTGTTGTAGTTGGGCAGATGATGAAAACTGATGACCTACCCTTTAATGTTGTCGGATTGACTATTTCGTTGCAGTCGGATAGATCCGCGTCGATCAAAAATAACCGCACAAATCGAATAAATCGTCGAATGAATTAACGTGCGGTTTTATGTTTATTTATCCTGGGCAAGCCCCAGGGTCGACTCAAGGAGGCAAAGGAACAACTCGGGATCAAGTTAGATCGATTAGATTACGGTTTTCCAAGTGGGATTTTTTGTGATTTGTTATGCAAAAAATGCCAAATGCAGAATATGAATGAACTAGGTTATTAAGAAAATCAATAAATTAGCCAAACTTAACTTTAATATGAAATTAATCCAAAATAATCAAATTGTATTTTTCCTGTAAACCTAATTAATTGATTAATGCAAAATGGATTTTTTTTAGAATTTTTGGGTTTAAAATGCACAAATGAAAAATGCAAACTTTTTTGGGATTTTTATGCAATTTTTCATGCAAATGAAATGCAAAAATTATGGAAAATTTGCAAAAATTGTGAAAAATTTACTGAAAGATAAACATGATGAAATTAAGCTAGTCTAATTTTTTGGAATTTTCTGACACTTTTTGATTTTTTATGAATATTTTACTGAAAACAGAGCGACTGCGGATCTTTAATTCCTAATTAATCCACGAAATCAAATCATCCAAAGGCCTATTTATCTCATATAGATATTTTAATAAGGAATCCAGGAGCTTTGAAATTTCTCAAAAATGTTATTTGTGGAATTAATTAAAAGTCAATCACAAAAATCACTCTACAATTTATTTTAGGCACAAGACAACTCCTAATTGGAAGAAATTTGGAAAGTAATTAAAGAACACTTAGAGGCATCATTTACAATTTTTTCACAATTTTTGGAGCAATAAATTACTATGTGCGAATTTCAGAGCTTAAATGGACAAAATATCTGTGATTTTCACTCTCTGATTTTTAATAAATAAATGGATGTTCCCAAAAATATAAATAAATAGCCAAGAGATGAAGATTTAGATGCTCTACAAAATGATATTTTCAATAAAAATAAAAGATGCAAGATAGTTGTCCAAATCAATGCATAAGATCAGGGGTATCTTTGCAATTATTGGAATGAAATAAACTAATTAAAATACAAACAAAGACACTTTTACAATTAATGAAACTTGGAAGGAAGGCTATGCAATTTTTACACAAATATAATGAATCTAAATGGACCTTTTCTTCCCTCTTAGGGCACACAACGGGTGAGTGGACGGCTAGGGCACGGCCAAGGCGGTGCGGCGCACGGAGGCCGGAGAAGACGGTCGTGCGCACAACGGCGCGGGCGGCGAAGGCGGCTGGCAGGCGGCTTGACGCACGTGGGCGGAGATGGTGCTGGAGGCTACCGCGCGATGGGCGGCGGTCGAGGCCGAGGAGCGTTAGGAGTCGCGGTCAGTGCGGCTGCGCGGAGTGCGAGGAAGCTCGGGGCCGCACGGGCGGTTGCGCGATGGCGGACAGTGCCGCGCGGCGGTTGGGCGACGGGACGGCGCGCACGGTGGCTGGGGTGCCGCGCGCGCGGGCGGAGCGAGGAGCGGCGTCGGCTGTGCGCTTGGGGGCTGCGTGTGGCCGACAGCGGCAAGGGGGGCCTGCGCTCGCAGCCAGGCGGAGGAGGGTGTTGCGTGTGTGGCTCCTTGCACGAGGGGCACGAGCTTGGCTGGAGAACGATTGTGCACGAGGCGCTGCCACAGGGGCAACGGCCGGTGGTTGGAGCATGGCTGCCTGGCTGGGCCGCTCTGGGCTGATGAAGGAGGAGGCGAATGGCCGCACGGCCGTGCGCGGCAGGAAGGGCTGATCGAGGTTGTTGCGCGGCTCGCAGACGCGAGCGGAGGGATGAGCAGGGTCGGCTGAAGCTTGGGCGGACGGCGGTCGGCAGCCAACGCTGGAGGGGGTGGAGCGGCCGGCAGGGCTGGAGGGCGGTGACGGGCGCGCGAATTGGAGGCGCGGTTGCACGCACGGCAGGCCTGGGACCTGTGTCTTTTTTTATTTTTTTGTTTTTCTTTTGCAATTTTTTTGTGTATTTTCTTTGTAAACAGCAAACAAATAAATCAATTGTAATGAAGAAAAGGTGATTGTGATGGTGGTAATGGTATGTGATGTGAATGTGGTGATGGTTGTGTGGTGAAAATGAGGTGATAGAAATCAGATGATGTTGTTGTGATGAACAAGATAAGCAAATGTTAGATAGAAAAAATGAAATCACAAGGGAATGATAGAAAATACGTACCTAGGTGGTTCGCCGAAAGTGGAGCCACGTCGTGCGGCTTCCGGTTGTGGCCTTGATCCGGTTCGACAAAAAATCGGAGAAGCTTTGCGATCTTGTTGGGAAGTTCGCTACGCGGATATTAACCGCGGATCTCGCCTGCAGGTCGTCATCGCTCAACGTCTAAGGGGGAGCTGTCACCTCACGGATTAAACGGGGCTCGAACCTCTCTAACTCGTAGAATGGCGGATGAAGAATAATGGAGGAGGAGATGGGAATATAAAGAGGAGGGGGGAAGTTAGAAAAGAGGTGGAGAAGATGGAGGGATGGTGGTGTTAGTGGTGACTTGAGTAGGGAGTAATAAAAGAAGGGGTAAAAGAGAAAAATAAATAATATAATAAAATAATATAGTAGGCAACAAAAAATAATTAAAATATCAATAGTAAAATAATAATAAATAATAAATAGGAAAATAATAAGATAAATTCGAAATTCATAAAATAAAAAAATGGGGTGACACGTGGCGGCTCCAGGAGCGGCCACATGTCGCTCCCAGAAAATTCAAAGATTAAATATAAAGAAAATCAAAAAGAAATAACAAAAGAGATTAAATCAAAAAGTGGTCAACACAAAAGTTGCTCGTCTCGACGAGATCTACAACTTTTGTGAAGGGCCGAAAATCAAAGGAAATCATCTGTACAAAAATGTATTTTTGGGTGGTACCTTATAGATATAAAATACCGCATTTTATCTTTTGTGATTTTTTATCATTTTTCAATAAGAGAAAAATCAAAATAAAAATAGAGAAAATATGAGGAGAATATTTACAACTTAATCTAATTTTTTTGGATTTTTAATAATGAAGAAAATAAAATGAGAAAATACAGGGGTAAAACGATCATTATGTACAATGTACAAAAGGGGTCCAAAACCCAAGTTTTGCATACGAGCTCCGATTTTAATGAAATTGATCTTGTTTTGAAGGTCTCTGAATGTATATTACTTTAAAAGTGAGTAGACCTAATTCAGAGGCTATATGAGCGAGATATGTGCATTTTAAGGCTCCTAGTTTCAAACTTGGATTGGGGTTTTATAGGTTAATTTTACAAGTTAGTATTTTTTTTGATATTTTTCTTTAATTAGTGTTAGTCATATATACACAATAGAGTTGGTTTTATTAGATTGGGAGTTGGTATAAAATATATACAAATAAGGTATTTTATCTAATATACAGGTGAATATTTACAAGTGAAATTGGCTTCTTATTTTATCAATGAATGCATGAATGCTAATTATACAATATAAGTAGAAATATGCCTCTAATTACTCGGGAACAAAGCTCTATTTTCAACTTTTAGATGATGAATCACAGATTCTTTTTTTATTCATCAGCAGACAAAGCCTCTAATGTTAGTTCAGGGTGTGGGGTGTACCCGGCTTTAAAGGAAGTGGGTTTGTCGGCCATGGGGGACTGGGGATCCTAGACTTTCTGATCTCTTTTTGTTTTGGGTTTTTGTTGTTTGTTTTTGGTTTTGCTTTGTTTCGTTTTTTTATGCAATGAAACAAATGGAATGCAGGCGAGATGCAGGACCGTTATGCTCTGATACCAAAGTGATGCAACCTATGGGGCGTTGTCAAAAACGCGGACTAAGTTGCAAGCCTAAGTTTGAACTAAGTTCCTAAATGATTGAAACAAATAAAATGGTATGCAATATGCTACACTAGAGACCGAGTTACAACGAAATAAAACTTTGATGATGACAAATGATGAGCCATAACAAAATTCAGCAAACAACGGTCCGCAAAACACTCGTGTTCCAGCACGGATTCCACCACAATCTTAGGGCAAACCAACTAGTTAGAGACTAATGGAAATAAATAACGATGTTGCAGTACTAGAACCTCAATAAATCACCAAACGAAACAGCAACACAACAGTCCACGCAACTAAAATTATTTGGCGAAATAATTGGTAGAATTAGCTCTCATACCACAACCAGCAAGGGGGGAAGATTGCGAGCTTCAGATTTGGCCAAAGGCGAAGGTGGCGGCTGGTCACAGTGAAGTTCTAGCAACTTCAGGGGCATGAGGGGGCGGCTGGTTCACGGCGGCTTCGACAGCAGCTGGCGGTGGTCGGGAAGGTGGAGGGTAGCGGCTGGGCGTCGTCAAAGGGTAGGGAAAGAGGGCGGTGAGGGAGAAGGGGGAAGTGGGGCGCGAAGGCGAGGGTTGGGTGTACGTGGAGTTGATGGCGACGAGGGGAGGCGAAGGTGCGGTGACTTGCTCGCGGCAGGGGTTGCGGGCCCGTGATGGCGAGGGCAAGGTCGATTAGCAGAGGAGGCGGGGCCACATGGTAGGCGTAATAGAGGTTGGGGGTGCTGGGGAGGGGAAGGTGTGGAGAGGGGGTGGCGGAGGAGGTGGGTTCGAGGAGGGTGAAGACGACGACGTGAAGAAGAGGTGCAGTGGGGAAGGGTTAGGGCACGGGAGCAAACACGGGGGGGAGAAGGGGGAAGGGCGGAAACGAGAGGAGAGAGAGAGAGGAAGAGAATAAGTGCGGAAGCAATTTCATTCAAAACTAATCATCAACTCTAATCCAAGGGGTGCCTTTATAGAGGCTAATTCCCCCCAAACAAGCAACAACCTCACTAAAAATAGAAAAAAATGAAAAGATGATAAGGCCTTGTATAATGAGCATTTTACATAAATAAAAATAAATAAAACAAATATTCGACTAAAATTAAAAAAAACAAATGCTCACAAAAAAAACTGATCACGTGGTATCATGCTGCATCACTAATCAATTTATTGGATGAGATCAAGTCAATTAAAGAAATAATCATCTTCCAATATTTCTCAAATATTTTTCATAGTTATTTCATGAAATTAACAATTAATTTCACTAATTGACAATCACATGGTTCTTGAAAAGGAATGTAATTTCAGCAGTGACCCCTACTCACTAAATTTAACATATCTCAATCAATTTAAATCTAAATTAAAAAAAATAAATTTTCAAAGATTACTAATTGTATTTAGGACAGAATCAAAGTGATATTTCACGCAAATTTAGAGGCGGATCAAAACAGTAATTAATTCATTAATCATGTTAAGATTCGCAGTACCCGCAACAGTGAATACATGTTCATTAAAACAACCATATCTCGAGCAAACGGAATCCAAATTACTTAAACTCAGATCCTATGGTTTCCTTATTTAATGGGGAACAAAATAATGTAATTAATTCGAGTTTAAATATTTTAAACAGGGCTGAATTTATTCACTAAACAGATGTGCGAAAATCAAATGCGACAAAAACTTTCACGACCTTAACGAACCCAACTCGTCCTAGGTTTGTGGATCGTATCCAAAATCTTCGACCTAAGGTTCTGATACCACTTGAAGGATATGGTATTATCCTCAAGCATATCACAGAAGCGTGATCGTCGTATAGAATACGACGTAGAATGACTAGTCATACTAGTTGTTCTATGCAGCGGAATTAAAAAATTTTCATGCGATGAAACCACATGATCCATGAACGATTCTCGGATAGTTTCATCTAGAACCACATCAAGTATAAAGGAATACCTCTTGAAGCGTGGTTGATCAAGTCTCTACGAAAAGAGACCTCATGTCTGAAGTCCGATCGTCGGAGAAGACGCATACGAGCGCGGGGATGAACCGCGTGATCCTCGCAATCCAACAAGATGATCCAAGCAAGGTGAACTCCTGATCTCATCGTACGAGATTGAACGTCCTCTTCGTGAGCGTAGCAATCCAAGAAGACAGAGAATCGAAGAACGTCAAAGCGGCGGCGCGATGGCGAAGGCATCGACGGCTTTCCCCTCTAGGGTTTGGTGGACGGCCACCAAGAAAGAGAGGGAGAGAGTTGGCATGTGGAATGAGAGAGAGAAATGTGCTTCCAAAGCATAGCCTTCGAGAGCATGATATGCCTCTCTATTTATAGGGTTTTGGGATCCATAGATCTCAATCCATGGGATACATAAAATCAATGGATGAGATTGATTTATGTTTAATCCAATGATCAAGATCGTTGTTGGTTTTTAACAACAATTAATTTAATTTAGATCAAATATATTTGAAAAATGAAATATAAATCAATCCTAAATTAAACCAATCAAATAAAGGGAGATTACCAACATGGAGATTGCCTCCCAACATATCATGATGGACGGCCACCAATTTCCATATTGGTTATGGTGGTCGCCCACTTGATTGCAAGTGGGAGTAATCTCATGAGATTTCATGAGATTGCATATCTCCATGGAAATCTCCTTTATTTAATCCAACAACTTTTATTGTAATTTATTCTTCAAAAATAATTCATAATTAATTTTGAGAATATTGCAATCTTGCCATTGGAAATTTGTGAATCACATTCACAACCCAAAACAAAATATAATTTACATTTTTAATTAATTACACAATGTGTATCTAATATACATTATTAATTAATAAACAAATATAAATTATAATTAGCTCTCTCTAATACATTATAAATCACATTTATAATATATTATGAATAATTGGATATTTCTATCCACATTATTCTTATCCACAATAATTAAATCACATTTAATTCTATTGGATAATTTCCACACACACATCAAGATAATTAAATCACATTTAATCATCAATTCTTTAATGCTTAGATCTATGGAATTATTCTTGAACCCTTTCAAGAATAATGCGATTTCTCCGAAGATACTTGGAGATAAGGACAGGGCAATTTTATTGTTCCATGTATAGTGACTTGGATGTTGAGATCACATCTCAAATCTAGATCTCATGGACCTCCCATAGATGCTTGATCAAATAAAGACCGTAGACCTAACCTTTTCATTGCATCTGAATCTCATTCAGATCAGTGTCCAATACATGGACTAAGATTAGGTCACTTCTCTGTTGAGAGGAGTCACTAAAATCCAAACATGTTTCATCACTCCCTCGGAATGGAAGCATCATGGTTATACAATTGTTTATGATCACATCACCCTCAGATATTCCCAATAGCTATACATCCTGCATACTGGAAGACCTATGATCATCCTGAAGATATAGATCACTTTTATATTGTCATCTTCAGGGTTGATCATTGAGTTTCTCAATCTTGGTCATTGGGAATTGGTATAGATCATATGCTTTCCCAAAGCATGTATATTACCTTCAAATTCATGTCATGCTTCCAAAGCATGACGACCATGCATGGAATTTGATTAGTCCCAATACCTCATGAGTGAGCTCATGTCTTCCGGTTCATAAGTGAACCTGTATGATCCCTTTGAGAGATCGTATTACTCATATGTCCTTACATGCACACCAGATCGCCAGTGTATAGACCTTGGTTAGGTCATCAACCTATTGGTCTGCCAAATGTACACACTCATACATATAGCAACACATCTGTCTCTGGTCAGAGGATGCATGCCTATGTTGTGACAGCATTCAACATAGGACTTTGGTTATCTCGATCTCGTTAAGTCAACCCATTGACTCAACTAATCTGACACCTCTGAATCACTATTCCCATGCAGAGGACCTGCATCAAGAGGCAGGTCAGATATCAACCGTATGAGAAAGGATTGCCATCTCCCACTCAGATCGGAGATCATCGCTTAACAATCATTTGATGATGCTTGATGAGTCCTCTATCTAACTCCTTAGATATTCATCCAAGCATCAGCCTCTATGATTCAATTATTGAATCAATAGTTGTATGATCATCAAGTTGGCCATGGTACATCCCTTATTGCACAGAGGGACCTTATAGTGCATTCATTCATTCAATCTCAGAAAGGGAGTGAAAAATAATCAATAACTTTTATTGATAAATCATTTATTACAATAACAATTATTGTAGGAATGGTTCGCCCCGGGCTCATATTGCTAACACTCAGATCGTTGGATCATATGATCCAATGATTGTTGGATCTTGTCAAAATCCAGGCGTTGAACCCCTTCACTTATCCTCATTACACCAACCTCTCCGGTAACCAACTTCATCGTCTAAACATACCCAATCCTTTGCCTAGTTTCCCTAACGCACATTGAACCTCCATCTCAATCACCGATCGTTCTTCATCAATTAACATGCAGTTGAAACCGTCAGTATAATCTCCTTCAACCTCTATCTTCTCCTCTTAAAATACACCTCATTGGAGCCCTGAATCGACTATCAACACTTGCCTAAAAATCCCCCTAGCCCTTCTCTCCACTCTATGACATAGAGATGGAGGAAAGAAGGTGCGATAATGGTGGCCGTCTTTTGGTTGGACCCATGGCTGATGAACCATGTCACACCATCCAAGGTCGTTCGAGATTTCTCCAGCAGCTGCGGAGATGAAGGGATGACCTGAACTTCCAGACGATGCTCGACCCAAGCCAATTCCCCCATTGATGAATCTGTGATTCATTACTCTTAAAGTTGAAAATAGAGCCTTGTTCCTGAGTAATTAGGAGCACATTTCCACCAAAAATGCATAATTAGTATCCACGCATGCATTGACAACAGTTGCATTTTAGCATTTGCATCTGCATTAAATGAGAAGTTCACATCACTTGTAAAATCCACCCTATATGTATATATTTTACACTCACTATAAAATCCATAAATTCACTCTATATTGTATATTACTAACTAATAATACAAGAATAAATACCAAAAATCGCTAACTTGAATAATTTTCCAAACCAAGTTGGAAGTTATGGACCTTAGAATGCACATATCTCTCTCATACATCCTTCGATCTAGGTCTACTCACTTTTAAATTAATACACATTCAGAAACCACCAAAATGAGACCAGTTTCATTTGAATCGGAGCTCGTATACAAAACTTGGGTTTTGGGACCCCATTGTATATTGTTTGTATATATAATTGTACCCTTGTATTTTAGTACTTTATTTGACCTCATTTCCATTTTTGGTCAACATAAATCAGTCCAAATCGGTTTACTAATGGGATGCCCAGATACATTACAAAATTTAGCTTTAGACAACGACCCAATGAGAGGAATAACTGGAACTATAGTATCAAATTTCTTAGTAACTGTGTTTATTAGAAATGAATACTCTAGCATTTTACTTCTTACTGCCAAAGGATTTATTAATACACTTGAAAGATAACCCAAAAATCGAAAGAATTATTTGATAATTGGTTTATATGAATCCTATATGGTTGAGACCAAAAATAAAAATGACATTGCCAAAAATGGACAAGATAACATTTCCATTTCTTCATTCGAAGATAGGTTCCTTTTGAAGCGAGAATGGATTTTCCTTGATATCTAACATAATGCATGCAAGGATCCTCGAACAACTGTAAGCTTTTCTGAAAATCATTACGACAAACTACTACAAGATGTTCTATTTTTCTATAGAAATGTGTTCGCTCAATAAAGTCTCCAAAAGATGTTGATAGTAAATAAGAGGAATGTCTACGGAGAAAACAAAATACTGATTCATATTCAGATACATAAGAATTATATAGGAACCTAAATAGTCTTTGATTCTCTTTTGAAAAAAGGGAAATGGATTTCTTTAGAGTAACAAAACTATTCCCATTTTCATATAGAAAAAATCGCAATAAATACAAAGAGGGAACATCTTTTATCCAGGATTGTAGAATTTGAATCAAGATTTCGAGATGAATAGGATAGGGTATTACTATATCTGACACATAATTTAAATGCGAAAATTTATCCTCTAAAAAAGGGAATAACGAATGAATAGATCGTAAATTCTGATATTTTTGTATTTCTTTTTTTTTCTTCAAGAAAAATTGGCAGGGAGAAAGGAATTTCTACAATAACCGCAAACCCCCCTGATATCATTTGAGAAAAAAGATGATTGTTGCGTCCAACATTTTAGTTTTTCCAAATTCGGCCATCTTCTCTCTCTTATCTCAAATTCTTTATCGACCAACCAGATGATGTCACGTGGCACTCTCTGGTTGCGCCATGCGGCCCGCTCCATTAGTCGCCAGGCGCCTCGCCCCTGGGCCGTTAGATCGCCCTCGCCTCCTTCAAATCTCGGCCCTCCATACCACATCATCTCTCCGCCGTCCAATCCATCCTCAGATCTCATCAAGACCGCACGTCAGCGCCTTACCCTCCGCTCTCCATGTGGCACGCTCATGGCCATTAGATCTTCGCCCATGATGATTAGATCTCACCCGCTCATCTTCCACTCAATCACAACCCTTCAATCCTTCGCATGATCTAATCTCCGCCGGTATCTAACATCGCGTTCCCATCACGACACGTGTTGCCCCTTGCGCCCTTCGATCTCGCTGCCCCGATCTGATCTAGATCATCGCCTCGCGCTCAACTCCTGGTCGTTGGATCACTAGATCCAACGGCTGAGAAGTCATTGTCTACCTCCAGCCCTCTCTCTTTCCTACGATCTCCACCTCGCAACGGCCCCGCCTCCTTTCTATTTCTGGCGCCACTCCAGTCACCATCTCCGCCCTCTAACATCTACACGGTGTATCCCATACTTCCCTCTTCCTCGTCGACCCCCACGACCTCCATGAGGCTCGCCCACGTCACTCCACTAGCCCCATGAAATCTCGCCTCTCAGCACCACCATCTCCACCTTCTCTCTATAAATCCAGTGCCTCGGGCCTCCTTTCACCCCATCTGCCATTACAAAGAGGTCCATGGAGCTCCTATCTACCCGACAATGACAGTGACCGAGTGTAAAGGTGAGCGACGACAGTGGTATAACTCCAGCGAGAACCACAGCATTCTATCGCCGTGTTGCAACCCCTCCGATGAGCTGCACGAGCTCAGGTCACTACCGACCCTTGAGCGAAGACCAGGAGCTCCTCTTCGAGCTTCTAACCCCAGGTAGACTCCTTCATCCTCCTCCAATCATTCTTCTTCTTTCCTCGTGTTTTTCTCGGAATTTATTCCGCTTTGCCTCGCATGCTCACGCTCCTCCGACCATCCACCGAGCTCCGCCTTGGAGCTCCCATCATCACGCGCTACTTCATTCTCTCCAACAACACTTCTCACCTCCTTCCGACCAAAGCTCCTCCGCCACAGAGGAGGACTAGCAGCACCGTTCACTTCACCCTCCAGGCCTCAGTGCACTCACATTTCATCCCACGAGTGAGCACGCGTTGTTGTTCTTTTGGTACAATCTAACCCTTGCAGGTCCTCCATGCTTTATTGAACCGGAACTTCGCCGAGCTCCGCTCGAGCTTCAATGCCTCCGGCCTGAGGACCTCTCCAGCCACTTCTAGGACCTTCGGTAGCCTCCTGGCACTTCCACGACCAATCCGAGCTAACCAGGAGCCAGCGGCAAGCTACATCGAGCACGACGGAGGACGCGGAGCGACACCCACTTCACTGGAGCCCGCCAAGTCGTCGCAGGAGGCGCAGGCTGGAGGAACACGACGCACAGTTACCGTCTGATCCCCTTAATCGAATGGTCCTGATCGAACCACTCGCCTGCCTCCATTGGATCAGGAGGATCTAATGGCCACAACTCTGCCACGTCGCCTACATCATCGAGCTCCAACAACCGTCTGATCTCACAAGGATCTGACGATCCGCATCCTGCCAGTTGACCTCATCACCATTGTTGGACCATCTTGATTGAACAACCACTGAGGTGCCACGATAGCAGCTCCAGCCTCCCATTGGATACATCTGATCCAGCGGACTACATCGCACCACGTCACGAGCTCCAAGCCTCTTCCCCAACCCTCGGCTCGGAGCAACCGAAGCTGACCCGAAGCAGAACCGAACCTAGCCCGAGCTCAGGAGCCATCTGAGCCTCTATCCGATCCCTTCGACTCCGTCCGAGCCTAGCCCCCTCACACGTCCGTCATGTGAGGGCTGGGTAAATTACACAGAAGGCCCCGGAGTATTTCAGAATTTGCACTTTAGTCCTTACCAGGCGCGTCACGCGAGGAGCACGTGTCTTTGTGAGAATTTTTGCATCCACCCCCGCATATTTAGTAATTGCATTTAAGTCCCTGTCAGCATGTTTTATTTTCCAGAAAATTTATTTTCTATATTATATTTTGGCCCCTGTCTTTACATGTATATTTAGGTGACCATATTTAATCATTTTTAAATTCTAAAAATTGCATGTTGTAGTTTAACGTGTCCTTTATCTTGTGTGACACGTCTTATTTTTGTGAGACATCTCGAATTTAATAATATTAAGGTTGGTGAAATTTTCCATATTTTACCATATAAGTGCCTTTTATTTAATATTAAATTCCTTGTTGCTCCAAAAATCATTATAAAATCACATTAGACCCTAGCATAGATTACTCTAGATTGTGCCCAAAAATCATTCAATTCGCATGCATCTCGAGGCCTGAATAAATCAAATAATAATTTATCTAATTAATTTTGGGATAATTACACCCATAACCCTGAGTAATTTTGCAATAACATTCATAACCCTGTTATAGCGAATTACACGAGAAACCCTGAGTATTGCTTAACTCTTACATGACATTACCCTGTGTTATGGTTCGTTTGATGTGCCGGTTATGTATGACAGTTTCTGTTGAAAAAAGACAAAATAATCCTTAACAATCACTCTTATTTACAAATCGTGCCATCGATGTTCTGCCCTCCTGCAAAGTCATCGGAATTGCCTGCAAGCTCCACGCCCCCCCCCCCTCCACCGTTGTCGTCGACCTCTACAAACCCCTCCCCGTCATCGCAACCTCCTCTGCAAGCCCGCACCATCTCCTCTGCAATCCCCTATCGATTGTCTCCACCTCCTGCCAGACCCTCCCTGTCCCCACCTCCTGCGTAGACCCTCCTCGTCCCCACCTCCTACGTAAGCCCTTCCCTCCCCCACTCGTCGTAACCGGCCCCGCGCCCATCTCCTCTGCAATCCCGTCTCCAACTCCTGCGCAGCCCCCCTCCCCCACCCCCGGGCACCAGGCCCACCCCGTCGCCCCCTCGCTTCCCCGGTCACCCGGCCCACCCGTCGCCCTCCCGCCTCCCCGATTCTGCAACCCCCGGTTGTACCTCCAGCGCGAGTGCACCCCCCCTCCCTCGGCGCCAGGCCCATCCCGTAGCCACCTCCTGCAACCCCCGATTGCTACCTTCGGTCCAACCTCTGCAACCCCTGGTTCATGGAGCTCCTGCGCAAGTGCACCCCCCGATCCCAACCTCTGCAACACCCGGTTGCTATCTCCCTGCGCAAGTGCACCCCCCGGTCGCCAGGCCCACCCCATCGCCCCCCGCCTCCTCAGACAACCTCTACAATCGCCGTCGCCATCTCCTGCACAAGCCTCTTCCCGGTCCAACCTCTGCACCATCTCCTCTGCAAGCTGCCACCTCCTCTACTTGTCGCGGACAGCACCCGCCCACCCCCGCTGCGGACAGCATCCGCCCACCCTCTGCAACCTCTGCACCTTTAGGCGCGCGTGGGGAGGGCTCCTGAGGCAGGGGTCAGGGCTTGGGAGGAGGGGGCTTCAGGTGCGCGTAGGGCGGGCGGAGAGGGGGTGCTCAGAGGGTGGGGTGGGGGTGCCTGCGGGCGGAGAGCAAGGGAGGAGGTTGTGGTTGCGGGCGGCTGAGGGGCAGAGTGGGTGGTTGCTGGCGGAGTGGGTGACTACAGGCGAGGGATGGAGGAGGAAGAAGGCGAGGGGATCAGGGAAGAAGGCTTTTTTATTTTTTATTTTTTGAAAATTTAGCAGCCGTTGGATATTCTCAGGGTTGGATTAACCCAATAGCATGGTTGGGTTAAGGAGAAAACTAACAGAGGATCGTGAGCGTGAGGACGGAGTGACTACTCAAGGTTTCTCGTGTAATTCGTTATTATACAGGGTTATGAATGTTATTGCAAAATTACTCAGGGTTATGGGTGTAAATATCCTTAATTTTTAATAGATCCAATTCACATATCTAGGTTTCTTAATTTTCTGGATTCCTCTTACTTAGATCCATCTAGGATAATTTTTATATCTAGAAATAATATGTTTTGGTATTCATTAAAATTAATTTTGAAAAATCACCCTTCATTCATCTTTAATTCATAGTAAATTCCATTTAGAATCGAAAAATTCTAAAAAAAATAAAGTAGCTTAATTTCATTGATTTCATATTCTGGCCAAGTTTCATAATTTTTGGACTTAATTTGACTATCTTTCAAATTTAACCTTAAAATTTGGCTTGGAAATCGCATTGTCTTCCTTTTAAATTGCATAAAAAATATAAAAAGACCAAAAATATTCTTCTGAAAATCAGACCTCCTAATTATCTGAAAACTAACCTAAGGAGAAAGTTGCCTCCCTGAGTTTGACCTTGGCCTTGCCCAAGTAAAATAAGAATTTTGTCGCTCGTATTTAATTGAACACTAATTGAAGTGGTCTTTGACGCATCCGATTTGGCCAACTACAACGCACTAAAACGACTTATTAAGAGGCCGAGTCGACGGCTCGTCACCCATCCCCGGCAACGACGTTGTCTGATGAATCGTCAATCGACTAGAATAATATGTTCTTGGTTGTAGAATAGAGCAATCAACAATTACTTAGAATCGATAGAAGATCTCTACGAAGAGTTTGCGGGGCAAATGCAATCCAATCCCACCAGTTTTCAAAATTGTGGAAATATCCCTGCTAGGGGGTTTCCATCAAATTCATCGATTGGCTTTCAACAATGATGTTTTAATCCATGTAGGGACCTATTTGTAAGGATGTATTTAAAGTTTTCATTGCAGTTATGCCCTTGGACTCAGTGTTGAATAACTTGAGCATGTGATGTCCTTTGAGTTTATTTCAGTTGCATTTGCGAAGCCAGTTTAATTCTCTCAATATAGAATCGTAGTTCTCTTATTTGATGTTTCATTAATAAATATATTTATCAGATATTATAATAGATTCTCCTTTATTTTAAATGTAATTTTTCTTCTGATTAATGCACAATATTAGATCATGATCTCTATGCTAAATGATGCTTAAGTCTGATGCAAATTCAAGGCACGATTTATGTATTTATGTGCATGTGATTTCTTTGGTTTCATTTTGTAGCATTTGTTAATAAGTTAACTTGCATAGATTATTTTAGATGAAAACTCATCCATCCATATGTACTATGTTATCTTGTGATGCATTGTATCATATTTTGTAGATCTAGGTTATTTATTCATCGCTTAACACTGATATTGATGATTAATTATTACATAACAACCCATATCCCTGTTTCGACCCGTACTTTCCCATGTATAAATTCAAGCCCAAGAACTCTTCATGGAGATCTTCTCCCGGTTCTGATTGATTGTTAAGTTCCCATGCTACAACGAGAGCATATTATTTTAGCCGATTGACAATTCATCAGTGGTGATTGGAGCTCCTATACAGATAGCTCAATCTGACAGTTGTTGAACCTCCTTGGAAGAACATGGAAGATCACGGACATGGGCGAGCCTTAATTGACTGATCTGAACTCCCCTCTGACGGTCTCTGCTACTCGCAGGGACTCAAAATGGAGTTGCGCTCCTCCAAACTGTAGATGTCTTCAAAACGTTCCAGGACCCGTCGATGGGGGTCTGGCTACTCGTGGAAGGACGGAGCTCCAAGGAACTTCGTACTTTGCCAAAATCAATGCCTAATGGGTCCTTAGCCTCTGTCCCTGCAAGAAAAGCTTGCACAAGCGAAATGGGAGTCCCTGTGAGCGTTATTTTATTTGAGATGGTGAGAGTTGGGGCATGGCGGAGGCGCTCCGTGAGGTGGTGGGTGGTGGTGGGGCACCCAAATCCAGATCCACGAAGGATCTGGTGAGCTGGAGGGTGTGGGGCATACAAGAAGCGAAAGGGAAAGAAATGTGTGTTTGCGGAATCGGAGCACAAACGGAGGCACGGTGGAGGGTTCGTCAGAACAAAAATTCCGGCAATACGAATGAGGATTTTATGATAAAGCACTATATTAGACATTAATCTAATGACAGAAAATAAGAACTACAACTAAAAGCTATCTAGAATGCAATGAAAATGGATCTTAAATGGTTGGATCCACGAGATGAAAACTTCAGGGCAGCAGAAGCTCACCGAAGATGGTGGAATCGCTCTTCGCACTCAACCTCTCCTCTCCAAACTTTAGGACGAGCTTGTTATCACCTAGATTGAGCCCAAGAACACGAAATGGGGGAAGAAAACGGGTGGAAGAGATTCAAAAATAAAAATGGTGGAACTCGGGTATATGTACACGGGTGACTTGATCGAGGTTGTCAGATCCGCTACAGGGCTCCTTCGTTCGATAAATCAATGGCGCGTGATAGCTCGATGAATGAAGAGGAAAAATTAGTGAAGAAGCAACCCAAATGTATGACTACATCGATCGAGGAAAAAGGTGGAAGTCGGGTCAAAGCTAGGTCTAACAGGGCTAGGACTTAGGGAGAAGAGTTGACCGGGGTCAACTCTTGACTCCCCCTAGTTGGTTCCACGTGGATTAACCATAAAAAGTAGATCAAAATTATTTATAAATTCAATATTACATAAACAAATTAATGTTAAGTTAATAAAATAAAAATATTTATTCTTTTTGTTGTAATTTTAATATAATTTTTATGAGTTAATTTATACATGTAACTTTTTAGGGTTTTATTTATAGGTATATTTACCTATGTTTTGCATATTTTATTTTGTATTTTTTATTTTATGATTTTTATTCATGATTTATATATTTTTCTGATGTAATATGTACACTTAGATAAATAAGGGTATTAATTTTATAGGTATAAGTATAGGTATTTCACCTATGTATTTTGTATATTATTTAAATTTTTAGTATTTTATTTATGGTATTATTTTATACTAAACATGTACAAATATTAAAAATAATATTTAGAAAATTATAAAAATATAAAATTATCAATATAATAATAAAAGGGATTTTTACCCGGCAGACCCTAGAAACTTCCAAAATTACCTCTACGACCTTTGAAACATCCTAATTCCTCCCACGACCCCGTAAACTTGCTAACCCTTACCCTACAAACCCTGCGTTTAAGCCCCGTTAATTGACCCGTTAAAATAACCAGATTCTGTTATATTCATTTATATTATACCCAATTTTACTTATTAAATTTACAAGGAGTGCCACTATCTGAGACACCCCCCCCCCCCCGCGGCGATGGAGGCCCCTCCTCTGCCGCTTGCTGCCCCGACCGATTGTGGAGCCCCTGCTTCGTCCACCCACCCGGCCGACGATGAAGCAACTGCTTCGCCCCCCGCTCCCCGCGACCTCCCCTCCTCTCTCGCCTTCCACCTGCGCCCCCCTCCCCCCGACCTCCCCTGCGCCCCCGCCTCCACCTGCGAACACCCCCGACCTCCCCTGCGCCCCCGCCTCCACCTTGCGAACCACCCCCCCCCCACCTCCCCTGCTCCCCCGCCTCCACTGCAGGCCTCCCCGCTCGAAGCCCTCCGTGTCTCCGCCTGCGAAGCCTCCTCCCAACCTCCCGCTCAACCCCCCTGCACCCGGGCAGCACCCTCCTGCAGCCCCCTTCTGCTCCGAGCAGCCGAACCCCCCCCCCCTCCCGCGCGCGCGATGGAGCCCCCCTCCCCCACCCCGCCGACGATTGGAGGCCCCCCTCACTGCACGCGCGATGGAGCCCCCCTCCCCCTACCCACCGACCATGGAGGACCCCCGCCCCCTACTGCTGCTACCCCCCTGCCCTTGCCGCCGCCGCTTCGCCGCCCCGGCCACCGCTGCTGCTTCGCCCCCCCCCCCCCCCCCCCGCGGGATGGTGCCCCCCCACCCCCCGTGCGATGGAGAGCCCCGCTCCCCCGTCGACGATGGAGCCGACGATGGAGGCCCTCCCACCTGCAGCCGCTGCTTCGGCCCTGGCAGGATTTTCTTTCCTATTCTTTTTTTATTTTAGCTAATCCTAGCCATTGGATTGTAAAGTGGTTAGGTTAACTCAAGATTAACCCAAGTAACTGACTCAAATATAGTTAAAATTGACGGCAGGGTTTGTTGGGTAAGACGGAGCAAGTTTACAAGGTGTGGGAAGGAAATTAGGATGTTTCAAAGGTCGTAGAGGTAATTTTGAAAGTTTCTAAGGTCTGCCGGGTAAAAATCCCATAATAAATGAATATTTTATTTAGGTATACTATACAATATGGGTCCAAAACCAAACTTTCACACCTTAACTCCAAATTGAATAAAATGACCTTCATTAAATAACTTAAAAGTTATATACAATTAAAGGTGATTTTGTTACATTTGAGTTCATATGGAGAAGATATGGAAGTTTGGATTTTTCTTTTTATTCTTAGTACAAATGTATAATGTATAATTATTTTTGAGTGAAATCGATTTTCTATTTTTCTATACATTTTTATCTACAACTTTCATGTACAAAGTTTCTTTATTTGTGGTATAAATAATAGAAAATAAAATAGGTCCCAAAAATACAATATTGATGAGTATAAATTAGGTTTTATTGTTGTTTTTGACCATGATCTCTCCGTACTTTATTCCTGGTCGACCTAGTCATCAAGATACCTAGGTCTCAGGGTTTAGGAACATAAAATACTTTAACATTTTATTTTGTTTTCTTTTTTCTTTATCTATAATTTTGGTATTAAAAACTATACTTTATATACAATAAATAGAATAAATAATGAATGTTAACTTGCACAAAATAATGCTATTTACATGCATTTAGCTAGAGTTGTTTAGGACAAAATGATAGAATAAAGGTGAATAAATGGAGATTCATCACCACTATCGGGAACACGACTTCATTAATATGATTAAATTTGATTTAATATTTATGTTAAGGTAATTATTTATTATTTAGGTCGAAGTTATTTATGTGTTCCGATGCATTGTTTTTTATTTATTGATTGTGACGTATGTTAACTTGATAATTCTTTGATCTCTTTTTACACATTTTCTCCTGTATCATAGCCGTAGTATCATAAAATAATTCTTTGATCTCTTTTTATTGATTAGGTGTGGTTTTTTCATCAATTTTGCATACATTTAGATATTGATTTTTATTCAGTCACACATGTGCATGAAGAGAGCTGGAGTCACTGTAAGTATCTCAGAACATAAGCATGCATCGTGATTTTTACGTCTGCAAACGTTTTCCCATATTCTTATCTTATGTTTTATAACTTAGGATTTAAAGGAAGGGACTAGTCGGTAGATGATGATTGATGTGCTCATATAATTAATCAGTGATAATCTAAGCTGTAAAAGTGGGACTGCTAATGCAAGTTGACTTAATTAAAATAGAGTAAAAATTCATCTTATTTTGGAGAGCAAACCCCTCATTATTTGTAGGTATATTTTGGATAATGAGAAATAAGGACGCACATCTATAGGATAGAGCCAAAATCCTACTTAAGCCTGCTTGTTATGGGCTTGAATTTGGTATTATCAACAATAAAAGAGACAACATAAATTGCATTCATTTTGATTTTCATGTGTGTGTTGGTGAATCAATCAGGTTTGATTGTGCTTTGGTTGTGATTATTTTTACCTCTTCTAAAAAACCTAAAATCTTTGTTACACATCTCCTCAAAATCATCTAATAAGATTAAGCTAACCAATTGTATCCAGTTTTCCTCGCCCTTAGCTTTATTCTTTGAATTCTTAGGTTACTTTTCAACCTAAGTATAGGGGTAAACCAAGTTGTCTCTGATTGTTCACCTCGGGTTCCCTATTTTTATCATATCTTTTTACTTAAGCTAATTCTCAACTTAAGTATAGGGGACCCAAGTCCATGTTTTACATGGTTTGTAAAATACAGATTTACCTATTTTGGAAAAATCATTTGTAAAATGTTTAGAAAATCTACATCTATATGACATTGTCTTCTAAAATGTTTTTGGGTTTTACTGATTTTGAAAATATTTGTAAAATATTTGGAAAATTTATAATTATGTGACAAGGTTTGTAAAAAAATTCAAAATTGTTTTCAACTTTGACTTTAAGGGTGTAAATTGATATTAACAAATGGGTTTGTAATTAAGCCTAATTCTAACCTTATTAAAAAACCAATAAAAATCATAAAAATTAAAAATTCTTTAGTATCCATTCCGACTACTAAACTTAAAATGAATAGCTACTTTCATTGATGGAACTACGACCTCACTTAGCAGAGTGGGTGGCTAAAAGACAACACGTAGGGCACCATGTTAAAAGTAATACGGGTAGCCGACGGTCCGTACTTACATCCATATTGGTTGAAAGCATATGCAACTAATAAGATGAGTTTAAAACTTGTCATTATTCCTCTAAAGAGCTAAAATATATATATATATATATAATAAAATTCATAAAATAATTAACTTATTAATTTGGTTTGATATTTTCCCCTAACATTTCACTTTGCACTCAAGGCTTGATGAGATCTTTAACACTTGGTTGATGAGGACATTTGCTAAAAAAACTACATAATATCGTGAGTAGATTATCAGGTCCAAATTAAGGTAACACCGTCTTTATTTAATTGATATAGTTGTGATATGCATTTCCATAATAATTATTATATTTTCGATGATAGAGCTAGTATTTCATTGAGTCACAAGTGCTTTCCCTTTTTTCAATCTTTTAATCGAGCATTTAAAAATGATTAAGGAAAACAACATGCTTGTGCTAAGTATGATGTCTCAAATGCTCATGGTGTAGGATGAAAATAGTCGGATACGGATACAAATATAGGTGTAATCAAATTCTTATCCAATTTAAAATACGAATATGAATGCAGAAACAATATTGATGGATGTGAAAAATGTGTTATCATATCCTCAAAAACGAATATGAATGTAAAATGAATACAAATCAAATACTAATATTAATAGAAATATTTAATAATAACTAAAATATACATGTTTAGAAGGTTTACACATAAAATAGAGATAACATATATAGTGATTTCATAACAATTATATCAAACAATGGTGAATGCAAACATAAATATTATTATGCATAGTTACAAATAAAATTTATCACTATACTTGTATACATAAACGAATATACGAATCTGAATGCGAATAATAATGAATGTTAAAGTAATATCCATATCCGCATAAAACGAATAGAATGTCAAAATATGTATAAAACCAATACTATAGTGGATCGGATACGAATATATTTACATTCGTTTTCATCCCTACTTATGTGCATACCGTCAACCTAACCGTGGATGTCATCGTAGGCTGCTATCTTTCTGATGTGTTTAATTGAAAATCAAAAGAGAAACGGGATACAGTATGAAGGGACGGGACTTGATTTCACCTTGCAGAATGCGACGCAATTAGTTCAAGACACCATCCCTTTTTCCTATATTAAAGATGCAGAAATAAGCAAACTGCTGAATTTTTCTGAAAGTGATCACACCAGAGTTGTGACGATATCTAAAGTTTCTAAACTACAATTCAATCTGCAAAGATCTAATCATCAAGGAACTTCACAAGTACACTAGACGCCACTACTTACCTGTTAGAAAAAAAGACTAGGTAAATTACAATTTGAGCCCCCATCTATGAGTCCGGTCCTAGATGGGTCCCGATCTTTAAATTGTAACGATTCGAGTCCCAGGGCCACTATATAAGGAACTTTTTGAGGCTAATGACGGGTATGCCCTTGTTTAAAAGTTGGAACCCAACCCCCATTCTCTTCCCAACAAGGGCATATTCGTCATGAACCCCAAAATTCCATTTCCCTAAATGGTCCTGGGACCCGAATCGTTACAATTTAAGGATCGCGACCCATTTTGGGATTGGACCCATTAGATGGGACCCAAATTTGTAATTTACCCAAAAGACTATAAGAGATGATAACAATGACAACAGCATGGCAAGCTAAGCTTCTCAAACCATAACATAGTTCTGTGTCCAAGCAAATATACCCGAGGTGGGAAGGAATGCTAAACCATCGTGAAACTAAAAGCATACTCTACATATATTGAATAAATATTTATCTCATCAAATCAAAACATTGGGCAGGACATCCTAAGAAAGTACATCATCGAGGTTTCCATTTAACTGTAACTAAACTCAAAAATACAGGACGTACCAGGACTTCCTTGTACTGGAACTACCATTGCGATCTGTAAACAGCATCTCGCATCCTCACCAGAAAGTAAACATGCCTCGATCATGGTAAAATGTGCACGACTCACAGCACCTCCACAACTCCATTCCTCCAGCCAGTGATCACCAGAAATAATCATCTGATACCCAAGAAGGACGCAGGAACCGTGGCTTCCCAGAAGAACAGGACAGTTACTTCCTCAATTACGTGTTTTAAATGAGATTAGCTTTTTCAAGAACCTAATTGTTCTGCAATAGTATGGCCATACAGACTCGACGTAATCCAGTTGCTTCTCAGTAGCCCATTCCTTCAGCTGTTTCAGTATCCGCAGAATAAAATCTTTGTGGTTCATACTCTTAAGACCACTATAGGTTGCCACAAAACTCTCTGCAAATGGGCATTCAGTTTCCTTCGCCTATGTAGCTGACTAGCAGCTGGTAGTAGTTTGGTAGATTTATCACAAATTTCATTGTCAGTTTGAAACATAAGGCGTAAAGAAAACAAAGTCCTCGAACCATTTGAATATAAAGTGCCAGGATCAGTGGACCAAGAACCCAAAGAGGCTTCAAATTCTTGCGCAACTTCTGCACCATAAACTAGCTTGACGGCAAGGTAACCAGGTGGGCTGCATAAATCAGTGAACAGTTCTTCATTTATGAGATCAACTACAAAATGAGATTTTTCTGTCCTTTCCAGTATTTTAGAGCATTTAGAGACAAACAATAATCAAAATATGTTGATGCCACTTTGTAATAACTGGATATCGAATTTAAATATTTGGAAAAAATAGAAACATAAGAGTACAGCACAATTTTTGCAACAGTGCTCATCCATTCGGCGGGATAATAAATAAACATGAATCTACGACTAAACAACAAGAGAGCAACGTACGGAAGGAGTGAAACCCACACTATTATAATCTCACTAGTGTAGGCAAAGAAAGGAAGAAAAATATAAGGGTTGCACAAACATAATGGTAGGCAGAGAAAAGAAGAAAGATATATGAGTAGCACAAACACAAACCGTAGTTCAGAATGGACTCCCACGGGTAGCTGATATATTGGTGAATAATACTATTATGCTAGTTTAAGACAAGTCAATGTCCAAGTTACTGCAAATTCCATTTAATGACCTTTCTTATACTCCAGTAAACTACAAATTAGCGTCTTGAGATTAGTGACATCATGGGGTGAAAAGGCTAGAAAAGGATCATTTCTAAGTAAAGTGAACCAACAACCATCAAAACATTTTATATACATAGTTCAAGACAATCGGGGATGACCATCCTACTTCATTGAATTTTCTAACTGGATCCCATATTGCATGACCACATAAATTTTGTTCCACACGACAAACTCTTGCAATAGATGATGTTGGACTGTAAGACCACGGGATAGATGAAATAGACAAGATCCATGTTGGAGGAAAAGTAATTCATGTATTTCCAAAGAACCCTAGGCTCTCTTATATATAGACGGCCCATGGGTAAATTACATAAGGTGCAACCAAGAACATAAAAATAACATAAACAGTACATAGACTATATAATTATCTTTACACTCCCCCTCAAGATGGAGCATAGATATCAATCATGCTCAGCTTGAAAGAACACTTCTGGAACGGTCCTCTGAGCAATGGCTTGGTGAAGATGTCGGCAATCTGCTCCCCTGAATTAACATGTGAAGTAGAAATCAGGCCCTTCTGAATGACAGTCCACCTCAATATATTTTGTTCTTTCATGAAAGGCAGGGTTATTGGCAATGAACAATGCGGCTTGATTATCACATTGTTGCTGCATGGGTAGAGGTACATTTATATGCAAATATCCCAGTACAACTCGAACCCACATCATCTGAGTACTTGCTTCATGGAAGGTCGTATCCCGATATATCGGCGATATATCGATACGACAGGTCACCGATATATCGCCGATATGTCCGATATCGGGTATCGACATGCAAAAAAGCAAGCTAAATCCCAGTGTCGGTGATATGGCGTCGACATGGTACCGATATCGATATGTCCTTCAAGTTGCTTGTGCCATGGCTCTATATTCAGATTCAGCACTAGATCTAAACCACTATTGTTTGTTTCTTGCTTTTCCAAGAAATCAAAGAACTGCCCACAAAAACTGCAAAACCCGAAGTACACTTCCAATCCTTAGGGCATCATGCATAATCCGCATCAGCATATGCCGAGATAGATAGACTTATTTCCTTTCTGAACAACATCCTGTACTGGGAGACGACTTTAGATAGCTTAGTATCATATATATAGCATCCATATGTACCTGTCTAGGCTGTTCCATGAACTGACTCAGCCGACTTACTGCAAAAGCAATATCAGGTCAGGTATAGTAATATAAAGAAGCTTATCCATCATTTCTCTACACCTTCTCTTGTCGACTTCCTCTGTATCATTATCATATAATTTCATGCTAAGGTCCATATGAGTAGTTGAGGGTCTACACCCAACCATGTCTGTCTCAACAAGCATATATGTAATGTATTTCCTTTAGGTCATCACAAGACCATGCGAATTCCTGGCAAACTCAAACCCCAGAAAGAATCGTAAAGTATCAAGATCCTTCGTAACAAACTGATGGTTCAGAAAAGTTTTTGACATCTTTATCCCTTGTGTATCATCTCATGTAACCAATATATCATCAACATACACCATGAGGATAACCGTACCTTAAAAGTCTTTTGGACGAACGAATGATCCGCATTCGATCTCTTGAATCCTTGTTGTTCAATTAGATGGGAAAGCTTTTGAAACCACGCCCATCGGGCTCTATTTAAGGCCATATATCGCTTATGAAGTCTACACACCATGCGACTCTCCCCCTCAACAGCAAACCCCAGAGGTTGTTGCATGTAGTATTCTTCCTGCAAGTCGCCATACAAGAAGGCATTCTTAACATCAAGCTGAAACAAGGGCCAATCACGTACCACAGCAACGGACAGAAGAATACGAAGAGCGGAATGACGGGCAACTGGAGAGAAGATGTCCATATAATCCACGTCATATATCTGAGTGAAACCTCGCGCCACTAGCCTCGCCTTCTAAAGGGTCAAGACTACCATCTGCATGATACTTAACAGTGAATACCCATTTGCAGCTAACAACAAATGCTCCTGAAGGAGCAGAAACCAAGCTCCATGTACTCCGCGATTGTAGAGCACCCATTTCCTCTTGGTTTTTTACACCTATAACCCTGAGTAATTCTACAATTACAATCATAACCCCATATAGTCGTGAATTGCACAATAGACCCCAAATAGTCTCTCTGTCTTACATCCATAACCCTCCGTTAGTTTTTCATTTAACTCAACATATCATTTATTTAATATAACTCATCGTCTATTTAAAAAAAACAAAAAATAAAATAAAAAGTGGCATCTTTGGAGCAGGAGGCGGTGGTAACAAACGCAAGCGGGGGGCAAGAGGCGGTGGTGGCCAAAGGAGGCTTGCAGCACAGGGGGAGGCGAGTTCGAGGGGAGGTGGAGGGGCCTGAGCTACGGGGGGGGCAAGAGGCGGTGGTGGTCGGCAGAGACTTGCAGCACAAGGGGAGGCGTGTCGAGGGGAGGTGGAGGGGCCTGAGCTGGAGCGAGTCTTGCAGGCACGGGGGAGGCAGAGGGTTGGACTGCGGGGGATCGGCTTCCACGGGCGGGCTTGACGGGGAGGCGAGTTCAAGGGTAGGCGAGGGCTCGGAGGAGGGGCCTGGGCTAGGGGTGACGGGCTTCCACGGCAGGGGGGTCTTCTAGGGAAGAGGCGGGGGTCAGCTTCCACGATCGGGGCAGAGGTGGGATCGACTTCCACGGCCGGGCTCGATGGGGAGGAGGGGTTGGACAAGGGGCCTGGGTTGTGGGGTGAAACTGTGAAAGAGGCAGGGGTCATCTTTTCGTGATCGGTGCAGGGCTTGTGCTGGAGGATGACGGGATCGACTTCCACGGTGTGTATGCTTGGGCAGGATCGGGACAGCCCCAAGATCGTCTTCGGGGGGCTTTCGAGGAGAGGGAGAGGAGGGGGAGGGAGAGGTCAACCGGGAGGAGGGGGTGGTCGACAGGGAGGAGGTGGGGTGGTTGTCGATGAGGAGAAGGAGATGAGGAGAGAGTGTACTTATTTGTAAATAATAGAATTTAAAAGGGAGAAAATGTAAAATGTTGACAGATACCGTCTTAGTTAACGGAATATTGAATGGAAGTTAACTCGAAGGTTATAGGTGTAACAGTTAAAACTATTGAGGGTTCTGGATGTAATTCACGATTATGCAAGGCTATGATTGTAATTGTTGAATTACTTAGGGTTATGGGTGTAAAAATCGCTTTCCTCTTCCATAGCAGAACGCCAGCATGCAATCTTCAAGGCATCCTGATAATTTCGTGGTATCTCCACGGTAGACAAAGCCTAAGCAAACCTCTGAGAAGTCCCCTATGAGATGATGAAAGGAAACCTGGGAAGCAAGAGGGTATGATGCATAAGGGTGTTTCTGCTTCGTATAACAATAGGAACATTCAGATCATCAGCAACAGTACTCGTCGGTTCACTTTCCTCCTGCAACGATGAATCATGCACTTGTACACTATCTGACCCATCATTAGAAATAACATCTGGACATACCTGTGACATGTTGGATGATTGACGTGCAGCATGAGCAGGACCTGACCGACGTGTATAAAATTTAGGTAAGGGTGAAACAGGCGGTTGTGGCGGTGGTGGTGGCGGGGATGATGTTGGTGTGACAACAGGAATGAACGGTGGACTCGGAATAGGAGGAGGAGGAACATAGATCTCGTCATTATATGTGGATGAGGCCAATCTGTAACCTGCTGGGGAGAAGTACATAACAGAATCAAAGAAAGTGACATCAGCACTGACAAAGTATTTCCAATTTACAGGATCATAGCAAACATATCCCTTCAGAGTCCGAGAGTAACCCCACAAAGACACACTTAACAGCCCTAAGCGAGAGCTTGTCAAGTCCACGGAGACA